>JAIXMO010000024.1:0-446318 GCA_025677825.1 Helicostylum pulchrum | reverse complement strand
TTTGATATACTTGAACTAAGCAGCATGAGCAACTCAATTATAGAAAACATCGTTACAGATGTAGACAGTCTTCGCACAAGATTCCTCTGGATAGAAGAGAGTCACCAAATCGTTAAACAAGAGTCATGGATCCATGACATATCCATGCTTGAATTTTTCCCCATCATCGGACTCGTGCAGGAAATGTTAAAGGAGATTGGTCAGCTTAGAACCACCATGAACGATTTGCAAGTCGAGTACGTGAAAAAAGTAGAAGAAAGTGGTATAAAGTTGGAAGAAGAGCTCATAAGAAAGCAGCAGCAACAAAGAATTATCAGTCAAAGTACAATCACAACTCATAGCAAAACAACATTAACTTCTTGGATATCCAATGTATTTCAACGTAAACCGCAGCACAATAAACCTAAAAAAATGCAGCAGCAACAGCAACCTATTGATTCAAGGTTCATTATAAATAATTCAAGTGATATAAGTATCTCCACAACTCACTCATCTGTACATCCGTTATGTGGTAGTACCAGTCAAAACTTCATGTTACCTTCAAATTCAAACACTACAATTACCACAGAGAAATCACACATGATTGATATCAGAAGAAAAAAGAGCGACATCGATCGACACGGACCACCCTCGAGTTTCCCCACAAGATCCCCAGCCGTAGCCATCGGCAACGAAAAAAACAAACGTAGATCAACTACTGTCATAGCAACCAATGTACCAACAACTTCATCTCCATCCTCCAATACAAATAATACTAGCAGTAAAACACTACCACTGAAATTAAGAGCTTCGCAAAGTGCGGGGACCGTAAGGCGCTCAAAATCAATGCAAGCGCCAGCACTAGAGTATGCAGTAAGAAGGAAAAGATCTACGCTCGGTTTAAGCTCCTCTTCCTCTACCGATTACGATTTATTACTTTCGCCTCAAACTACTTCGCCGGATATGACCGGTACTTTTGCTACAAGTTGGTTAGGCAATAAGTAATTTTTTTTTTTATTTTGGTTTCCTTTTTTTTTTTTTTTTTTTTTTTTTGGGCTCTTTTAAATATTAAATCTTTCCCCAATACATCTGTTTTTTGTATCTAAAAAAAAAAAATTCAAATTTTATTTAGTCAATTAAAAAAAGTTTTAAGCTGTTGTTAAAAAAAAAAATTCTCGCTACAATGATTTATTTACATGTTCAATTTCGTTTTCTACAAATAAAAGGAATCAAGTACATATTACGCCATGATTAGCAAATACATCACATGAGTAAAAGTGACTTCCTATTTATCATCCTTTTTATCACTTCATTTTTTATACAATCTGATATGGTTCTTCTTGGAGTAATGGTCATTCGTAAGTAAAAAAATAATATAACTACACTTTTTTTTAAAAAAAATCGACCGCGGTCTCTGCCAGTAATAATCATTTACTGACAGTTGGGATCAAACTGCTCCACTTTATCAGTTCCGTCCAGACAAAAAAAAAAAAGATAACTCAACTTTCAAATCCGGTCTTTTATTAAGCCTTACCTTTTCAAAAAGACCAATTGTTTGCAAAGGATTCAAAAACTGCATAATAAAAAAAAAGTAAGAGAGAGAGAAAGTAACAAGTTTATTACTGTAAACTAATGTTTATTCAATTTAGAAGGCCAGTGAACCATTGAGGTGTTATCAATTGTGTCAGAGCAGGCAGGCGACAGGGTTCATTTTAGACACACATACAAAAGAATTTTGGGGCCAGCTCTGAAACAGCCATGGTGCTGTAAATAGCAGTAACAAGCAGGCACACAGTCTGATTTAAGCTTTGGATCAGACTAAAGCCTATCGTCAACAAGTCCTCGCAAGATTCCGATAATGAAGACTTGCCTTTCCGACATCGTTTTGGATTATCATCCACTAACGGTATCTGAATCCTTTTTTGAGGGGGAAGGGGGGGGGGCGGCAGAAGCAAGAAAAAAGAAAAATGGTCGGAGCAAAATGAACAACATCATGTATGGTCTCTCTCGAAGACGGATTCTGTGTTATCCGAAAACTGTAAATAAGTGAAAGAAAACATTATAAAAATGAACCGCAATCCTGCTTCTTTGTCGGATATTCGTCTGCTAATTCTAAATGGTATGTATTTTTTCCCAACAAGATATGTATACTTCAATTAACATGTACGTCCATAGAAGAATTATGACTTGTATCAGTAATAAAGCTTTTTCATGCTTCTCCTCAGAAGAAAGCCGTGGAATGGTGTGAGGATATCAATGAGGGTTTGCTTTCCAACTGCCATTTCAATCTCAGAAACGCATACACTCTTTCCATTCAGACTTGCGAAAATTATAAGGCGGAAAACTTGCGCTTCATTACGCCGGAAACATCTGAAGAACCAACTACTTGATGAGGGACTATCATATAAATTCAAATTAGATAATTTAGTTACGAGGTTGGTCAACTTATTACATACCTTTTCTATGCTTATGCTTGAGTTGACAAATCTCATCATGGTTTATACTGGTATGGATTTTGTCTTCTCGGAAGCACAGCTTCACCTACAAATGGCATTTTTCTTATCGTCACCTATTTCTACCTGTTTTCTTTTTTTGTTAGTCCGGGTTTCTGAAGGAGTATCACGCATAAGAAACTATGTAAAGAGGAGGGGATTACTTTTGGAACTAGTTTTTCTAGGATTAGTTTTTTTTTACCTCCTTAGCAGAATGTAAATAACTTGACAAGCCCCCGATTATATAAATTAATCTGTTTTTATTGTCCCTAAGCGATCTACGTTAATATCAGACAGGAAGGTTTAATTTTCCAATAAAATATTCGACGTTTCTGTTCAAATTTTGGAAGTTCAATTAGTCCAAGTTTTTCAGAGCTTGCTGAAATTCAAAAGCTAGAGAAAATCACGGAAGGAAAGAAGGCATTAAAACGTTGGAGACCTTGGGGGAAAGTATGTATATATCTACCCAATTTATAGAGACAGTTGCTTCCAAGACGAACTTTGCGCAAGTGGGCAGAGACTCGATGTAATCAGCAGAAGGGTTGGTTATGATTTAGTAACCCGCTTCAACCTGAAGCTTGTGCTGTCTGCTGGATTATTACAAAGCTCAACAAGCATAGCAAAGCTTCTGTCACCAATAGATCGCGTAAGCTTTTTTCTGAATTCAGAAAGTGCCACGGTCACGGCGCCTCTGTCTCCGTCGTTTATCCAAAAGGAGACCAAGAAATGCGACTGCAAAGCACAATTGAAAGTCGATTGCTTGACCAGAAATCCTCTTGATTTCTATAAAAATTATCTCGTTGAAGCAAAACACCTTGCAAAAGAGACATTGACTTTGTTTGCGCAGTCTTTCACAGTTGCAAGACTTATCAGTGGAAAAACAACTGGCTGTTGCTTATTTGGAAGAAAAATTTGTAATTACAATCTTTAAATCTTAAAAGCGGGACGTACTCGTTAATTTTATTTTGCGATTAGGAATCTCAAAACCATGAAGAAGAAGAACAGCCGAGCAGCAAGTACCAACTATTATAATTACGGAGCGGTTGGCCAAATAGGGATTCAAAGTAATGTTTCCGTCTCGCCCACTAGTTTGGGAGAAGAAGGTAAGCTCACCGGACGTCAGCGTTATATAGCAAATCAGAATAGCGTTGACATACATTCATTCTTTTAATAGAAATGAGTCGATCCTCTTCGCAGGAAGAACCTTTATCTTCATATAATGAAGATTTGCCTTCGGATATCACGTTAGACTATCACTCTCAAAGGGTGTCTGAATATTACTTTGAGGGAGATCAACAGCAACAAGAATAATACTTGAAAGAAAGCGAACAATATCGTGTATGGTCGCTCGATAATGGATTCAACATGTCCGAGAATTGTAAGAAAATTAAAGCAAATACTATCAGAATGAGCCGTGATCCTGTTTCTTTGTAATGAAGCCCAAGATTTCTACCGTTCCTTCCCCCGCTCTCTTCATTCCCACTCTCCTCAGCCGTGCTTCCGATTATCTAAGCATGATGTATCACGTCAGAAATGATCTTACATCCAGCACAGCTAATGCTTGAGCAATGTGAAAAAAAGCTTTAGGGTGATCCAAGAAGTAAAAAGACTAGTATAGCTCTCATTTTAGAGCTTTAAACACTTTATTTATTTTTTATTCTTTTCTTGTCCTTTTGTAATAAAATAATTACTTGTTAAAATCAAACAGCTACTTGTCTTTTTTTTTTTTTATAATTCAAAGTAATTTTCTCTCAAGACTTTTTTTTTCTATTCTCTCAAAAGTCTTTTTTTTTTTTTTTTTTTTTTTTAAGTATAACTCTAAACGGATAAGGGAAACGCAAAACACTGATGTAACGCTAAAGAGAAACGTGGTGTGCACCACCACAATCATGCGCACCACACTCGCCTAACTAGAGAAAATGTCGATGTCACTTTTTCTTTTATTTTTTTGGAAATTGTGGTGCGCCAAGAATTCCCATAAAAAAAGGCTTAATAAAAAAAGGGGGAAGGGCGAACAAAAAAAGGTAGTGCCGATACAATTTCTACCCTTTTTTTTTCCTTCTTTTATATTCATGTATATATTATAATAAAAAAAAAAAAAAAAAAAAAAAAGATATTAAAAATTACACACATAAAAAATCGAATAGCCAAAGTTTCTCTTTTTTTTTTTTTCCTTTTTTTTTTCAACGTATATCGAAATGTCTACAGCCATTCCTTCTACAGTTGGCACACCACAACCTTCCGGTATGTCAGTAACAAGTCCTGCACAGGCTTACGCTCAAGCACAAGCCCAAAATATATTTAGACAAAAACAACTTTTAGCTCAAAAGCATCAGCAACATATGTTTCAACAACCACAACATTTAATACAACAACACCAGTTACTACAGCAACAAAAGCAATTGCAGATGCAGCAACAGATGCAGCAGCAACGACAACAGACAACACGGTTAAACCCAAGTCAACCATCTACACCCATCCAAACTGTACAACAACAAGGTTCTCCCGCGCCTTCCAAAGTTGTCAATACTCCTAGGTAAAAAAAAAATGGGAAACTAAAAAAAAAATAGAATACATATATAGACATATTATCAAAAAAGTAACAAAAAAAGTAAACAAATAGAAACCAATCAAGTGGACAAGCTGTAATTCGTTTACTTCAGTTTGCAGAGCAATTGAGTCCAGGACAAGAGAAGGTATACATAGAGTTTTATAGCATATGTTTTTTTTTTCCGAAATTAACTAGCCTCTTTCTTTTTTCAATTTGTATCAAGGCTATAGATCGTTTATATTGGGATGGTTTCATTCAAGATTTCTTTACAAATCAAAGTACAATGAAAATGGGATTATTTAATATGGAAACAAGCGAACAAAAGATATACGGTAATTTTTTTTTAAAAAAAAAACTTTAAATGATTTGTTAGTAAATAATGGGGTTTTTTTTTTCAGAGGTAAATCAAGCTTTGCAAGCAAGATTCTTTCACACTCAATACATGTGCGGAGTCACCTCAATTCAAATGACGTTGGAAAAGACGATGGAATACATATTACCTGGTGGGATCATGAATGTTGAATGTCCTAGAGCTAGTTTAATTACAAAATACGAGAACGGATCAATGGTTATATCAACATGTCATTTATGGGTACAATTTATACGAACAATAGACGGTATATGGAAGATCGGTCACCTAGATTTTAATTTTCAAGGACACGAGGAATACATTACTAGAGCAATTTCAAGATCAAAGAAAAAGATACCACCTACAACCCAACCTATACCTGAATCTCTTGTAAATAAATGGGGTGTGCCACCACGCTTATTCCATATATTACAAATTTCTGATATAGCTCCAAAAATGAGTGAAATCGTATTTCATTCTCTAGTCTCTGGTTCAACTCCCAGAGAAAGTTTAAACGCTACTGCGTTTAGTAAAAACACGGCTCTCTTAAACAACTCGCCAATAGTAAAAACTCAAACACGTCCTGCTCCTCCTCTTCCTCTTCCTCCTCCTCCTCCATCGCTTCAACAACAAGCTACCATAAGACAACAACAAGCTGCTGCTGGTTTTCAATTACCTCAGGGTCCGCAAACACCAATTACATACCAACAACAGCAAGCATACCCTATTAATACAATTAATCCACAACAACAATTATTCTCTCCACAAAGTCCAATTACACGTAAGTTTTTTTTTTTTCTTTTTTAATTTTTTTTTTTTATATAATCAAATCAGCTGGGGATTTAACCCTTCTTACCTAATAGGAAAGAGGAATAGTTTAGACTTAAAATCATCACCGATTTCGAGGAAAAAGATCGTAACCACTCCTAGAAAATAACTTCTTATTTATATTGTACAGCTAATTATTATTTCTGATTCAACAAGTTATAAGAAACAAATAAAAAAAAATATCTTTTTTTTAGCAGGGAAGGGTTTAGCTTAAATATCCATCCTTCTTGTGTTACATGCAATTAATATGTCGATTATAAACACCACCGTTTACTACTTTTTTCTTTTTTTCTCAGCAAAAAAAAAGAGTATATACTACATGTGTTATGCGTAAATTATAAAGGAGAAAACGAATGCACAATATAATAATCTACAGGCATCACCCCCTCTTTTTAATATGAAACCTAGAGTGGCGTCCTCTTTTCTCTGTCCAAGCTAAGAGTTACGCAAACTCTTTTCGCGTTGACAGCATAAATCTGTCTTATATACCCTTCTGCCAAAATAATGTCGAAAAAAAAAACGGTTAAAGCGTATCGTATTTATCGTAGCCAAAGTTGCTTGGTCGTCTTTTGAAGGGCTTGCGTGCTTTTCCACGACAGCATTTCTATTACTACCTTGAAAGCCATCCTATTTCATAAACAACAAAGTAAATACAACTGTTTGAAAGAAAAAAAAGAGTACGTACGACTTTTGGTTTTTGACTTTTCCTTTTAAATTAAAAAGCTTAAACACGCATATTTGTGGTCGATAAAAAAAAAAGCATGACGCATAACTTTTTCTCATAAAAAGGAAAGTTTATCGGTGAGATTTATCTTAATTAGCTTTAAGGATAACTGCTTCAATTTACGGTTGTAATAATGAACGGACACTTTTTGTCGAATACACACGGTGTTCCTGTTTTCAAATGTTTCAGTGCTGCACGCGATAATAATATGCTCTTTCGACGGTAAAGTTTTTATTAATGTTATTGGTATTTACAAAAAAGACTTTACTTACTCTGTGTGAAATAGCAATCAACAGTTCAAACTATATAGAAAATAATGGCCGAGGCAATAGATGTTTTGATGGTACCCGACTGTTATCAGACTCGATTTGCTAAGGTAACTTTATATTTTTTCGTAGTAACCAATTTTAACTTTTATTCTCTACGATAGATGCACCAATCAAAATTACACAAGAGAAAAGCCTAATATTCGAAAATACATTGCCAACAATTCTGGGTTAAAGTTAAACGTAATAAGCATAAAGATGTAGAGATACTCGCTACAATAATCATAGAAGCTGTGAGCAGCGAACACTTTTGAAAGTTTATTCAACCAATTTGACAACTGCCGCAACAAAGTTTCTTTTGACTTTTTTAATAAAGTCCAATTGAGTTTCAAAAAATGTCCAATTGAGGATATGGACGCACAGTATCTGTGCGTCTATTTCCCGTTTCATCTGTACGACAAAGCGCACCCATTTTGTCTTACGTTAACTAATCCCCTTCCGATTCTATAACTATTTCTATATATCGATCATGCCAACCCACGGGAATAAAGTTCTCACTTGATCTATGAGTAAAAAAAAAAAACTATTCAAAAGTAATACTTTATATACTTTCTAATGACAATAGAGAAACTTTCTCGGTATAAAACTGACTTACTAGTAGGTAACACCTAAAGCAAAGACCAGGTTCCAGAATATTTAATAGCGTACAAAACTTATGAGTGAGAGTAATACATGATCCCTGTTCGCTTCACCGCAAGTAAAATAAAATCTTAAGCTGACCAAAAATTACTTAATTTATAATAGACCTTTATTATTCACCGCATTATATAATATAACTGCACTTGTCAGTAAGTGTGTCAGAGAGACGGGGGGGGGGGGTATGTTTATAAACTCAATTATCTACAATTAAACTCAACTGCTATTACTTCCTGATAAGATAAAGGAACAAAAAAATAGATTAGTCTTCCTCACTTAAGCCGAATTTTTAGTCTGCTTCAAAACTATTGAAGTCACCAATGCATTTTATTACCTGTATTGTGTTTTAAATGTGCAAAAAAGGTAAACATCACTCAATTTATACAAATATACGATATTTGTCGCGACAGCATGACCTTATTTCTTTACCCGCCCAAAACAACGAATTTGATACCATTTATTGGTAACACCATCCAGAAATATAGGAGAGAGAAAGAGAGCATGTAATCCCGGGTATTTTCTTAAAAAACTAATGACTTTATTAACAAAATGAGAACAAGAACTTTTGAATGAAAAAAAAAAAGACAGAATTTTACTTTAAAAGGCTATATATAATATATATGGGAATTTCACCAATGTAACCTGCATGTGATGTAAGCCAAAAAGAAAAAACCTCTGAATGGCAAGAAACGCTAAAAAAGACAATATTGCCAAAAAGTACTCTCACTTTACCTGGTATTTATATATCATATTAACGTCTATTACTGTAGTACAAATAGATACCGAGAACTTGATTCATTTATTTTTTCTAAATTGGTTCTGTAAAAAGTGTTCTGCTTAATACTTTTTGTAAAAATAAAAAAATAAAAAAATAAAAAGTTAATTTTTTTTGGCGTTCCTTACTTTTTATAGAGAGATCAAACAAGTTTATGTAATTGATCTGCGAGTTTTTTGTTTTGTTTTTTAAATAAAATGGTTTCATCTTTATCAAGTACTACTCGTTTTTTTTTAAAAAAAACGAATTCGGTATAAAAAAATATAAATGGGAAACATTTAGTTTTATAGATTAGGGAAAATTACACAAGTACCTTGCGACAAGTTCTCTTCTGTTATACAGAAAAAAGAAACGAGGTCTATATCGAATGAATTAAATGTAAATATTGTAACATCAAATCGCTTGTCATATGATGGATACCATCTAAAGTACATTTGATTTCAATATATATAAAGTATTAATTTATCCCCTTCTTTCTCTCTTTTTTTATTATAACTTTTTTTTTAAAAAAACAACCCTATTGATATTCTGATATACTAAAAAAAAAATCCAATTTGATTTCCTCTCTCTCCCCCAAGAAAAAACCAAATCAAAATGGAAACTAAAAGTATTCATTCCTCTCACCACGAAGCGGTGGAGGAAAAAATAATTACAGATGAAAAGAAAGCCGCTAGCTTTTATAACGAGGAAGAAATTGTTGGAGAAAAGTATGACAACGTAAGCAGTTATGAAGATTCTCCTATTGAAGAAGTCAAAATCGTTGTACCAAAGTAAAATATATTACATTTTTTTCATTCAAATAATAAATTCTAACCATTTCAATAGTACGGATGATCCTACTTTACCAGTATACACTTTCCGTATGTGGTTCCTTGGTATTGTTTTCAGTTGTGTACTTGCTTTTGTCAACCAATTTTTCTGGTACAGACGTAACGCCATGAGTTTATCACCTCTTGTTATCCAACTGGTTTCTTTCCCCATCGGTAAATTTATGGAAAAGGTGATTCCCAAATCTAAATTTTTCAACCCAGGACCCTTCAATATGAAGGAACACGTTTTGATTACTGCCATGGCAAATTGTTGTGCCAGTACCGCCTATGCTGTTGATATCATCACCATTCAAGATTTATGGTACGATCAAAATATGGGTTGGGGCGGTGGTATTCTTCTTATCTGGACAACTCAATTGCTTGGTTACGGTATGGCCGGTGTACTTCGTCCTTACCTCGTCTATCCTTCTTCCATGGTCTGGCCTGCCAATTTAGCTAACATCTCCTTGTTCCGTTCTTTCCATGTACCCGATAAAAACTGGACCGGTATGCCTCGTTTCAAGTACTTTTTGTACAGTTTTGCCGCCATGTTTGTTTACTATTGGCTTCCTGGTTACTTCTTCCAAATCTTGACCGTCTTCTCTTGGGCTTGTTGGATTAAACCCAGTAACCAAATTCTTTCTCAATTGACTAGTGGTTACAATGGTCTTGGTATGTTTGCCATCTCCTTTGATTGGTCTACAATTGTATCTTTCTTGGGCTCTCCTTTAGTTGTACCCGTAAGTAAAAAAAAAAAAATTATATTACAAAAATACCAACTATATGTATTTTTCTCTTTTGTATAGTGGTGGGCTGTTGCCAATATCGCTGTTGGCGCCGGTATCGTCTCTTGGATTATTGTCCCAGGTAAATGATTTTTTTTTTCTATTCTCCAATATAAATTCTCAATCTGTTATAATAGCTCTTTACTATGGTAACGTTTGGAACAGTCAAAAATTCCCTATTATGACCTCTACACTTTTCACTCGTGACGGAGAGATCTGGAACAACACTATGGTTATGAACGCCGACAAGACATTAAACCAAGACGCATATAATGAATACGGACCACTTTACATGACCAGTTTCTTTGCATTCACCTACGGTATTTTATTTGCCGGTGTCACCAGTATTCTTACCCACACATTCTTGTTCCATCGTAAAGACATTATCCAACAATTCAAAGCCACTCGTGGAGACGATGAAGACATCCATCGTAAACTGATGCGTGTTTATCCCGAGGTTCCCAACTGGTGGTACCTTGCTATTTTCTTTGGTTCTTTTGCTGCTTCTTTCGGTGTTATTTATGGTTGGGAAGAACAAATTAAACTTCCCTGGTGGGGTCTTATTTTGGCTGTTGCTATTCCTGTTGTCTTTGTTTTGCCTATTGGTATCATCCAAGCCGTCACTAACCAACAACCTGGTCTTAACATTATTACAGAATTGGTTATTGGTTACGCTTTACCTGGTCGTCCTATTGCAAATGTTACGTTCAAAACTTACGGTTACATTTCCATGTATCAATGTCTTACCTTTGTTAGTGACTTAAAGCTGGGTCATTACACCAAGATCCCACCCAAGGCTATGTTCTGGGCTCAAATGGTCGGTACCGTTATTGCCGGTGTTGTCAATTTAGCTACTGCTAAATGGTTAATGGGTTCCATTGAAGGTATTTGTACTAACGCCGGTTACCCATTCACTTGCCCTAGTGCCCATACCTTTTATTCTGCTTCCATCATCTGGGGTACCATCGGTCCTGGTAACATGTTTGGTAACGGATCTCCTTACAGTTCCATGAACTGGTTCTTCTTGATTGGCTTTATTTTACCTATCCCCTTCTATTTCCTCTCCAAGAAATACCCCAATAGTTGGTTCAAGTATATTCATATTCCTCTTATCTTTAACGCTACTGGTATGATGCCTCCTGCTGTCCCTCTTAATTTCTCCATGTGGTGTGCTCTTGGCTTCATCTCCATGTTCTGGTTACGTAGATACCGTCACGAGTGGTGGGTCAAGTACAACTATATCACTTCTGCTGCATTTGATTCGGGTTGTGCTATTGCTGCTTTAATCATCTTTGGTGTGGTCCAAGGTAGTGACTTTACTCCTGTTTGGTGGGGCAATGGTGGTATGGGCGAAAATGAAACCTTTGACAGTAAGTGTTTAATATATATGTTTAATATCATTTCAGATTTTTAATTTTTTTTTTTTTTAGATTGTCCTCTCGCACCTGTAAACGGTTCGGGCATTTGTGTCATTTGTTAAAATGATTCTATCACCCTTTTTTATTTTACATAATTACTAGTAACTACTTTCTAATATTAATTTATAATCCAAATATTTTTTCTTTTTTTATATATATATGATTAATTAGTCTTATAAAAAAAACCCATAATTCAAACTATCAAAAATCTTTTTTTAACTACGTACTTTCTCTGAGGGGGTTTTTTGAATGATTTTGATTGATAGTAAAATGAAATATAGAAACCGTAGATTCCTTAAACCGGAAAGAGGGTAAGTAGTATGTATAGGCATATTATTAACAAATGTTATAATAAAAAAATGGGCTCGTTTTATATATGATAGCTGTAAAAAATGGGATATGTACAATAACCAAATCGTTTTATAGTCTTAATAAATAGACACCTGTATAGCCGATTCATGCTAAATTTAGACAATTATAACGAATATACAAGTAATAGATCACATGGGTAGATAAACACACATTTTATCATCTTTTTTATTCCGCCTTTTTTTTTAAAAAAAAAGTCTTTTTCCTTTTCTTTTAACTGCTATTTACTCTCTTTTTGTTTTTATTTTTGTTTTCTATGTTCATACACACCAATACCGTTCTTCTTAGAGAAACTGCTGTGCATAAAAAGTATATACGTGAAAAGTAACAAGTTAATTTTTTTTCTGAACGTATAAAATAGATCGTGTTTCAAGGGCTGTTCCTCAAATATAGAAAATCAAAAAAAAAAAACCGCGTTAAAAATCACGCCTTCAAACGATCTCTCTCTCGCGAAGCTTAAAAGCGATGAACAAGAGGAACCTGGTTCTCCCAATGTGCATACAACTAGCTCATACTATCGCTATCAGTGACTTTAGGGTAAGAACAACTTTTTTTCACTCTAACTATTCCTGCTATTAAAAATATTTATCCAGTTTTTACGTAGTCATCCTATAGTCAATTATTGGAGCATGTTGAAGTTACGAAAAACAACATTTCAAAAAGCTGCGGACGCTCTGGATGAAGTACAAAGATCTTACAGACGCTATAATACCAGATCACATAAAAAAATTAAAGTGATCGAAATTAATGGTATTATTCTTATTGATATGACAAGAAGCGTAGGAACTATAATAAAAACTGAAGCAATTAAAAAAGGCAAAATAAGCAAAAAGTATTCAGTAAACTGAATAACGACGAAAAATATTGTCGCCTTCGGGTCTCAAAAGCCTTTATTTACCGAAAACGCTTGGAGTTAGCTGAAGAATAAGGTTTACGTTTCAAGAGAAACGCTTTCTTTACCAGAGCATATAGAGAGAGACATTTAATGAAGATTGAAAAGTTAGCCCTCGATAATTTAAAAAAAAAGTGTACCAGCTCTGTCTTGAATTTCAGATACAGTATGCATTAACAACTGGCGAAGCGTACTTGGAAATTTACGCGCATGTAATGCGTCTTTTGAAGAAAGACAAATCTATTTTCAAGAAAGAAAAATCCAAATTTCCAACAAAGCAATATCTCGTGTGTGATGTATGGACGCCAATCGTATCAGCTATTTTCAACGATCATGATTTCTACATGAAGTGGGAAGGATTCTATCCCAAGAATATCAACTGAAGCAGGAAAAAAAACTTTCGGAGAACGAAACCGTTGGTGCCAGAATTGATATGCGTGTAATGACCCAAATTGATGGAGATGAACATGATGTGTCTACAGGCGAATTTCGCCAATGAATTGCAGGGCATCTCTTAGATCTCTTCTGATTATTCAAAGGGATTAAGAGAATCTAAAGTAATATTAGATCAACACTTCGACAGCAGCTATATAAAAAAATCAGAGACTAGAAGAATGATTATACCAAATTTTCAGACTACTGGTGGGCTGGGTGGTGAATTAAAGGTAATAAGTAACTCTCTTTTCACGGTGCGTGTTCGCTATCGGTCTCTAGCTAATATTTAGCTTTAGGTGAGTGTCTATCAAGTACGAGATCCAGGCAAAAAGAGCCAAGAATCGCGCCTTTGAACGATCTCCCTCCCACGACAGTGATGCAGAAGCGGAAACTCGTTGGACTAGAGGAACTTGGTTTCCTAACTCAAACCAGAATGCCCCAATCATAATTCCTGCAGACATTTTATGCTAAATAACCAGCGACTTGTCATCAATTTTTTTAAACCAAGTATCTTCAATTTTAAAAAGCAACACATCAAAACATGAAGAGTTGTGTATACATATATCAAGCTTAATAGGAGAGTATCTACCTAACGCAAAGTGAATGTCACTATAGTAAGTACATAATAACTATATATTAAAATAAAGTATAGGCTAATCTTACAATAAATTTAGCTTTGTCATTGTGTTTTTTTTTCTTTGCGAGAACAATCTGTATAAGGAACACAAGCTAGAGTATTTATTTCCAAATGTTTTTTTTTAAAAAAAAAAGCCCTGTACATTAAAGATTTATTTTTTAAATGATTATATGTTTCAAAACACCTATTTTCTCGTTTACAATAATTTTAATAAAGACAGTCGTATAGTTCATTCAATCTATCATTAATTATTTATTTGGATATTGCCACTACTGATGAATTAGATATCAAAGAGCCAATTATGGCCCTTAGGTACACCATTAGTAAATATGCAGTGCAAAAAATGTGTGCTTTGTACTATTTTTGGTGGAATGTTGTAACAGTGCCCTTTCTTAATTAAAAAAAAATGAAGTGCTTTTAAGAGCTGATAATTTTGATTAATTCAGTATACAATTTCCACTCATAGAAGATATATACCAGTATCGATCGCAAGAGAGGTTCAAAAACTACAGATAGGAGGTCTCCAGTTTGTTTTAATAGGATCGTATTATCTTTTTAATAAAAATTTCTATTTATGATTTATAAAAAAAAAAAACTGTAATTTATCTTGGATTGGAATTTACATATAAAAACATCTTTTTGGCGCTGGGGCAAACGTGAAGGTAATACTTTTATGCAAAACGTTCTATTCACTGTAAAAAGGAATTTCTTGATTTAGAAATACGCGAAGCGTGGGAAACTAGCATTTTGTTTGATTATATTACATGCCCAAGTATTCTCAAACGTATTCAATTACATAGACGACTATATTTACATATCTGTACAATGTATTCTCTTTAAAAAAAAACGATCTGCAATTTGTTTAATAATCTTTTTTTTTCTGTTTATATCCCTTAATATCATTTTCTTCGAAGAGCGTGGGATTTTTTCGTTATGACAAGCTTCAAAGCTTCTTTTTAGTGCAACGAAAATCAATTTTTTGTTTCTTTATCATTGGTCTGATTTAATTCCAACTTCATGTAAATCTAGACTAGAGCCGAATGAAAAAGGAGGAAAAGTGGAAATACCATTGTCACTTTATTAAATGGTTGATACTATGATTTTGTATTTAAAATTGAAATTGCATGAAATAGCATTTATATTATGCAGTCATGTATTTAAATGAGTACAGTCTCGTAAAAAACTAGAAGTTTGCTTTATATCTGCAGAGATTAGAAAGAAACTATTACTAGATGTATAGTGTAACATGTTTTAAATAAAGTAGCTCTTCCTTTTCTTTTCTTTAAAGAAAAGAAAAGGAAAGAAGAAGTAATGATAACATCTTATTTTAAAAAAGAAAGACACATGCTTAAATATTAAAAAGATATATATGCTTACAATTGGATATAGTTCTGCAAGCTTATAATTGCAATGGCGCAATAGTAAAACCGCATATATATATTTTAGAGATAAACTTTGATCTGCTCACTTTAACCACGCGTTTTTCTCCCTTACTTTTTTTTTTTCTATATACAAGAAAGAAACCTTTCACTTGCGCGTTTAAAAAACAAAGAAGAGAGAACCCAACAAAAAACCAGTGATCATGGGAAAACGCTGCATGTGAAAATATCAAATCTTTTCTCTCCACCCCGGAATTTTTGTTGATGTCACTCCGCTCAATTACAAAGACATAATCTTTTTTTTATTTCATCTTTTTTTCCCCCTTTTTTATATAAATATACATATAAAAAAAATGTCTAATCCTTTACGTATCTTTGTTCCTGTCAAGCGTGTTGTTGATTACGGTAATTATATCCTCCCAAAAAAATAAAGATAAAGAGTGAAAGAGAGAGAAAGGGAGAAAGAGAGACAGAAAGAAAGAAAGAAAGAGAAAAGAAAAAACACGTAGACTGATATAACCCAAAAAAAAAAAAATATAGCTGTCAAGGTCCGTGTTAATCCTGCAAAGACCGATGTTGACCGTAATGTCAAGCACAGTATGAACCCCTTTGACGAGATTGCCGTTGAGGAAGCTGTCCGTATTAAGGAAAAGGCACCCAAGACCGAAATTGTTGCTATTTCAGTGGGCACCACCAAGTCTCAAGAGACCTTGAGAACCGCTTTAGCTATGGGTGCTGATCGTGCTGTTTTTGTTGAAGTAAAGGATGATAGCACACTTCAACCTTTGGCTGTTGCCAAGTTACTCAAGGCATATGCTGATAAGGAAACTAATAAGCCCGATCTTTTCATTTTGGGTAAACAAGCTATTGATGATGATGCTAACCAAACTGGACAAATGCTTGCTGGTTTATTGAACTGGCCTCAAGTATGTAAACTCATTTTTTCCCACGAGTCCCCCCTCCATCTAACTCTATTTTATTTTTATTTTTAGACCACTTTTGCTTCCAAGGTTGATATCACTGATAGAATTCTTAAGGTTGTACGTGAAATTGATGGTGGTCTTGAGACTATTTCTACAAAGTTGCCTGCAATTATCACCACTGATTTACGGTAAGCAAATACAAAATACAAAAAAAAAAAAAAGAGGTATTAATTCGTATGAATGTATAGTCTTAACGAGCCTCGTTATGCCTCTCTTCCCAACATCATGAAGGCCAAGAAGAAGCCTTTGATCAAGTTGACACCTGAGGATCTCGGTATTGATATTTCTCCTCGTATTCAAACATTAAAGGTTGAAGAACCCGCTAAGCGTGTTGGTGGACGTAAGGTTGCAAGTGTTGATGAGTTAGTTGATAAGTTACGCAACGAAGCCAAGGTCTTATAAATTTTGCTTTTAGAGAAAACAAAAAAAAAACCAACTTTTCTTCCTGCACTACTACCCCTCCCCCTCTTTTTTTCTTTGTACAATTATGAAAATAAAGTTATTTTAAATCGCCAGTCAAAAAACTTTTTTTTTCTTTTTCTTTACAAAAAAAAAAAATGACTCAAGCTGTCTCAATTGATTCGTTTGATACAGGTTATAGCGCTGACTCTACAGAGTTTTGTCCTTTTCAAGATCACGCACAGTACTTGGCCGTAGGTACTTATCAGTTAACTGACGAACAACAAGAAAATGTACGCGTTCGTAAAGGAAAGACATACCTGTTTGACGTGACTCAACCATTGGTACCCAAACAAGTCATTGAGACACCTGCCGTACTTGACATGAAATGGAGTCATTCGCTTATCAACGATAAACAAGTATTGGGTATTGCTGATTCCATTGGTGGTTTACATTTATACGGATTCAACGACCAAGATCGTTTAGAACAATTACACCATGTGCAAGCAACAGACGATGCCAGTGTACTTTGTTTATCGCTTGACTGGGCCAGTAGATTAAACAAGACAGATCAACGTATCGTGACTTCACACTCTAACGGAGACATCAATATTTTAGCACCTACAGAGAGCGAATATGTAATTCAAGATCAATGGCACGGTCATGACTTGGAAGCCTGGATTGCCGCATTTGATTACTGGAACACTAATATCGTTTATTCTGGAGCTGATGATGGATTATTTAAAGGATGGGATACGAGAACGCCTGGCGAGACTACATTTGTGTATAAGCGACATATGATGGGAGTGACAACGATGCAATCGAATCCTAACAAAGAGCATATGTTGGCAACAGGAAGTTACGATGAGACCATCTATTTTTGGGATACACGGTCTATGCGAGCACCTATCAATACATTTCAAACACCTGGAGGAGGCATTTGGAGGTTAAAATGGCACCCTACCAATCAAAATAGACTACTTTCTGCGTCTATGCATGCTGGTGCATTCGTACTAGACTTGAATGGGGAAAATGAACCTAAACTGTCAACTAGTTTCTTGGATCATACTTCAATGGCTTATGGTGCCGACTGGTCTTTTGCCGATAAGGATTTGGTGGCGTCTTGTTCTTTTTATGATCATGTTATGCATCTTTGGAAAGCGTCAGACTAGAATATAAACACTCTCCTAATTATACATGTATATACAAGAAAAAAGGGGGGAAGAGAGAGAGAGAAGGAATAAGGGGGCACGCTTTTTTTTTTATCTTTCTTTGTAATAATAATAAAAAGTAAAACCAGAATAAAAAAAGTGCTACAGTCACCAAGAATATACAGAAAAGAAGGGCCACAGTATAAAACAAAACAAAACAAAAGAGAGCGTTTTTATATAAATGTTAATGTAGGGAGAGTGAATATCATAAAAAAAAGGAGATATATAAAGGAGGAAAAAAAAAAAAAATCAACAATAACTAGTTTTTTTTTTATATATATGTAATGTGCGTATGTGTATTTGTGAGTAAAACTACATTTTTTTATATATTATATGTTATTACTAGAATTGCCTCGACTTGGATTGTATTGAGGGAGTTACAAGAGTATCAGCAGAAGCGTTATAATTATTTTGATGAACATACTTGTGCTGTTCTTCAGGACCGACTTCCCATTTTCTTCTAGTAGTATCCATTGAACACATGTGCGTAATAACATTACATAGAGCTAATAATTCAATAGCTAATCCAGTAAATAAAGCGATATAAATGTGAGATAAATCATTTCTAATATAGCGAGATAGTAAATCATAACAGGGTTGGGCTGAATTGACTACATGATCTGGCATACAAGTTGCTGTAGCTACAGGATGATCTAATGTATGAGAGAAACCACAGCAATGAAACTTTTTTTTTTATAATTAGTTAAATAAACGATAGATACATAAAAAAGGGGGAAAATACCTTCTTTTGAGCAAATAATTTATAGTCTCTACTGGAATCATTCCATGTGTCACTTAGCCAAGTAGATGTATGTGCAGCTTGATCATAAACAATTACTGCAATAGCCACTTGATAAACAAAAGCTATTAATACAAGTGTAGTATATAATATATGAATAGCCTTTTTTTCCCGGTAGAAACCGCCCAAGATACCAATAAGAGAAGTAAATATTAATATCAAACCTAATATCGTAATCACTGTTTTTTTTTGTATTAGTATAATAATGATAATATACATGTATAAAATGGGGGCTTACTTTTGAGGATATTAACAGGTATTAGTATGGCATTATTAAATTTAACTTGTGTAGCCATCATTCCAAATGCTAGTAATCCGCATCCACATATAAAAAATAACAAGTTGCTAAGTATCAGATAGATTTGACTTTGTCTATTATAACAGAATAAGGATAAATATCAAATGCTTTCTCTCTCAAAATAAAATAAAATAAAATAAAGGCACGGACTTTTGACAACACGCCATCGTTTTTATAAGGTAAATACTTTTTTGGTTCGCTTCAAAAAAAAGAAAAAGAAAATCACAAGAAAAGAAAAAGACCAGTTAAAATTGATTCATTTTATACCAAAAAAATAAGTAATTCAAGGAGTCGTTTATATAAAACTATCATTTTTTATTATTAAGGAGTTGTATGAAATAAAAAGAAAAAACCGTTTGTATGTAACTTTTTTTTTTCCACAGTACAAGCCACCCTTACACATTTTTTTTTTTAATAAACACTCCACACACAAACAACTCAACCGTATATAAATTTTTCCTTCTATCTCTTTCTTTTACTTTCTTTTTTTTTCTCTTCTTCTTTTTTTCTTTCTTACTGTTTTATATATTTAAAATGGTCAACTTATCAACTTCAGATATCAAAGTACAGGAACCAATAGTCGTGAAAGACCCCGTTCCTAAAAAGATCCCGGCTCCAATTCCTAATGTCAATGTTTGGCAGTTGAAAAAGCAAACTGTACCTATCACTACTACTACTACCACTACTACCACTACTACAAACAGTAAGTAATTTATCAATTTTTTATATTGTGTCCCGTATCTAATTTTTTTTTCTTCTTCTCTTAGTTGAATCTTGGCCTGCACCAAAAGATGCTGTGATTGAAGATACTATCGAAGAAAAATCTTCAGCAATAGCAAAGGTTATCGGTAAAGGACAATGGAAACCTTATACACCTACCATCATCCATTCCTCTCCTACACCCTCCACCTCTTCCTCCTCCGGTCGTAACAACAGTCGTGGTGGTCACCGTATCCAAACCTCCACCAACGCCAACGCCGTCCGAAAGCCCAAGAGCTTATCCACCACCACCAAAGAAGAAAACACGGTGACACCTACACCTACCATTGAATCCAACAACGGTCAACACAACCGCCAACGTAATTACATCAACAAACGTGGTCGCGGAGGATACCATCGTTTTGCCTCTACCCGACCCAGTATCCACCTTGACGCCGAAACCCTTCAATTATACATTCTTCAACAAATTGAATATTATTTCAGTATTGATAACTTGTGTAAAGATATGTTCTTGCGTAGTCAGATGGATACCGAGGGTTATGTGCCAATCACTTTAATCGCTGGCTTTAACCGTGTCAAGGGTTTGACAACCGATATGAACTTGATTCGTTCTTCACTTTCACTTTCCAAATTGTTACAAGTAAAGGAGGATTGTGGTGATTTATTACGTAAGAGAGAAGGTTGGGAAACTTGGGTTTTGCCTGCCGCCGGTACTGTAGCTACTGCTAACGGTGGTGCTGCTCAAATCATCAAGTCGGTTCCTGCAGGCCCTGTCGCTGCTATTTCTACTCCTCTTAAACAAGCTCCTGCTGTTCCTGCTGCTCCTGCTGCTGTGCCTGCTGCGGCCACCCAAATTCTTAAACCTGCACCTATGATTCCTACTTTAGCCTCTTTAGCTACCAGTAAAACACCTGTCACAAAACCTGCCGCTGTCGCAGAAGACGATGATTTATTTGATTTTGATGACGACTGGGTAGATGGAAGTCGCCCCAACACCGTAAAGAAATATTACCTCTCTGACGAAGAAGAAGAAGAGGACGATGAATTGGACGATGAAACCGTTGCTCGTATTATGATTGTCACTCAACACAAGAAAGACCGTTCTCACCAATCCTTTGATCGCTCAAAGATGAACGACGACATTTCCGATATGATTAACGAAGGTTTATACCAGTACGAATCCGGTCTTGGAACTGTCAACAAGTCGACCCAATCCAAGGTTGGAACCATCGACCCTCAACATTTCGCTCAATTAAGTTTAAGCGCCAAGAAGGAATCCGGTTTCTCCAACAATAAACCTGAATCCAACGCTAAACCTATCAAACAAAAGAAGGCTCCTCGTTTCTACCCTATGGGTCCCGAATCACTTCCCAACTCTGTTTCTCGTTCCTTATCTACTACTCCCTCTGCCAAGAAGGACGTACAAGGTGAAGTAGGTTGGGTATTGGGTGAGCAAGCTTACCATCCCAACCCTAACGATCTTTTATCCACTAGTCTCAGTAAATCTCCTATGCCTGAAGGATTCCTTTCTTCCTCTGTCGGTGATATGGCTCACTCCTTTGGTAGCTTCCAACACCCTAGTCACGATTTATTGCGTGACAAGGGGTTCGTCCAACACAAGTATCACAAGTATCATGCCAAGGCATTAAGGGAGCGCAAACAATTAGGCGTCGGTCAATCTCAAGAGATGAACACCTTGTTCCGTTTCTGGTCTCACTTCTTGCGTGATCATTCCAACAAGCGCATGTACAACGAGTTCAAGCGTTTAGCTGTCGAAGACGCCAACCACAATTACCGTTATGGTCTTGAATGTCTCTTCAGATTCTACTCTTACGGTCTTGAGAGAAAGTTCCGTAAGGATATCTTTGAGGATTTTGAACAATTGACCATCAATGATTACGAGAACGGAAACTTGTATGGTTTAGAGAAGTTCTGGGCATATAACTTTTATCGTAAGGATAAGAAGAAGCTCGTTTTCACTGATCGTATGCAACAGTTACTTGCTGAGTACAAAAATATCAAGGACTTTAGACACGCTGAGCCTCCCAAGAAAGTAGATGGTGCTCAATATGCTGTCCCTCATCACACCGTATGTTTTTTTTTTTAATTATCTCTCTTTCTTATCTTGCTGGCTAACTAACTTTTTTATTTTATTTTAGAAGCCTAGACATGGTAGCATTAGTGGTCCTTCTGTAAAACACTAATTTTTTTTTTTCCTTTACAAATACAAAAAAAAACAAAAAATACCAAAAAAAAATACCTTAAAAAAAAAACCCAAACTACACACAAAAAGCCTATGAAGCTTTTTTTTTTTCTTTTTTTTTTTAAAAAAAAATCCTCCCCTTTTTATATTTTTCTCTCTTTTTTTTTAATTTTTTTTTTTCATCCTCTCTAGCTATGTATCTTTTTGTACAAATACTAATTATAATAAAAACAAGTGCATGCTAATAACTGCGATTCCTTTTTGTAGAATTGCAAACATATAAAACCTGTGTAACTCGATCAAAAATCAACCTTTCTCCTATTAAAAATTGTGTCATTTTAGCAAAGGAACCCTCGTGTCTAATTTAACCTGACCAGAAAAGTTTATTGTTCGCTAACTTCAGTTGGCCAAACAGGTTATTAAAATATCCCCCCCCCCCCTCTTTACGAAAATCACCATGTAACATAAAGTAGTTAAAGTAATTATTCTTAAGGCGCCTACTACAATACCATTAAAAAAGTTTGACATTGATCTTCTTCGTTGTACTTGACCGAGAATAAGCAGAATTGATGTTTCTACTTGAGGAAAACTACAAGTTCAGGCAAAAAAAAAAAAAAAAGTAAAACCTATTTAACTTCTTGCATGAACGACGTTTACTAAAATAAGTTGTAATAACAACAATTTGTAAAAATGACTAAATAGATCGCATTGAGAAAATAGGCCTATTTTATCAGCCTGCTAATTATTTTTTGCTATAGAATAGGTAAATATCTTCGTATGTTTTTCCCTGAAATTTCTTCAAGATTGAAGACATTACCATAAGACTAGGCCTCTTCTGTCCGAGACCTTAAGCTAGCGTCAGCACGCAGGAAATTCGATACTTCTTTAACTCTTCATCGTTTAGTAATTTACAATTATCAAGGCATTCTTCAATCACAGGTTAATAGCTACACATCGGTATCTTCCTGTCAAAAATAAAGATAAGCTCGCCAGTGAGCGATTTCAGACTCCATAAGTTGATTACAGCCCGGAACTGTTCAATTGGAATATATATGTTAAATGTTCCCTTTCGAGAGTGGATGCACTGTATCATCCCTACCCCCGGTTTAGACGAATGAAGATGACGGTAAAGGATTTAATTATCATTTTGTATTATTATACATTAAAACAAATGTCTTTATTTTTATTTAAAAAAAAAAAGGTCATTTTTAAATAGAAACCTTCATGAAAGTGATATATGAAGTGTGTTTGTGTACGTGCGTGGGTAAAATTTCAAACTTTTTTTTGTTTAAGCCTTGGAGCTAAGAGTCAAAATGATCTCTTCAATACGTTGACCATATTCTTGATCAGCACGCTTGAAATGAGCAAGTTGGCGTTCTTGAATATGCTTCTTGGCATTCTTCAAGTGACCAGCAATATTGTTAACCAAATGAGTCTTTTCCTCAGCGGGCATAAGACGATACAAATCACCAGCTTGAACGAAATCGTCATCAGTTAATTGATAGGTATGACGACCAGTGGCACCGTGAATTTCTTCAGCAGTGAAAGTAGTAGCGGCAACGCTAGTTTGATAAGGTCCGCCGAAAGAACTAGGTTCGTAGTTGGGAGCCGATCCACCATTACCCAAAACAGCCATACCACCATCACGTTGATGGTTGGCGACGCGAGAATGAGGTTGGTTAATAGGAATTTGAGCATAGTTGGTTCCAAGACGATGACGGTGGGTATCGGGGTAAGAGAAGAGACGACCTTGCAACATACGATCAGCAGAAACATCAACACCAGGTACGGTGTGAGAAGGTGAGAAGGCAGCTTGCTCGGTTTCGGCAAAGTAGTTTTCGGGATTACGGTTAAGGGTCATCTTACCAACAGGTTGAAGAGGGTAATCCTATATTCGTAAGAATAAAATATTAGCATGTGATGAGAATATATTTCGACATTTTTTTTTTTCGCATAATGAAACCCCAACCAAAAAAAAATAAAAAATAAAATTACCTTGTGAGACCAAATCTTAGTAACATCAAAGGGGTTGAAACGATAGTTTTGAGCATCTTCAGGGTTCATGACTTGAACATAAACAGACCAAGAAGGATATTCACCACGTTCAATAGAACCAAAAAGATCACGAGTAGCGTAATCAGGATCTTGGCTAGCAAGATGACCAGCTTCTTCAGCGGTAAAGTTCTTGATACCTTGATCAGTCTTGAAGTGCCACTTGACGTACTTGAAGCTACCATCTTCAGCAACCAACTTTAAGGTGTGAGAAGAGTAACCGTTGATGTGACGGTAACCATCAGGAGTACCACGGTTAGAGAAGAGAATAGAGACTTGATGAATAGATTCGGGAACAAGAGAAAGGAAATCCCAGAAAGCATCGGGATCACCACAGTTGGTTTGAGGGTTTCTCTTTTGGGTATGAATGAAATCTATATCATTAAAAGTATTCCATTAGTCCCATAATATATTTATTTTTTTATATATACATAGAATATTATTCAAAAACTTACCAGGGAACTTGGAAGGATCACGGATGAAGAAAACGGGAGTGTTGTTACCGACCATATCCCAGTTACCTATTATCAATAAAGAACCGATTAATACCAAACTTAATTATAATGACCCTACAAAACTTACCTTCTTCAGTATAGAACTTGACAGCGAAACCACGAGGATCACGAGCAGTATCAGCACTACCCTTCTCACCACCAACAGTAGAGAAACGAGTAAAGACAGGAGTCTTCTTACCGATATGGCTCAAGAACTTGGCCTTGGAAAGGTGAGTGATATCATGAGTTACCTCTGTGCATAAACAATAGTTAGAAATATATTTTGAATTACACTGAATTTTTATTTTGTTTTATCTACATACCAAAGGTACCGTGAGCTCCTGCTCCCTTGGCGTGAACAACACGTTCAGGAATACGTTCTCTGTCAAAGTGAGCTAAAATAGAATAAAAATGTCAGCATACATTGACCAAAAACAGTACGTTGTAGTACAAGCCAAATATAATCGCAGGATTATATATTTTTTTTTTATTGTTATTTTTTTTTCAACTTACCAAGCTTATCAATTAAATGGAAATCTTGGAGAAGGCTATATAAAGCAATGTACTAGTTAGTATACGCGAGCAAATAATTCAGTATCAACACAAAATAAAAAAAGTAACATACACAGGTCCGTACTGACCAGCAGTTTGAGAAGTTTGGTTGTTTTCAACAGGGTTACCGTTTGAGGTAGTTAAAACGTTCTTAGACATTGATAATATACGAGAGGGGGGTTATGAAGAAGAAAAAAGGTAGTTTTTTGAAAAAAGAAAAAGGGAAAAAAAGAAGAGTAAGCCTAGTTTATATATATTTGGGGAAAAATAAAAAAGCAAACACTACTTCAGACGGGATACCAAAAAGCTTTGTCATTAACAGCCAATCATGTCCCAATTATACTCTTTTAAGAGTAAAGTTGTATATTTGTTATGTTACCCCCCAATCAAACAGCAAAGGTGCGAGCTTAATCAGCACCAGTCACTCGTGTACCCTCAATCATTTCGCACGGCATTTTGAAAAACCCAGTGCTTACAGATTTTATTTAAAACGAAAATCGAAAATCCGCTGTGTGTGGGTACGACGTCTCACTCAAGTCGACTCGAACCTAGTTCTATGCTCCCGGACAACTTATTTGCCACCGGACCATAAATATGTACTATGTTTGTTCTTGCACACAACCTGAAATTCGCCTATTTCATCCTAAAACGCATTACGAGGACAGAAGTTCATTATAAACTAGCCGTCTGACGTTTCCTACACTCGCGCCGACCAGTCCTTGGGGACGGCTGCCACCGGCCTAGTAAACATTTAACACAAAAAAAATATGTTTTCTCTTAACGTGCTTTATTAAGGTAGTTTTGACCTGTTAAAAATCGGCACCCTATTTTTTAACAGACTCAATCTCACACCATTCCAGTGATAGCGAACCGTACCATAGGGAATTGAAGCGTTTTTATATTTCATCTTTGTTTTTAATATTTTTTTTTTCTTTTCATCATATTTTGTTATCACGCTCTGTACTTGTCAGTGGTATTTTATACTTATAAATAATGATTGTTACAAATGATACAATATATAATATATTCATGAGAGAAAAGTTATTCAATAAAGCAATTTTTTTTTATTTATCCGTAAAATTTTATTTTCAAGAACAATATTTTTTTTCTGGAGTATTTTAAAGATTCTAACACTAACGTTTCTTTTTTAAAAAAATATTACCTTTGTTATGTGCTAAATTTAGTTTCGAAAGGTACAAAAAAAAAAGAACCAAACTACTCACAGGTCCCACCACGAGAAGGTAAAAAGCACTTTGGGACCCAAAAATTATGATGGCGAACGACCCTTCATACCCATATTTCAGAGTAATCACTTCGAACCCCATGATTAAACAACCTTCTTGCCCTCCAGAAGAGAGGAATTGGGTTGAGCACTAGTAGGACTGTACTTGCCACAGGATAGCATCAGTAGAATTTACGCCAACCAACGTACACGTAAAAATCCTAGTAGATACGGCTAAAGAAACTAAATGTGGTCCATTTATCAAGATAACACCTCACACTACCAAAAAAAAAAAAAAAAAAAAAAAACCAGCACCGAAAACTTGAGGGTAATGTGAAGACCAGCAAGTAGCCTCTGTATAAATGAACTACTGCGGAATATATAAATATACGCCTGTTGGGATGCAGTAATGAACCACGACGGGAACCATCACCACCGCCTGTTCTTATACAGTGATCCCAGTACAGATAACACCCACTGAAGCAATAATTGTCACAAAATTGATGTACAACCACAAGTCAAAAAAGAATCCCCCAGCAAGAGATAAAAAGAAGACCCAATAAAGAAAAAGTGTCTCGAGAACCACCCCTTTAGTATTGTAAAGTGTATTAACCCTACTTCTATGTCCAAACCTAGCTGAAGAAATGGAAATCCTGCCATCGTGGTGACCACAAAAAACGGCTTTCATTCTGGTTTCCCGAATCCATTTATACCTTCTTTGACAAAAGTATAGATGTGTGCTAGTAAATGCGGTTGGACCTCGGTCATACCTATTGAGGCTTATCGAAATAGAACAAGCAATAAAGCTCTACATACAACCTGTGTGCTTCACTATAGAAGAGTGCTAAAAGACGATCCTGAAACAAGTAAGTTAAAGAAGAAATGGAAAAAAAGAGAAAAAAAGATATCTTTTTATTAGGCCCGATTTATCTAAAAGAAGATGTAATCAATCATATTGATCGATATGATTGATTACTTTTGGAGTTGATCAAAACTTCACTTCATTGAAGTATGGCTTTGAATTCTGTGACTAGCTGAGTTTTTTATTTATTTAAATAATCCATAATATATTTTTCCCAAGCAAACATACAAACATACGCGCGCAACTTATTCTTACTAATATTATATATCTGTACATATCAATCAATATAATTATCCCCCCCCCCCCCCTAAAAAATATTTGTTTGAATAAAGATATGGTTTATTAACATAAAAAAAAAAAATCTTCACATCATTTTTATTTTTTATTTTGGCTGTTAGTGAACTGATTCTTTCGTATAAAATTTTATTGCATTTTCTCGACACGATTATGCAAACGCTGAACTTCATCAGGATAATCGTTAACCCATCGCTTGAGGTTAAGCATGCCTTTTTGAACATACTCTGCTGCAGCCGAAACTTTGGAAACAGATTCCGATTCATCAGTTGCCTTTAAACAGGTGATATCAAACTTGCTATCATACGTTTCAAATCGCAAATTTAACAAACCCAAAACTGTGCCCTTGATATCTGGGAAAGGGTTCATGGGTAATCGAAGGTTAATCTGACAAATATTTTGACTATCATCACTAACTAGTAATGTCTGTTTCCATAATTTTCGACCGTTTAAGACCTCCAAAGTAGATGGCCCAGTTTCTATACCAAAAAAAAAGTAAATATAATGTACTAAAAAAAAAATATAATTAAATAAAAAAAGAACTTACGAAGGACAAGCACAACTAAATCGAAATCAGATGAAGAATCTTTACGATGAATATCACCACACTTTGTCAAAGATCGAACCGTATAAGAGTTTAGCAAATTGAGGGTAGGAGCAGGCTCCCAACGAGTGACACGCGTAGTCTTCATATCCAAACCAGGGTATTTCTTGTTTTTAGGATGGTAAGGTACGACAAAAAAGATCTTGTATCGATTGCCTTCCGAGATATCCATATGATTAAGCTCGTTTGCATTAGACAATAAAAGGGTAGCCCACTCTTGATTTAATGGTGCTATGTGATCACAGATACGAATTTTAAAATATCCTGATACACGTCGCTCAACTGGCGCATCATTTTTACTACCGGATTTATGTTGACGAACACCGTAACTGTCATACCCGAGTGCAATACGTCTTTCCTCTTCCTCTTCTTTGGCATTTCGTGTAACAATAGTACCATTAGGTAAAGTCTCACTGTACAAGATTGGAAACTTTCTACATACAACTATATCGATTGCTGTCACAGTTCCACCGTCATAAAAGATAGAAGGAAGACCTCTAATAATAAATTTTCTTGGGTGGTAACCTAATTTTGTATGCCAACGAGCTGGTAAACTACTGTTTGCAGTAATAGATAACATGGTACTATTGTCTGTGTTTTCTAAAGGATTAATCCCTTCATTATCTCCAATAATAGACGCACCACAAACTGAAATTTTAGATCCAATTTTCAGTTTCTTCTTCATAATTGCCTTTTCGATTCGTAAGTCAATGCACGCAGGTACTTGGTACCATCCATCTGATAATTGAAGTCGGTACTTCGAAGCTACAATTTTTTTTTTTAAAAAAAAAGAAAGATAGTAAGAAATGGTGATAAATTCAAATCAAGTATGGCTTACAAGTATTGTATTGAATAGAAGATCTGATTTCAACAATATCAGTAATCATTAAAATCATATGCTTTACAGGTAGATCATCTTTTTCTAAAATTCTTCTTAAAACGGGTCGATGACCCATATTAATTTCACGTTCATATCGATACAACAGTTGTTCCAATATAGCTTGTGGTTTCCATCTGTCCATAAATGCGTTATAAGATCGTATTAAACACGCAATTTTCCATAAAATCAATACATAGTGATTTTCTACCCATTCAATCGTTACACGTCGAGGTAATGCACCTGCCTCAATCATATCGCGAAGAGCTTCTTTAGGTCCCCAGTTCCCATCGAATACATATCTCTTTGCAGTAGAGATCGTCATATTTATTACAGAAATAGGGCTACTCAAAGTTAGTATTAGAAAGAGGAAAAAAAAAATCTTGTAATTTATAACTTACATATTGTCAGCAATAAGTTGTGACTTGGTGAAAGTTCCAGGTGCTCCCAAAGTATACAATTTAAACCGAAAATCAGGCACTATTATAAAACTGTTAATTAGTTATTTACAAATCCGTTAATAACATTAGTATACCTTCTAAATTGAATACAGGTGTCAATTTAGCTTTTAGTGAAGATCTATTATTGACAGCTGCTTTTGTCAACTCAATATTCGATTTGATAATGGGCGATTTGAAAGGCTTGTTTTTCGTCTGGATAGATGCTGCTCTATTGATATTTCTTTTAGGAAAAATAGATGTACTTGGTTTATTTGGAACAACAGCGTTAATGGTAGGTGATTTCAAATCTGTTGCAGTGGCATTGTGTGATTCTGCACTATCTTTACGTGAAGTTATAGAATCAGAAGATAATTCATTTTTAGTTGAATCCTTCATTTGAACTTGTTGTAATTTACTGGTATCATTATCAAATGACTTGGGTATATATTTGCTAGCGGAAACGCGCTTGCCGATTCCATTTGGTGTATTAATTATATCCAAGGGTGGAGTTAATCGAATATCCTTGCTTTCTACTTCTTTATTAACTTCATTGAGTACTGAAATTGCTTTTCTCTTTGCTTGTGATGAAATATCAAAGCTCTTGTTGCTATTTCCCGTTTTAAACCCACCGTATTCATTGATTACAGCGTCATGTTTATTTGGCTTTTTAGAGCTATCAAATAAAGCAGTGGCTCTTTGAATGCCTTCGAGACTTGGTTCTCCCAACTTCTTTCCGGAAGCCGTTGCGAATGAAGCTTTTGGAGGACCTTTGGATGTTCCCTGTAACTGTAATTCGGGAGATGCAATTGAAGTATTTTCCATTTGAAAAGGTTCAAGGTCTTTTTGGGATTTATTCGCTGCCACACGTATCTTCTTGCACTTTACCTCTTCGTCAATTTCATCGAGTACCGAAATTGCTTTTCTCTTTGCTTGTGATGAAATATCAAAGCTCTTGTTGCTATTTCCCGTTTTAAACCCACCGTATTCATTGATTACAGCGTCATGTTTATTTGGCTTTTTAGAGCTATCAAATAAAGCAGTGGCTCTTTGAATGTCTTCAAGACATGGTTCTCCCAACTCCTTTCCAGAAGCTGTTGTAAACGAAGCTTTTGGAAGACCTTTGAATGTTCCTTGTAACTGTAATTCGGAAGATACAAAAGATCCAAAGTCTTTTTGGGATTTATCCGTTGCCACACGTACCTTCTTGCGTTTTACCTCTTCGTCAATTTCATCGAGTACTAAAATTGCTTTTCTCTTTGCTTGTGGCGAAATATCAAAGCTCTTGTTGCTATATCCTGATTTAAACCCACCGTATTCATTGATTACAGCGTCATGTTTATTTGGCTTTTTAGAGCTATCAAATAAAGCAGTGGCTCTTTGAACACCTTCGAGACTAGGTTCTTCCAACTTTTTTCCAGCAGCTGTCGTAAAAGATGATGTACATGGTTCTTTGGGTATATTTGTTGAAGATGACTCGACAGGTGTAATTATTGGTTTTGGTGTTTCGGGAATGTTAGTGTTGTTTATATGACTATGCGAATAATTGTGATTCTCTTTTGGTGTATGTACTGATTTGATTAATTTGGCAGATTGAAATCCTGCTGCTGGTCCTGTCGGTGTCGGTAATTCTTTGATAACATGCCCATCTTCCGTTACTTGAGGAAGAAATAAACTTTCGTCTACTGATATAGGCGGCAGTCCCAAATCATCTGTAGATCCAGGGATTATCTGTTCAATGCTTGGCTCAGAAACAGGAGACAGCTCATTTTGAACAATAGGTGGCGATAATGGAAGTTTTATGCCAGATGTAGAAGGCTTGGGTTGAGAAGCACCGGGAGGTGGTAATGGCTTATACTTAAATGATAAAGGGAGAAACACATCTTCATATGAAGATATAGATGCGCAATCATCATCATCATCTTTTATAATGGGTTCTAATTTATAAACTGGTGTATATATTGATGTTGGTGACAAATCGTTATTTTCAAATAATGAAGAATCAGATTGATCTCTCTCTTTGTCTATTGGTGATACATCTTCTTTTGGTTCATTAAGAGGAAGAAATAGATTTTCATCTACAGATAAAGATAATTCTATATTATCTCCTTTACCAACTGTTTGTAACAATCTCGTTGCTTTTAACTTTGCTTCCTTGGAAGGAGGCGGAAGCGCAGTTCCTCTTGCCGTAGTAAAACCATGACATAATGCTTTATCATTTTGTTGCTTCAATAGAAACTTATCGTCAATTGAGGTCTTTTCATTTACAGGTGTAACGTTTTTTGAGGGTATAGACGTCGTATTTTTTTTCTCGTTTGGAAGAATAGGATCGTTACTTTTTTTTGATTCTACATCGATGAGTGACAAAAGATCAGTATCGAAATCAGCCCAAATGCTATCGTCTATAGAGTCCATTCGAGTTAAATTTGGTGTAGGTTGCTTTTTTTGTTCTTTTTCTATAAGAGGCGAGTTTAATATAGTAAAAATATTTTTGACGAAATGCAATTACCTTTAATTGAAGTATTGTGTTTTTGTTGTCGTGTATTAGAAATGTCACCTAAAGGAGCTCTTACTTTTGGCGTACTTTTGGTGGGTAAACCAAGTAACTCGTCGAGAAAATCGTCGAGAGTTACTTTGGAACAGTTGAGTAAGAATGAATTTGGAATGTCGACATTATTTTCGTCATTCTAATAGTGATAAACCATGTTAATATATCTAAAAAAAAAAGAGGGGCATTTGAACTAAGCTCTTACAAGATTTGAATTAGTTTTACTGACTGCAAAATTTTCTACATTTTCTAATTGTGTTGCAGAGAAATCATCCCATGGTACAAAAAGATCGTCCTGATTGTTGAGACGAGACATATTTAATATTTATAAAGTGTTGGAATTAAGAGAAAAAAGGTGTACTGTTTTTTTTTTCTCTTATAAAATGAAATCGCGGATATTAAAATTTTTTGATGGCAAGTAAATTTAAGAAGATTTTGAGTTACATATTTAACTTGGCCATTCAATTCTAATTTTCTTTGTGTATTTTTATTTCATTTGACAATGAGCATGTAGCAATGAAATTTGCCGTATTTCTTGAGCCAGTAATAATAATAAAAACATCCTTAAGGTACAAAAAGGAAGAAGGAAAGAGCAATTGAGCTGACGAGGATAGACATGCTCGAAAATCGATGCTTAGAAAAAAAACTCATTGAGCTACCGCAGTTAAACATATCGCTCACATAAGAAATCACTGCTAATTTAAGCAGTTAAATAAAATAATGGTTTTTATTTCATTAAAGATTTTCGCGCCCAAGTTGTATAATACAAAATGGTTTTATTACATATATCTTTGATAAAAAAAAAATTCAAAACGTACTTTTTTGAAATTGGTGTTAAAACGGGAGACCGAAGACGTCCTGGAGAAATCTACCCTTAAATCGAACGCTCTTAAATAGAGCCGCTACTGTATTAAATCACGTTTTGGTCTGTCTGAGGGCTGATAGATGAATCCAGTTCGACCCAGAGAGGATGGAGTGATTTCATTTTTGCATCATCATTTCTATGTTTGGTCGGTGCTGCATAAGCAAAACAAAAAAACTACCTCTTTTCTCTTCCTTTTTTTTTATATATTAAACCCAACACTTTGATCAATCAAACCAGCTATCTTTGTACATATAATATATACCAGCTACTACTTTTTTTTAAAAGGAAAAGGGATGCAAAGAAACCCTTTTCACTTGATCATGGGAATATGCAAACAAATAAAACAAAATTCACACGCCGCCTATATAAAGAGGGCGAAAAAAAATCCTTTTTTTCCCTTTTTTTTTCTGTATTATCCTTGTGTCGGGCAGGTGTCATTATTTCTGTTATACAAGAATTTATTTGTTTGGTGGTAAGAAAAGGTACCCGTTTTAGCGAGGCTCCCTTCCTAGTTCAAAAGGTTTTCGTTGAAAATGGGGAGAGAATTAGTCGCAACTCTTTGAGCTCGGGTTTTCTCTTTTCTGCAATGGCGTTAATTTATCTTACACTTATAAGTACTGATGGATAAGAGTCTACTACGCTAGGGATTACTCCTTTGAAATCAGCCAAGCGGTCAACAAACTTGTAAGCATATTCTTGCGCTACGTGATACTTGTCTTAAAGCTTCTTTTTGCTCTTCCAGTTGATTCTCGTTGCGGTTCTTGAGTCTAGGTAAAAAACCTGTTTGTCGTATTCCATCAAGACAGTCGGGTGGGGGCAGTCGAGCACACATTTTATATGTATCATCTATTGGATTATGTTGGTTAACTTTAGATGAATGATATAACTTGGCCACAAGGGGTTGTAGTTATTCATTACGAGCACACACATTTTTTGGGTCTTGAAAGAGTTTCCACCTTCTCGTGGTAAGACCTGTTAACCAAATATTATTATATTTGGGAACTGAGAGAAAGTCATCTTTTTTTTTGCTTGTTAAATAAAACTGTTTTTTTTAGCCCGTAAAATCATCTTTTTTTTTTCGTGTCCATTTTTTTGTTTGTAAAATAAAACCATTATTTATCAGCAGCTTTTCTAGGTTTAAAAGCAGCTATTCGTGACTGATATTTTTTACTTTGAACAGATTCGTTTTTTTAAAAAAAAGAAAAACTACTTCGCCTGTATACCATGAATAAAGCGAATACTATTATAAAGCCTTATTTACGAAAATTCATATTACAAACCCACCCTGATTTTTTTCATAATGACGTTGTAAAAAAACAAACGAACGCTTCGTCACTTCAACAACTCCAGAATATGCTTCAACCGCAACAACAGAATACAGTCAAAGCCACAACCTGTCAGTTAGAATTTTTTACTAAACAGCAAAAGCTCTCCAAAAAGAAAAAAGAAAGACCTCAAGCAGTTATTCAATTCAATGGTAACGATTCCGAATGGAACAAGACCCATTCTTTTTTTAACCTTTGCAAACAAGTTGACATTCCCGTTTTACAGTCGGACTTGGATATTGTTAATGACATGATCTCACAGGAATTGAATAGAAATAAACCAAAAGGTCAATATAAATCGTTAACAAAAGAGTTTGCTGAAAGACTGTATAAGCAGCATAATGAGTTAAGTATTAATAAGCCGGTGGAATGGACACCGAATCAGATATTACAACAAAAGCTTGTGCTGTTTGACCCAGCTGTCAATAAGAAATTATTAGCTAATCAATTATGTACTTGGTTACCGCAATTACACCCTGAGCGTTGGTGGGGAAAAGTACCTATTATGGTTATTTCCCCTGAGTCAGAACTTCCTCCAAAAGAGTTAACAACAGGCATACTAGTTATTAAGAGCAATATGAAATTAGAAGGTAAAAAAGAATTCATATTTACTTGAATAAAGTATTAATGTGTTAAATTTATATAGATGTAAAAGAATATTTTGATACACATTTAGATGATATAATAAAAGAAAGTTGTAAATAAAGTATACATACAAAAAAACACCCCGAGGCATATATAAACAGCTTCTTTATCATTTCTTTTTTGTTTTTACTTTTGCTATACTTGAGGCTCCTCTTCAAAAAAGAAAAAAAAAACGGAATTACGTTTATCACGCTTCTTCTTTTTTTTTATTTTGATAGAGAAACTCTCTCTCGATCCTGAGTCAATCAATATAGATTATTAGAGACTAATCGTGCTCGATGGGAAAGGATAACAGGAAGAAACAAACACTGCAGCAGGCGAATGTTAGGCAGGCCGTAGTGGCTGGTGCTTTGGCTGGAATGGCTGTCGACTCAGTATTGTTTCCACTAGGTAAAAAGTGTTTTAGGTGGATGACCCTTAAAGTATTTTAACTCATACCGTTTAGTATAGATACCATTAAAACACGTTTACAAACTAAAGCTGGTATTATGGGGTCTGGTGGCTTTAGAGGTGTTTATTCTGGTTTACTATCTACGTTTATTGGAAGTGCTCCTAATGGTATATGTTCATTTAGTTAAAAAAAACTTTGGTACTCATTTCAAACTATTATACTTTTTGTTTAGCTTCTATATTCTTCGTTACCTATGAAGCGGTGAAAAGAATGTTGGGTGCTTCGAATAATGGTTTAGTACATTCACCTTTTATATATATGACAGCTGCCTCTTGTGGAGAAATTGTATGTGCACACAAAAATATAAATTATGATACTTTTATTTATTTTTCCACTCTCTTTTTTTTTTGGGTGCGCAGTTCGCTTGTACAGTACGTGTACCAACTGAAGTGATTAAACAACGTATGCAGATTAAACAATACAATACGACACTTTCAGCAGTATCAAGTGTTTTAAGAACGGAAGGATTATTAGGGTTTTATAGAGGATTCTTACCAACTGTCGCTCGTGAAATCCCATTTACCTGTATACAATTCCCACTGTACGAATATTTTAAGAGTAAATATAGAATTTATAAAGGTAGGGTAGTAGAACCATATGAGGCTGCTCTGATAGGTTCTTTGGCGGGAGGTATTGGCGCTGCTATTACGACACCGTTAGATGTTTGTAAGACGAGAATCATGCTTTCTTCCAAGGTAACAAAAAAAAAATATTACATCATACAGATGATTTTCGTGCTGACCCCCTTTTTTGTGATCTAGACTGATCCAGGAGATAAATTATATACAGGTATTGTTTCGACCCTGAGAAGGATTGTCGCAGAGGAAGGAGCCAAGAAATTACTGGCAGGAATAGGACCTCGAGTGATGTGGATATCTATTGGCGGAAGTATATTTTTCGGTGTATATGAAAAATCTGTAAAAACGTTTACACAATTACAATTATTAGACGACAGACGTTAAAAAAACTAAATAAAAGATTGTATATATATTATTTAATAACTACAAACTTGTTGGCCTATATAAAAAAGCTTTATTTTATTTTATTTTTCAAATGAGTGAGTGAGTGAGAGTGTGTATACAAGGTTCTAACAATTTTCCTCTAAAAGAAAAAGGTATTTTTTTTATAATAAATTATAATCTAAGAGGCTAAGTTAACAAATTTACGTTTCTTTTCGTCGTCGCTAGGTTTATTAGCAGTGCTTTCGTCAAGGAAATCAGAAGTATTCCTTGCCTTCCAGTCACGTTGGAGATATGTCAATGCTGCTCTGTTATAACCCATTACATCTTTTTGACGCTGTAATTGAGCACGAAGGTGGAATCGAATAGAATCAAGCATAGGACGCATCATGCGATTTGCTACAATTTGGTTATGATGTGTTTTAACTACTGAGAAGAGAACACGAGAAACAAGAATGATACTCCAGTTCTATGTAAATTCGTTAGTATATATATACTTATTTTTCCCTCTTCAAGTATCCAATAATTTTACCTTTTTAGCCCAACTCTCAATATAAGAAAATAATGACATAACCTTTGAGAAGGGTAAGATCATTAACGCTTCGTCAATATCATTTGCTTTAACTTTTTTGAGTACATCCAAAACATATCTATCAGGTTCGACATCACCCATTGCCATTAAAATAGGATGACGTTGAGGGGGTTGACCAGGTAAACCACTAGCCTTTGCGTTTTCAAATGCAAGCCATCCATTCTTTTCCTCATCACCAATATCCATGGCTTCAATTAATCTTTCACCGGCCTTTAATGTTTCCATTGTTTGCTTACCAGCAGAATCTACTTCACCATCATCGACAGTAGTCTTTTCTAATTGACTCACTAATGTATTTTCGTATAAATCTTCTAATTCCTTTTCACGTTCTTCTTCAAGGAATAATTGCTCTTCTGTCTTTTCCCAAATACGCAAAGATCTATCATGAGAACCTGTAACAACAAAAGAACCGTGCTTAGAAACAGCAAGAGCCCAAACTTCACCATGATGGCCTTCCAACTTCATAATATTTTCGAATTTATCACCATCCCAATATTTAACAGTTTTATCCTTACTGACAGTAAAGAAATAATGAGTGCCCCAAACAAATTGAACAGACATGACACTTTCTTGATGAGCAAACAAAGATTTATGGCAATCACCGAAATCAAGACCCCAAAGCTTAACGTTTTTATCAGCAGAACAAGTAGCAATCAACATATTATCTGAAGAAATATCCATGGATAAAACAGGTAACTTGTGACCATAAAGAGAAAGGAAAAATTTAAGTGTATCGTGATAGAATACTTTAACAGTTGAATCCAAAAGAGAAACGGCTAATAGGTTTTGATCGGGACTGTATCGAACGCAAAGTACTTCATCGGACATCTTGAGTGTTCTCATGTGAATAAATGTCAATCGCTTGGCTACGCTGCCCTTATCCTGAACCATATCGAAATCCCAAAATTTGACATCTTTATCAGCACTACCGGTACAGAAACCACGTTTATCTGGACGTACTTGAAGAGAATAAATTGCTCCATCATGAGCTTTCACTGACTCGACAAGAGAAGATGAACCAAGATCATAAAGTTCTAATTCACCAGTTTTGGTACCAACAATAATATGCTTGTTACCTGGTAAAAATGCACTACAAAGAGCAAAACCACATTCAATAGAACGAATACAAGCTCTAGTCTTCATGTTCCAAATCTTTAACAAACTACTGGAAGCAGAAGCTAATAATTCATCGTCAGAACTAAGACATAATGTACGAATATCAGAACGATGACCAGGCCCGTCAATAGAGTAAAGACGAGAAGGTTCTTGAGATTCTTCCGTCTTCTTTTCTGCACTAATAGGAATAGTGAAAGCTTCAATTGTGTTGTTGTTTAAAGAAGTAACGATTTGAATTTCTCCAGCCTTTTCAACATCAATTGTAGGAGCGAAATCGAAACTACGAACCTTTGCAGGTGTACGTACTAAACATTCGCTAGTAAATTCATCCTCGGCTTCAATTTCTTCACTAATTTCGCTTTCGTCCTTTCCCTTCTCTCTTGCTCTCTTCTTTCTACGTTGAATCTTTTTACGAATTTGTTCATGGTCACGCACCTTGTAAATTTCAACTGATTTATCGCTTGCTTGAGCACCTAAATATTGACCAGAAGGATGGAATCTAATGGTGACGAGACGATCGCGTGATTGACGAGGAATTTGACCATATACATTAATAGCTCTTTGTAAAGTAGCAGGTGTAGTGATATCAACTTGCATATTATCATCACTTTTATTATTCTCTTGTTGACCAAGTGCTTCTAAAGAAAGACCTAAAATTTTCCAATCAATCTTCCAAGCCTTTAATTGAGTTTCGGCACCACCTGAAATAATAATCTTTTGATCTTTAGAGACTGCAAATGACCAAACTTCACTACGGTGACCAACAAGTGTTTCACGACAATATTGAGCTGATAAATCCCATAATTTGATCAATGTATCCTTGGAAGAAGATAAAAGATAACCATCGCTGGAAACACCAACATCTTGTTCCTCTATAACTTTGGTGTTCAAAAAGGCTAAACATGTAATTTGATCTTTATGCCCCTTCAATCTATATAAGCCGGATTCTGAAATAACATCCCAAATAATAAGATCTGTATCTTTTGATCCAGAAGCAAGTCGTGTACCATCGTGATCAAATGCTAAAGCTGTAACAGCGGCACGATGACCACTTAAAGTGACAGTTGATGTTGAAGATTTAATGTTCCAAATACGAATCGTACCGTCTCCATAACTACAAGTTTCTTGGTTTAATATTTAAGGTTTTTTTTTTTTACAATGTTAAAAAAAAGAAGCTTACCCGACAGCATAGTCTTTTTTGTTGGGACTAGGTGCAATACAAGTTACTTCAGACTTATTTCCAGATTCTCTCCATTTACCAACCTAAGAAAATAAAAATACATGTTCATTATTACTATTCTTTTTTATTCTTGTGTATATTTTTTTTACCTCGACACCCTTCTTAAGATCCCAAAGGATAACTTCTTCAAGTGCAGGTGCAATAGCAATTTTGCCTGTAGAATCATATACAATGTTTGCAGTGCTAGAAGCAATGACACCAAAGGTTGCCTGTGCTTCGTAACGAAGATATGCTTTAACCATTTTTCCTCTTTGAAAGAAAAAAAAAAGAAATGTCAAAAAAAAAAGAAAAAAAAGCCTGTGTCAAAATTGGAAAAGTTGTGACCCTCAATAGCAAAAAAAAAGTTGTGGCTTGTTTTATTCTTTCACTCGCTCTCTCACACACAAATACAACATGTTGTAACTCAGTACCGCGTGGGGGAGCTGGTCTTTCCATATAACACACTTTGTACTTAGACACAAGACCTTTCCCTTTTTAAAAGTACCTTTTTTTTTCTTTTATAAAAACATGCCTTTGTATAAACCTCCTACACCACCACCTAAACCTGAGTTTGACGAACCTTCGACACCTAAGGACTTTAATAAAAAGTTCAAGTCAAAGGAATCTACAAAGTACATGAATCCTTGTGCACTTGAGGAAAAAGAAAGTATGAAATGTCTTAGTGACAACAATTATGATAAAAGACAGTGCGATTACTATTTTATGCAATACAAAGAGTGTAAAAAGAAATGGGTAAGTTTTCTCTCTTTCTCTCTACATTTAAGAATAAAATAAAAAAAAGTAACCTTTATACCCTTCCCCTTATATAAAAAAATCTAGCAAGAAAACAGACGTACGCTTCGTAGAGCAGGACAACTTTAAAAAACGCATGAAATTTAACAATTCCCAAATAATGAAATAAAAAACTATACACAAACACGCACGTACATAAATATACTTATATTAAAAAAAAACGAAAAGGGCATTATTCATTATTTTTGATTGCGCAACGGAACAAAAAAGTACAGACGTCCGAGCGAAAAGGATTGGTTTTATTTTTTTCGAATGAAAGAAATGAAAGATTAAGAGATTTAATCGAAAAGACCTATAACAAAAATAATAAACCGTCAGAAAAAGTATTAAAAAAAGTAGTTGCTTCTTGTTACTTACCGAAACCCATATCGTCATCAGACTCTTCCTTCTCCTCAACCTTCTCCTCCTCAGCGGGGGCATCGGAAGAAGCGGCAGCAGCACCACCAGCGGAAGCGGCGGGTCCGGAACCAGGAGCACCAACGTTTAAGAGGAGGGCCTTAAGGTCTTGACCAGCGAGGGCCTTGGCGTAGAGGGAGAACCAGATAGGTTCAACCTCGATACCAGCAGCGGCAACAAGGGTTTGGAGCTTGTCAGCCTACACACATTCACATATATATATTTAGCATTCCATTCAACATATGTACACACGCTCGAAAAAAAAAACTTACGGTGATTTCGACGTTGTCATCCTCGAGGATGAGAGCAGCGTAGACGACAGCAAGTTCGGCAGACATACTATAATTTCAATGAATATATTATCATGTTAGATCATTTGTTGTAATGGATGGATGGATGCATGTCTTTTTTTACATACGCGCAAAAATAGATGTAATAAGAGGAGGGTTCAATGGAGAGCTGATCCAAATCGTCTATTTGATGGTTCCCCCTTCAACCGTAAGAGACAAGTCACATTCTAAAAAAAAAAAAGTCCGACTTTTTTTCAAAAAAAAATAATTGTGTTTGACAGATCTACTTGAGCCCTGTTCTCTGCAACGTAAACCTACTAACGTATATTCATGTCCAAAGGGTATATTTTTGTGATAAAATGTATAATTAAACTTTTCATCGGGTCCTTTAATGATAGTTTATAAATTTAAATACGTAATTCTAAAATGAACATGTTGCAATTGCATTTTCCCACTTTAACGACTTGCTATCTTGATATAGCAGTTATTTAAAAAGAAAAGTATACAGTATAAATTCAAATTACGTTCGTATACATCTTGCTTTTCTAACAGTTTAAGTCAGTTTGGTCCCCCCAATTTCATTATTTAAATTTATAAATAATAGTATTTAATATATATACTCGATCCGCTCAAAGTATATATTATTTTAAAACTGTATTCCATATCGTAGCGTTCGCGTTACACTTTCAAGCTCGAATCTTTTCAGTCAACCCCTTTCACGCATTCGTCTATTGTTATACTAAACTAATTATTTTTTGCTATGACAATATGTTACATGTTATCATTTTTATCAGTTTCTATTACTACCAACTGTATCTACCAATTTTTTTTTTAAAAAAAAACATTAACTTAGAAGCTATTATGGACAGAAAATTCGTTTCGCTACAGCTTATCTAAACTTTTATATAAGTAAAAAATAAAATAAGAATGTATAACTATTCGTCTATCAGGGTTTTTTAAATGGATATTACAAGCGGTTTACGGAAAGTATAAATATGCAATTTTTCTGGCAGTGGTAACATAATTGGAAATACTAGAACTACCGATACTGTATTATAGCACTGAAAGAATATACTGCAATAATGAGCGCTGAACGTAAATACCCCTTACAAACATATCCTACCAAGTTTTTAGCTCATATTTTAACTGTTAAAGAAAAAGGGGAAAAAGACAGCTAACAAAAAATAATTTTACAATACAGCTTTAATAACTATATCTATATACATATATACCAATACGAAACCATTAGATATATAAATGAAATGAGTATCCGTGCCTTAGTACCTCACTACTATTCTCTTAACCAAAACGGCCTTCTTTAAACAACGTGACGGTCCTTTTCCCTTTTTTTTACAAAAAAAATCTAGCTTCCGAGCCAGACCATTTTTTTTTCATAAATTCGTGAATACAGCGCGTCTTTTTTTTTCTTCCTGTTATTGCTTTACTCTCTCAATCTTTGATCATGGAAAATAGCAGCCCTGAAAGTACAATAACTTCTGTTAATAAAGCTGCGTCTGTTGTAGAAAACAGAGGTAATTTAGATGCTTTGTTCCCTGATCTTCGAAACACTTTTAATGGTAAAATAAATAAATAAAAGTATCACCTTGTCCTCGTTTATTTACTCTGTTTTATAATGTAGGTAAATTCTCGTATGTTAATACCAGAACAGAGCACGTTCAACCAGTATCATTAAAGGAATCTATTATCTTTCCTGCTGAAGGCCTTGAAAGCATTCGTCATTGTAAGGAAAATAACACATGAAAAAAAAAAGCAAAAAAAAAGAGTGCTAATGTCTTGTTTATTAGTTGATACCAACACGAATGCCGCTGGAATCGCAACTGCTCTTAACAGAGCGTATTATTCTATAAAGGGTCACCTTTATATTTGGGACTATGTTGAAAGGTAAATATATACATATATGTATAGAAAAGCGTACGATACTAGGTGATAATAATGTATTAATTACTATAACAGAAAAATGACTGTACATGTAGAAGCCGATGATATTGTCGCTGTAGCATTCGTTCCTCCCAAAGCAGGAATTTTTGCTCCAGAAATCAATCACTTATTAATCATTTCAACTGTAAAAGAAGTCAAGATTATTGCCGTCAGTTATACCGCTTCATCTGGTTTAAAAGTGTTCAAAACCGATATGTCTACAAATACATCTGGTATTAACATGAAAACGATTATTGGTACAAAATTGGGACGTGTATTCATGTTGGGTACAGATGGAAATGTTTGGGATTTAGATTATAGAGTAAGGGATATTTTAAAAACTTGTTATTAGTAGTAGTTAAACTAAACTTTTTTTTTTTAAAAAAAAATAGCGTGAAGAGACATGGTTTTCCGGAAAATGTTCTAAGCGTGTACATACAATTGGAAATGATATTCTATTTCTCATTCAGACTACAAGAGACCCAATCACACAAATTGCATTGAGTGAAACTAACGATGTCTTATATCAATTAACGGAAAATTCACATATTAATGTTACCTATTTGGGAGTTGACGGACAATCATACAAGGACGTGTTGACATATAAAGACGCTGCAGAAAGGGCCAGTGACAGCCTTCGTACCTCCCAGTTACTCGATCCTCGTACATTTAAAATTGTTTCAATTAACCCTACCTCATCTGCCGAATCAAAGTTGTATCATTTGGTAGCCATCACTTCAACTGGATGTCGATTATATCTCTCTCACCACAAAGATAACCAACACCTTAAGCAAGATGGAGCTCCTAACACCCTTACACTTTCTCATGTTAGACACCCCGAAGAAAGCATTTTACCTACTGATGTTTTCTCTCATACTTTATACAAGGATGGTCTCTTTATTGGTGTAAAGAACCAAAACCAAAAGCTTAATGAAGATACCATTGTTACATACTCTCCTGATTTAGGATCACTCACTAAGCCTAATGACATTATGACTGGTACTTCTGCATATACAGAATTCGATAATTCACTCAAGGTTCCTGGAAAAATCATTACAATTGTCGAAGGCACTACCTCTCCTCACCGAATCAACGAATTAAGTACACCCTATGAAACCCCTGGTCGTACTCTCTTCGCTTTGACTACATATGGTATTGTCGTTCTTATTAAGCAAAGACCCATCGATATGCTTTACAGATTATTGAACTCTACCAACAGAGATACCGCTATTCGTCTTCAAGATTACGGGAGTTTCTTTCAACATTTTGGTTGTATTAACGGCGTTTCCCTTTGTTTGGGTCTCATGTGTTCTCCTTCCTCTATTAATAACACCGGAATAAACTCTGTGGAACCTGTCACTGAAGTAATTACCAGTAGTGCCAAAGTACTTTTGGAAACCTTGGGTCAAACGCCTTCAGAATTAAATCCTCAGTTTACCAGTAGACATGATGGTTTGGCATTATTCGTTTATCGTGCCATTAATTCGATCTGGAATAAAACACTAATTAAGGCTTCCTCTAATGATGCTAATGCTGTCTACACAAGTACACTTTCTTCAGCCGAATTACAAAATACTCAACAGATTTTGAAAAAATTAAATATGTTGATGACAGAGTAAATGAAAAGATAAAAAGGAAAAAAAAAAACTGAATATTAATTTATTTATTTACGTGTGTAGAAACCCCAACTGCTTTTTAAGATCAGCTTATAAGGAAGAAGAAGAGTCTTTAAAGAGTATGAATGAGTTAGTTGCATATATGGCAGAGGGCCTCTCATTTATTGAATATATGATCAAGACAGGAGTTTCGAATATTGTCCAGGGTTTGAAGCCTGAATCACAAAACCGATTGAAGACTGTTACATTAAAAGATTTGTTAACAACAACTGATGGTCGCAAGCTTGCTAATGATTTATCATATGCATTAGTTGATTACACATTCAGTAAATACGACAATACAGGCTATGTCATTGATGTTCTTACTCAATACTGTAAATCATTCTGCGGAGCCAATGACGTTTTCTTATACAAGGCTACGAAACAAATTTATGCTGCTCGTTCCGCTACCAATACCACTCAAGCAAGATCTATTTTAACAGAATCTTTAGGACTTTTGAAAAAAATTGCGCTTCATATCCCTGCTGACAAGGCTGCAGAGATTGTTGACGACTTTGTTTACCAAGGCTATCCTGTATATGGCGTTGAGCTTGCTTTATCCTGTACTGAAGCTCGTGACCCTTACCACACTACAAATGGCTTTGTGGAACTTGGCTGCCCTGCTAATGACGCGAGGGCTAAAATATTTAAGAGCAAGCAACCGTTCTACGATATCATTTTCAACTTACTTTATAAGTTCGTTGCTTCTGGCTTAGTACAACCTGATTCAAGAAGAGAGGTTTTCCATAGTACATTCACTGGTTGTAAGGATCAAGCTTTCGCTTATTATGTATTTGAAAAGTTCACAGAGAATGGTCTTGGACTTGAGTTAATCAAGGTAAAAAAAAAAATACTTGGAAAAAAAAAAGTAGTACTAATTATATATAAACAGGAATCCCCGCCGTATCTTTACGAATTTTTGAGTCGCACGCCCTTTGAGTATGAAAGAGCTAATTTGCTTGCCGCTTATTATAAAACCAACGAACGATACGAAGAAGCGGCGATTACATACTTCAACTTAGCTAGAGAAACGTAAGTGTAGTAACTTTTTTATAGCGAATATATTTTTTTAACTAATCTTATTTTTAAACATATAAAATGCAGAAATGATACTTCTAAACGTACAGCATTTTTAATTGAAGCTTCTAACTGTGCTAGATGTGTTACTGCTCCAGCAAAGCAATATGATATGTTCCATTTAAAACAAGCAATCAATCAAAACTTAGAAGAAGTAAATGGTCAAAACATTCCTACCCAATAAAGTATCATCTCTCTTTTCTTCAAAAATATATATATATATATATAAATAAAAATAAGTATATTGTCATCATCACTGAAAAAAAAATGAAACAAAAAAGTTATATGTTGGTTTTCGAAAGATAATAGTTTTTTATTATGCTTAGTGATTGTCTCGAGGTTAAACTATAAAACAAGAGATATGAATAAACACTCCAAAATATAGTTAACCAATATACTACTACTTACTTTATTTCTTCTTGGAGACACCAACGACACGTCCACGACGACCAGTGGTCTTGGTGTGTTGACCACGAACACGGATACCCCAGTAATGACGGAGACCACGATGAGCACGGATCTTCTTCAAACGTTCAAGATCGTCACGATACTTGGTATCGAGGACGTTGGAGATAACTTGAGAAGACTTACCGTCAACAATATCCTTTTGTCTGTTAAGGAACCAGTTAGGGATCTTGTATTGAGCAGGGTTTTGGAGAATGGTAACAATACGTTCCAACTCTTCAGAGGAAAGCTCACCAGCTCTCTTGTTAAGATCAATATCAGCCTTCTTACAAGCAATGTTAGCGAAACGACGACCAACACCCTTGACAGAGGTCAAAGCAATTTGAATCTTGACACGACCGTCAACGTTAGTGTTGAGAAGACGGATAATGTGTTGGAAATGATTCCTTTCGGGAACAACAAGAGACTATATATTTTCGATAAAAGAATTAGTACAGAATTCATCAAATTAAGCAAACAAAAAAGGAACCATAAGAAACCATCAAAGTAGTAAATAAAGAGATGAGTTTATCAAAATGGCGAATTGCAGTTTCCCTCTTTTACGACAGAATTCAATGGTTCTCTCTCTCGCTTTTTCTCTCTTTCTATATTATGACTCCCCCCTAACCATTCCCCCCTCCCCTTATCCATCCATCTGTCAAAATAATCCATCCATTTAGGGACTTTCAAATAACTGATCGCTTCATCATTTCTCGGCTCATCTCTTTATATATACATGGATGTCTTTCTTATCGTGCTTATAAGGCATACCATTTTGGCGAAAAAGGAGGATCTTATTGATTGCTGTCTTTGAGCAACAATACAACCCACCCAAATTTTCTGAATTTCAAAATGAAACTGCGATCGAAAAGTCGTCCAAATGACAATCTTTTTGTATTCCTAAACTTGCAATAACTCTCTCTATCAGACAGTCCGTAGAACGCAATCCTCAGAATGAATCAAGGTTATGGTTTTGAATGTTGCATGTATCAGCTATGTAATTTCTTGTTCTACTGTACCATGTAAACTAGTAACGGATAGAACGTAAAATTTCGTCAACATCTTTATAATTTGCCTTTCTCGAAAGAGTTGTCTAAATAAGCTTTTCCCTTCAAAAAGATTGAATGTGGATTTATTATTTTTCTTTATACAAAATATCTGTAACGCACGAGTTCCGTTCATTTTAAACCTACTTAACGAGCGCGTAAATATTTGTAAAGTCTATAATAGTATCTCCAGAAATCCTTTTTGTGTACGAAAAATATAACAGTGGAATGTTACACTAGCTTTATAATGTATGTGTTCTAACATCATAAAAAGAATGATAACAGCGAGAATATACAGGGATTTTATTTTTACACGGAAGTTTTAGGTGCGATATTATCAATTCATTGACTAACGATTCGCCTCATTTTCCTGTGGTTTTTCACAAACACTCTTTGCAGACATAAAACTGTATATTTACAAGTTGGTTAACAGCTAAAAAAAAAAATACTTGAAATATTTAGTGTCACTTACAATGAAGAATGGAAAGCACCCATTTGACGAAAGGAAGGAACTTGCCCAGCGGTTAATTTTACGTTGTTTCCTAATCGTTCCATGTTCTTATTCAATTTCGCCAACTCGGCATGTAAGTTTGCATACTGTAATTTCTTTGAACTGTTTAATTTTGGTTCGTGATTTGTTTCCTCCATGGTTTATAAAGTGGTTGATAGAAAAAAAAAAAGCCAGTCCAATATATAAAAAAAGTGAGGATTTTCTTTGGCTTTTTTACATTGATGTCAGTCACTTTATCCAGGTACACTTACAATCAGCTTTAGTTTCGTAAGCAACTGAGTTTTTTTATATCATCTACGACAACATAACAAAGTAAGAATGGCTATTCCCAAAATTTACATTTACATAAATTGGCAAATTGACTCAGCTTAAGCTAACAAATAGGGTTTTATTACTTTTTTAATAATCAATAATTATACGGAAAAAATCTATAGTCCTAATTACTTCTGTATTAACCTAAAAGATCTGCAAAAACACTAGATAAAAAACAAAATAGTCAGTAAAATTATAAATAATATACATGCATATAGCCTTACTCTCTTTCAGGTTTTTTGGGTGCTGAACTACTTGAAGAGAAAAATTGGCTTCCTTGAGGCTGTTGAGGTTGCTGGGATTGTTGAGGTTGGATAGGGGTTGCAGTTGCAAAAGAACCCCACATATTATTATTATTATTATTACTATTATTATTATGGCTATTGTTAAATTGCTGATGTTGTTGTTGAGGCTGTTGAGGTTGATTATTGCCTAAACTCAAACCAGCCATTTGATTATGAAAATTACCGTTGTATTGTTGAGGGGAAGGATTCGCAGCAGGCATATTATTATATAATGATAAAATAGATGATTTAAAATCATTGTGCTTTTGGTTTTGGGTGGTTTGTTGAGTATCAGCGGGTGTCGTAGTAGCAGTAGTAGTAGTAGAAGAAGAAGCGGTATTAGAACCAAAAAAGAAATCAGCGCCTTGCAATTGTTGAGATGCAGTTGGTTTAGCTTGGTGACTAATAGCGGGCGAAGAAGAAGGTGAGCTTAAAAATGCATCCAAGTTTGCAAATTCAGATTGCTTAGGCTTGGACTTCTCGATTTGTTGCTTTTGAGGGGCGGGTGATTGATTTGCTGAGGAAGCTGCAGAGGAAACCTATTTTAACATGAATAAATAGGTGTAACATTAGCTTAATATATGTCCTATCTACCTGAGTAACTTCGTCGTCTTCTCCCCCAAGAGTACTAGGATCTGGAATGGGCCCCTTCATTGCCCATCTCTTTTGTTCGTATTTAGCACGAATCCACATTTCCATGTTGCTTTCAGTTGGCTTTCTATCTTTAAGATTAGCTTCCCAGTACCTATTTAGTAAGAGATGAGTACTAAGCATTTAAAGAATAAAGAACTCTTTTTTTTTACTTGTTTGCACGTTCATTTCCCCATCGAACCATATTTTCAACTTGGTCTTGGACCCAAGTATCCAAATCAACAGATTTGACTACATTGTTAACGGTATTAGATTTAACATTTAGACTACATAAATTTATTTTAATCTATTTACCTTTACTAATATGAACACCAAGAGAGCGATGAATACCAGAACAACGAATACAGACAAAGATTCCCAAGTTCCAAGAAGCCCAACGAGCGTCTAATTTGAAATTTAAAAAAAAACGTTAGTCGTGCCCCTTCCTCTTAATTGGAGCATATATTATTATCTCTTTCTACCTTTCTTTTTGCAATCAGCACAATATTTGTTAGATGGTTTCTGTAAAAGTGATTTTAAGATCTTTGCATATTTTTCGTTTGAAGCTCTGTCAGCTGTTCTAGCATAGCGGGTAGACATATTAATAAGAAGTTGTATGAGTGAAAAGAGGACCAAGAAAATGGGGGGGAGGGGGAAGCAAAATATGTACGAATTATTTCGGTTCGATGTCCGCTTTTTTGGTTTTTCGATGACATTATGAGGCTCTCCTTCGCTTGAACCCCGAAGATTTAACTCAAGTAAATACTAATGTCTGATATTAATTGAACTTATGCTTATTAACATGGTGTTTAATAGCTTAGAAATATTGCTAATGAGCAATCTGGTGCTGCCATACCGTTTAACCTTTTGGTTAATTAGAAGATGGTAAACAATATTATCAATGCTAATCGATTTTCCTTTTTATCTATATTTGTTCTAGGATGCTACTTTCCGCACTAATAATTTGATTGAATCCTACCGTAATAGGCTCAATACATATTACCTTGGCAGTTCGAGAAATTCACAAGTAGACATCTGCTGTATATGCTTTCACAGATCGTAATCCTTGATTACAGACAGGAGGCTTTGAAGGTTTAATTGGGCTTCCAAAATGACCTTTGAATGCAGGTGAAAAAGAAAAAAACAGGTTGCCATTAATGTTCAAGCTGCTATGTTTATAATTTACGAGGTAGAAGATACGCCAGGATTTTTTTCCTGTCAGTCTTTCGACCCTGACAGTGATAACATTTATCAAATCTCGGTTGGAAATAACCATGTTCGCTTCTGCTCATGCCCTGATTCCATCGGTATTTGCAAGCATATGTTCCTTGTTTCGAGAATTATGAAAACCCCTTTCTCTGTAAGAAAGATAGTAACCATTGCCTGGGAACCTGTCGTCAACAACCGTACTGATGATAAGTCTAGCTATATTTCAGCTTATGCTGAAAACGGGGAAGAATACTGTGCTTGCTCAAAAAAGACGTCCAGAGAGTTACAATTAGCAATACCAACCAGGATTATGTTTTCGTTTCAGATATGGATAATCAACTCCAATCCTTGAGAGATTCGCTTGCTCGTCCAACAAGACAAACGTCGACTACGACACAGTTTACACTAGATAGATTCAAGTTTCATTTGGAGCTATATAACCATTACCAAGTCTTGGGAGAAATATATATAGATATTCAAGACTACAGAAAGTATCCGGACTTACCTCAACAAAACCAAGTAGTTAATTCTTCAGATATTGATGTTGGTTGCTCCCACCGTAAGGTCAGGAAGAAACTAGAGAGAGCGGAAAAGCATACCGAAGAAGAAAAAGAAGTGTCGAAGGTAGAAGATGTATTGTCCAAGTCGCCTGTTACGGTAAATAACACCACCTTGTCACAATATCAAAATGCCTTTAACTTGCATGCTAGCAAATCTAATCAGTTGCAAAAGTTTTATTCTTCTAAAAAGAGAGCAAGCTTGTTGATAGCAAACGAGATTCAAAAACGTAGGTTTCTGGATAAACTGGTTGACAATGAAAGGATAAAGATAGTATCAGGAGGAGGTAACATATATACAATACAACTTGGCATGATTATATATTTCTGGAAAATCAACTAATTTTGATAGTCTAATAGATTGGAAAAAGGTCATTAAATTCGTTGGAGACAGAGGAGCAGGAGTGGGAAGTAGAATCAAAGGACACCGTAGATATGGAGGGAAGTGGCTGTAAATAATGCGTGGAAATAGAGGGAATGTCTGTATCACCAACGAACATATGCCATCGCAGACTTGTGTCTATTGCTTCCAACATTTGGAGCGCCCATTACTTATTGAAGAAAAAGACGGCAAGATAAAAAGAAGATATACTAAAGGCAGTTTGATCTATATCAACCCAGGATGTGTTTCCGTGAAACACCATAGGGCTACAAAATCCTGAGATACCCTGTCATCTTTGATCATATGTTTATTGGGCCTTTCCTCTGTTATACTTGGTGCTCCAATTCCTAGATTTTCTCCAACCAAAATCAGTCAATTTGACACTGAAAAATTCAAAACAAATGCATGTTCCTTCTGTGAAGAAGAGAATAATAGCCAGTTGCTGCGATACGTCTTAGTTTCTATATTTAATTCTTTTCTTTATCAAAAATTAGAAAGCGAAAGTACTTATTTTAACTCTCGCTATGAAAATAAACATTCATTTTTACCAAGCTTTTAAACTGGTTTGGAATCAATGAATAAGACAGTAATAGACATTAAAAATATTTTTTTCCTGGTATAAATACGATCTTCATTTTACTGCTAATCGTGTAGTAACTTTTGCGTTAAAGTACCTTTATTTTTGACATAACAACAGTTTCCGTTATGTCGAAAGTAATTGACATTTAGTCACGTGATATGGAGATCCAATTTTCCTGCTTTCCCACTCAAAGCTTTTTTTTTTTTGCCTACTTTCTTAAAAAAAAAATACACGAAGGGAAAATATTCAATGGCAAAAGGAAATATTGATTTGGATAGATCCTTGGATGATATCATTAAGCATAGTAAAGCACGTCAACCAAAAGCGGGAAGACCAGCAGTTGGTCGGGGTCCAGTAGATTCAAGAAGAGGAGGGCGACGTGATGTCAACAATCGTGTTTCAGCACCTGTTAACCGAACCGCAAATACTCGTGGTGGAGGAAAAAATATTGCTATTAATCGTAGAATTGGAAGAGAAAGTGTTACTGACAAAATCCCACCAAAAAATATTAATTCTCGCTTAAGTAAAGGTGGGATCAGTAAACCTCAACGTGGAAGTTCTTCGTTTAAAAGGGGCGGTGCAGTAGGGGTAAGAAAACGAGATGACTATACTCTCTATCTTTTTTGACCGATAACGTTCAACTGATTCTCCCTTACATTAGAGAAATAATAACATTTCGTCAAGAAGTAATAGAGGACAATCTGTGACACCAGACGATAATTTGATTACGCGAAGCTCTATTGATCCTAAAACTTTAGTTATTACGAAAGCAATCACCCATAATACCAAAGCAAGAAGCAATCAATCGGGTGAAGGTCTCATAATTAGAAGTACTATTAATCAGAACAATCGCCAAAAGCCTGTCAATATGAACAGACAACCAAACTACCAACAGCAACAACAGCAACAACAGCAACAACAACAACCTCAAAGTTCTTATTCTGGTTACCCAGAACAACGCCATCAGAATGAGGCCCCCTTTAATAAGACTGCATCGTCTTACCTGGTCAACAATGCCTTGCCTCAAAGAAACATTGTCCTAATTTGTAATTTGGATCCTCGGGCTACAGCTGAAGATGTTGGAGTAAATTTTAAAGCCGAAAAAAAAAACACATATATTGATCCGCATTTATTTAATTTTAAAAAAAAAATTATAGGAAGCGTGCAGTATGTTCGGGCCTATTTTGAGCTGTGATATATTATTAGATCCCATGGGAAGACCATTGAATGAAGCGGAAATCGAGTTTTTATATCCAAACTCTGCTGAAGAGTGTGTTTCCAAGTTAGATAACGGAATGGCTGATGGTAATTTATACATATACATGAATTACAGTTTAAAAGTTAACCTATTATTTATTAGGTCGTGTTCTTCGTGCAAGATTGCAAAGTAGTGCTACATTGCCTGTTGTTCCTAGATATTCATCTAGAACTGTTATTGCTTCTGCCAGAGTCGCACCAGGAGGGTTTGATAATAACTCGCAACAGTAAGTTTCTAATATCACATGCATTACTACATCATATTAATTTAAAATGGAAATTAACGCTAGCCCAATAATGCATCACAATCAAGATAACAACGGAAACCATTATAACAATCCATCTGCGTACCCACAACAACAGTATCAAAGAAGATATTAATAAATTTTTTAAAAAAAAAAAAAAAAATTCCATATAATTTTGTATAATTTCTATAAATTCATTAAAATGCGTTTTTAACATTATTTGTGAAAAAAAAAACTATTGCTTTACTTTGCAATAACAGATCAGATATGCTAGATCAAAAATATTATGCACGAATGCGCACATCTAGTATATTTAATAAACACTAAAACGAGCATCAGTCTCAATGGTAAAGTAATGACGTGTATTTTTTTTAAGTAATTGCGCTATTCTAAGCTTGTACATGCTTAAGTAACTAATCGTATTACGCGGCACAACCTTAACTTTATGCACATCGTGAAGTTAAGACATTTAAGATGACCGAGATCATCTGTTTTTTATATTTTTAGTATATTTACACAAACGCAAATCATTTGTGGATATATACACGCCCGGTACCAAGTGAAAACAAAAAAGGTAAATGTTCTTATCTGTATCGGTTTTTATTTCGATCAAGTGCAACATAAGTCATCTGTAGGTATATACACAAGGAACTCTATTCACGGCCTGTTACCGGGACAATCTTAAGTGAAGGACCAACATGTAAATGTTCTTATCTGGATCGGTTTTTATTTCGAACAGGTGTAACGGGGTATTTTCTTTTTAGTGTCGCTCAGCTGCCGTGTATGAAATACTCGGAAGCTGTGTCATGTCTATTCTCAATAACTACATCATATTAGATTTTTTTTTTAGTTCCGTAGTTTATTTTAAAAAGTTTAGAAGGAATACGTATGTATTATCCATAAAATAGTTTACTAAGTGCCATGTAGGAAAAAAATAGGCGCATTAAAAAAATGCACAGGCAATGATAATAAAAGGAGAGAAAAGTTATAAGGCTTAATTCAAAAATTTTATGTCCGCAGAATGAACTTTCTACCGTGGTTCATGCTTCTTTTATTTGCAGGTACAAGATGCACGATAACAGACTATGCAAGGTCATGAGGCCATAATAACATCTCCCCCTTTTTTCCGTCCTCACGGGTTTACGATGAATCAAGATGTACGATGAATCTAGATTGACATATGCCGAAGTACACAAAAAAAATAATTGGAAACGCCACTGAAAAAAGAAAAACAAGTTACCTAAATAATAATATTTGTACACTGACAACATTTATCCTTTATAAATGGCGGAAGGATACAGTACCAGTACGTTGGTTCATTTAGGTCATACAATGTAATCCCTAAGAGGTAACCGGTTTTCGCCAACTCCTATTTGAATTAAACACAAATTAAATCTGTCAGAAAAGAAATACTTCTTATTATATTGAGAAGATATTTTGTTTTAAACGCTCACTATTTATATTATAACTAATAATCATCCACCTCACTTTTTTTTTAAACAAGTCTACTAAGCAAAGAAAAATTAAATTACTTTCATAAAAAAGCATGTCCGAGATTATGTCCCTATTTCTATTTTGTACAATACCTTTTTAGTAATATATAATAACAATGAACACGACGAATTGCAGGTTAAAGCAAGTCAAGAGAAACAAAACGTGATCAAATCTTATTTAATGTGTTGCTTTTCTATTTAGAAGGGGATACGAGATGATAAAATGTTCAAGTACATTATACTAATGGATTTTTAGAAGGGAAATAAACAAGAAAATATGAAAAAAAGCTTTTTTTATTATAATTATTGAAAGGAAAAAATGAGTGATGATAAAATGTTTATGTACAATATATTAAGGGATTTTATGTTTTTTTAGGGGAAAAAAAAGGACGTGTTGTCCATACATGAAACAAAGAGAGTGAGAAAAGAGAGAAATAATAGCAGTAATGGTAAATAATAAAAGAATGGTTTAAAGGAGTGGGTTCGTATAATAAAGCAGAAATATTGAAAGTGATATATAACAATGAGAGTGAATAGTAGTTTTTTTGTTGTTGTTGCTTTTTTGTTGTTGTTTTTGCTTTTTTTTATTTGTTTTTTATTCAGCCTTGAAGCTCACAAGATATTCCCGCTGATTATCGAAGCTTGGACGTCTGATAAAGGAAGGGGGTGTATTCTGGTTTAATGCGCTTACCGTAGATGTCGCTAAGGGTGTATTTAAAGGTTCAGATGATGTCATTGTTGTGGACGCGTTATTGTTATGATTTGTCATATTGTTATAGGAATATCGTAATTCTGGTGAAGGAGTATTAACAGCTACTGGGGAAGAAGCTTGATTTGGATGTGATTGCGTATATGTAGACGAATATGGAGTGATAGATGAAGAAGATTGATACATAGAAGGTGCGGGCATTTGTCCATTTGCTTGAGATTGATAAGCATTATATTGTTGCTGATGAGGTTGGTACATATTTGGTTGAGAATAAAAGCTATTCATACTATCTTGTCGATTAGCGACGCTAGTTTGGGTAATTGAAGGAGAGCTCATGTAAGAAGCAGTGATGGGACCTGCCGTAGGGGCCTTGTCAGTAGGAGTATCAACAGCATTCTTGATGATTTGAGTACGACGTTGTTGAGAATGATTTCCAGTACCGTTATAAGAAGATGCAGTATATTTGGTTACAATTTTTTTGAGTGCATAAGGTAGCGTTTTCCAAGGGAAAACTTTTACATCTTTTTCTATATTTCGAGGCTTTGGGTTAGGGAAACTCATGATTAATTTGAAAAAGTCGGCGGATTCAGCTTTACATTTGCTGACAGTTAAAGGACGGAACCCTTCAAGATTACGACGAACACGATTTTTTTCTTCGACGCTAAATCGAATATCCATAAGACTTTCTAATAAATGAATGCAATCAACGGAGGTGATGAAACAATCATTACGTTCGGCCCAATAGATACATGACACAACAATATGACCGCTGTTGGTCGAGATGCGCTCTCCTTGTGAGACAGGATCAAAAGTACATCGGATCTCTACGCCGTTCTGTTCTCTCCAGAATTGAACCAATCTGCGACGATTATCCCATTCTTCAGGGGCCCAGTTCTTGGCCATAGAATCTAGATCACCCATGATTTTTAAGTTGGCTCGGCTAACAAGACCTGGATAAGGTTGATAGTTAGCTACAGAAGTAGAAGGAACATGAACAGTAGTCTTGTTGCAACCATATACTGGCGAAGGAGTAGGTTTTTTGGGGAGAGAAGGACCAGACGAAGTTCGAGATGTGTTGCTCGGTTGACTAGTTTGAGTATAACTAAGAGGGGTGGTTTGTTGAGAAACACTAGTGTGTAAAGGACTAGGTCCGTTTTGATTAAATCCGGTTAGAACACCAGTAAAACCGGCACTGTCTGAATTGAAAAGATTAACAGAGTTGGCATTGCCGGAAAAGTCTGTATTGTTTATAGGTTGTGTGGAAATATTGCCAACTGCACGACCTCCATTACTAATAGGATAGACGTACTCTGAAAAAAGAAAAATTTGTAAATAAAACTACATCAAGTAGTTAATGATTTTATCACTTACTATTGTCGTTATATGTTCTTCGATTAATGTTGCTGTATTGATAAGAGTATTGAGGGATTTGTGGGTCGTTCAAAGTATTATAACTATTGATAGGTTGTTGATAAAAGCCTTCGTACGATACGTTAGAAGACCCTCCAAGAAAATTTTCTGTATTAATAATGATATAGAAAAAGGGAAAAGGAAATAAAAAAGAAATTTTTTTTTTTGTCGAAAAAATAAAAGAAAAAAATTAGTTTCTGTTTGTTTTGTAAACATTATAAATACAAATATATATGTACCTTCTCTGGCAGTATAAGGATTGGGTGTAATGTCATTTCGCTTTTCGTTATTGGGATAATCGATAGGCAAACGTTCTGTAGACGAATTGGTAGAAGCTGAAGTTAAGGTGGGTGTAGTAGTAGGATCTTCAGTCTCAAACTCATAAGCAAATTCAGCTACTGGCCAGGTTTCAGTAACAGAATCTTTATCTAATATGCAAATAGAGATAGGAACATTTGCAGTAGTAGAATGAGTTTGGTGAAAGGGGGGCACGGCAGCAACAAGAGAAGTTATACCTTGTGCTTGCATTTGCTTCGTATCAACAACAAGGCTGTTAAAAGCCAATTTGACAGGCATAACTTGATGAGGTAAAGATTGCACGACAACTGTAACAATAGTACCTTGGTTACCGCTTCTAGGAGACATGTCAATGAGTCGAGGAGCTTCTCTATTCTTTTGTAGTATATGTTGTTCTGTTTGAACGCTTGGTGGCCATCTTTGTTGCATTTCTACACCAGAGGCAAGGCGAACGGATGGAACTAAAATAAAAAAGCAAAAACAATTTTTAATTATTATCGTCCTTTCTTTTTATATATTTGTGATAACTCACTGTCGTTAAGATCAGAAGAGTCCATGAATATTACTGAAGGGATAAGGTTTTCTTAAGTATTTTAATGTAAAGTATATTTAAATGGTGTATGATAAAAGTGCGTGATAAAAAAAATATAGAGCGTATTTAATCAGAAAATTTAAACGTTTAAATTTTATGAAGAGAAAAAAAAAATGGAAAAAGAGAAAGGGCCCTAACGAAAAATGGCTGTATATATAGTAGTCGGGATCTACGAAAAAATCAGTGGTAGGTATTTATGCGGCATTCTTAGCGAGTCATTGTCCATGTTTCAAAAATTAGCCACATGATTCTGAGTTGAAATTGATTTGCTATTATAGCATGGTTATACATAATTGGCGAAAAAAAAAAGTGCACGGAAAAACTCTATTAAAAGATCAAGTAATAGCTATCAAAGTCCTCAAACGGAAAAAACTGGTTAGTAGATATGATATGCAAGGATCTTTGCAATTTATAAACCCTATACCACATTTTATAATAAACCATTTAGCATATAAATAAATAAAAAAAGGGATAAAAAAAAGAAGAAAAAAAATAGAGCAGCAGCATTCATCCCGGGTATCTCCTTATAATAGTTCAATCGTTTCCTCCTCGTTTGCTTCGTTTGTGTATTTGTATAGCCTAAACGCAATTATTCATTTTAATGCACATTTACCGAGTTTAAATACAAGACGAACGACATAGTATTCTACTCTACAACCATTTTATCTGATTTAACGTACGGTACATCAAATGATGCCATTATCTGTCAAACGCTTAGCTTAACGGTACTTATATGTCTCCATAAAGTAAGGATATATGTATAGTCGCTTTTGCCGTACAAGTTATTAAAATACCGTTGTATAAGAGATTTCTACCCGAGGAAAGCTTTCTAGTTTGTGTTGATATATGTATTCCCACCCCCAGCGTTTTTTTTTTTTTACTGCATGGAATATTTTATTTTCTACTTTTTTCTTTTTGTTTTCCTTTTAGGTTCTTAATTTGTACATAAGGCAGGTTTTTTTTATATAAAATTGACTTTTAAAAATACAAGACATGTCTTAAACTAAATAGAGTCGAGGAGTTACATCTAACCCCGATTTGTAATTTTTTTTATAAAATCCGTCCCTTCATTCTACCAATTGATTAGTCAGATGTGCCGACAAAAATAGCGATAAAAAAAGCGGTCTGCTGACCGTTCGTACCCGAACCAGGTTCATGGTAAGCGATCAAACGTTTTTTGTTTGGTTTTTTTTGTGCGCGTTTCTCAAATAACTGGTATTGAAACTTGTAACTTCCAATTTTTTTTTTTTTTTGTATGTGGGGAATATAGTACGTTCTATTTATTGAAATCAATGTTATTTTTGAATTTTAGCTTTGCTACGTGAGAAAAAATAAACTATACGCCGAGAAAAAAAAACCACTACGCTGAGAAAAAAAAACCACTACGCTGAGAAAAAAAAAACTATTCGCTGAAAAAAAAAATGTACCCCCAGAACTTATCCTTCAATCTTTTAATTCTAAATGGGCAGGTGACTTTTTACGATATTTGTTTGTGGTGATAATATTAATATAGTCTAATATGTTGTACTGTAAAGTTTATGTTTATATGTTTTATAAAAATACAAAAACTATTGATCTGGTCAAGTGTCGCAGAATATGTATTTGTGAGGTAAGTATTAATATGCGTATTAGTATTACTAATTTAAAAAAGATCCTTTTTTACATGGCATTACATATAACGCTTCGAAGTTTTGTGCAGAAGTTTTAATTATCGAGTACAGAAAAAAAAAGAGCAGCAGTATTACATCATATTTTGAGGGTTAAAGGAGATGCAATAAAGTTGTTTATTCTATTATGCGTAAATATCAATCTAGAATAATTGCATTGTTCGTCACGATTAGATAAAAGTAGTAAACTATTCAACATATGCATGACGACATGTCTAGTTGATTTTAAAGTTAAAGTTGATATCCCACTACGCAAAGGCCTGGAAAGTATCTTCTTATTCCCGTGTTATGTATGACAAAATCATATGTTTTGTCATCATATTATTATGCATGCATGGTCTACGAAAAAAAAAACTTTTTGTTGAGCATTCTATTTATTGGGTTTCTCCACGTTCTTTACCGTTTATTGGATTATAAACAATGTGATTGGTGTTAAAGTAAGCTAGGCTTTGTTAGTAGAAAGTAAGGTTATTTTTCCTTTCTAATGAACTGTCATAACTATCACGCAGGCATTTTTGCTTCTATAAAAAAAAGAAGTAATACTTTAATCGATGAGATAACTTTTATTTTTATACGGCATAAAAGAACCCTAATTGTGTGTAATCTCCATTACCAGAAGTACAAAAATCAGAGTAGTCTGTACCCTCTTAATTATTTCCGGAGTTTTTGCCTAACATCATGCGACTTTATTGGTAAAAAAAAAAAAAGTAAGTTGCGCTCAAAATAATAACTTATGTACACTAAATGGTTCACGGTAGATGTTGTCGCTTTATCAAATTGAATGCCAGCTATCAAGACAAAATTAATTACCCCCAGGTATGTCTGAATCTGTTGTATAAACTTTAAATAGGTCGGTTTTTTTTTTTTTTTTTTTTTTTTTTTTTTTTTTTTGCTTTTATTCAAAACTAGGCAATGACAAATAATTTATTTTACAAAGATGGGCAAGTCAACTTCTAAATTGAATCGGTAATAAAGTTTTTTTTACTCTGTAGATGATATTTTAATTCGTAATATCTCCCTGGAAACTATCACCTCTCAATGCAATTATTTAATTGCTCGCAAGTCTTCTACTGAAGAAGGAACAATTTTGTAAAGCTAAAATCTGATACCAGCATATAAGCATATAAGCAATACGCCAACTAGATAAGAGATTTGCATAGATCAGCCACCTGTCCAAAGGCGCCAAAGGAAAGCGAGGGAAAACTAATCCTTTCACATAGAATATCGTACTACTCGACAATGATAGTAACGTTGCCAAGAAATAAATAAACTTTCAAAGAAAAATCAGGACGTAAAAGCTTTTCCATATTTGAATACGAGGAAGACACTTGAACTCTACTAGATTATGGTCCTTTGATATATATATTTCATAAAGTCTATACTTTTACTGGCGAAACTGGGTTTCGCAATGTTACAGTTTACGGGATCAAGTTTTTTATTTTCTTTTTACTAATAAATTTTTTATCGAAGTCTTCTTCATTTTTTTTTTTCTTTTTGCACGAATTCTCGGCGTTGCGCCTTTATACACGCTATAAAATTTATTAATTTACCTGACAAATAAGATTTTTTATTATTATCTTGCGGTAACGGATATTTAATTCTGGCAGAGTGACGATATTTTACAGTTCTCGCTATAATTAATTTGATCGCAAAATGCATGAGCCACCTTTTACTCGGAGCATCTTGTGCTACGAGATGTACTCTGGGCTCTAATCTATTTAACGTTAGCGGGAACTTTTTACCGTTGTTCACCAGCAATTATCTTTTTTATTTGATCTTCCCGTTTTTTATACTGACGTCTGATCTGATAGGTTTGTATTTTTTCATACAGAAAAAAAAAAAAAAAAAAAATTGGAATATGTGCTTCTTGATAGAATCACTTGTAGAATTTTGAGCAAGCCATCCTAAAGAGAATTCAAATGCCAGTTTTCCAGATCAAGTAATTATATAAAGATTTTGGCTAAAGTTTTTCGCGCGATATTTTATATTAGCTATTGTAAAAAGCTAAAACGTGTCCACAAATCCGAAAAAGCAATATTGCGTTTGTTTTGTGGAGCTCATTACTATAAAAGGTTGACATATACTAACAAAAGTAGATTGCGGAAATAAGCCTGACGCATGTACATATGATAGCAAGATAATTTAAGTAATCAGCTCCAATTCGTTCAAACTCTATCTGGATAACTATGGTGCTGGGTATTCTATTAATTATGCGGACTATTGTTTCAACAAGTATGATAAACACTATTTTTGCATTGTTTTTTTTCCCCTGTACTTATCTGCCGACGAGCAATCTATAATTTCTATTGCACCATATATATATATCTGTTACCTGGGTACATTGAATAAAATAAGTATCATTCATTTAGTACTACATGTAATATTGTTTTCTTTTATAAAATATTTCAAGTTGTATCCGAGAAATTGGTTACAACCAAGATGACATAAAGTTGAAACACCGCATTCAAAGAGTCGAGAGTGACAAGACATGTTAAAAATGGGAAACGAAAGGCTCGCGAGAACATATTATTGGTGTTTATAATTAAACTATGCAGGTAACATAGCTGTTAAATATTTACCGAGTAATCCCAATAATCAGCTTTATATAAAAAAAAAGTGGGTTAGACATTTTCAATCGAAATGCATGTTTTTCTATATTTACTTAGGCCGCTTTTTTTTCTGTTTCACAGGTGTTGTTTTATTTTTTAAGATATGATCTTATTGTTTAAATCAGTTAGTAATGCTATAGCTAGTTTTACTCTGAGTACTATACTTAAAATTAAATTATCTAGTCGAAAATAAAGCCGAATTTTTGCCAAAGGTAAAACTACCTAAAAATAACAATGTTATTAATATAACGACCTTCCGATAGCCTGCTAAAAAAAAACCGAGATGTTTCTTATTACTGTCTACCGTTATTGTTTCAAAAAAAAAATACAAAAAAAAAATAGTGCCTTATATTAATTATTTGTCCGCGGAAAAAAAAAGTTTACTCGCGAAATAAATAAATACGTCCCGCATAAGAAAACTATCTAAAATAAAATAATAGCGATTTTTTTGAGTTAATTTTGCGACTGATTAAAAAGTTTTTTTCGATTCAATTTATTACTGCATATGTCTGAAAGTAAAATAGTTGTAGAAAACGTCTTATTTGTTCGATAATGATGCAGGACATCTGGGCTAAAAGTTTATATTCAAACTCAGTCGTTACGTAAAATGATGGGTGCCCCTTCATAACGTTAGTAAAAAAAAAAAAAGAGGCGGTCGTTTTAAACAAGCAACCTAAAAAAAAAGAGACGGTCGTTTTAAACAAGCAACCTAAAAAAAAGTGTAATTGATCGTATGATCGTAGTACCTGAGTAACTGTACCGAGTACTCGGCAAAATATATAAAGTAGAATACATAATGCTAAAAACAAAAATCATAGTATTGCTTTTTGACGTCCTACGTAAAAAAAAAAAGTAAAAAAAAGGGAAGGGTTACCATTTCAAAGAAAGTGAATAGAGATATTAAACGGACTTTTTAACATATTCAAGTGGCATTTGAACATACGCCGTTGCATGCAGATAGTATTACGACAGATTCACGCCTATCAAAATAAAGTCTACACTTACCCAAGTCTAAGTTATTAAGCCTATAAAAGTATCATTTATGTGTCACTAAAACCTCAGTGGTAATATAACACGCGCAGTTAGAGGAAAACTATTTTGTACTTGTTGTACTCTAGCAAGAATCAGTGGAAACTGAGCTGGCCATGTGATTACATGCATGGTATTTATATCTTGCGTATACAGAGACTTTGGAAGTATCTGTGTCTGTTTACAAACCCATATTTAGGAATAACTCACCAGGCAAAAAAAAAAAAAAAAAAGTCCAAATATGTTTTTTAAAAAATTTCAGAAAATTTCTCCAGGTACATGTGCGGTATTGTTTACGAACTGTTAGAAAAAAATATATACCATTTTGGCTCACCAAGCCGCAGCCAATAATAAAAGTGCATGTTCACTTAGACCGTACAAAAACCAAAAATAGGCGTAATATAAGTAATATTCTATATAAAGCTATATGAGGGTTTATAATATGTTAAGCTCTTAAAATGATATACAACAATAGATGCGGATAAATGGCACGTTGGAACTAGTTAAGGCGCCAGCCGAACTCCTAATGGAGCGTTTGATTTGCACATTCTATTGGTTACTGCAAAATAGGTTATAATATGAAAGTCGTACCATTTACCTCTTACCATGTATGAATCATAAACTTATATCTGCAGAGACTGTTACAGCGCGGACGAAAAGCAGTCAAAGTGTTGTTCTTCAGTATCCTAGTAAGATACACGTTCAATAAAATTATGTAGGGGTGATTTCCCTTGAAAAGCAGGCAATTCGTTCGTCATAATAAAAAGAGTGTAATTTTTTTTTCCGGGGTAAAAAAATAAAAAAATAGGAGAAAAAAGCCGCTTGCTAATTTTTTTGCTGATTGTATCGAGGAAAGTTTGGGTTCAATCACTCTTTTATTTTACTTTCTTTTTCGTTTTCCCTACAACAACAACAATAAAAAAACAACTTGCAATAAATAATGTGCGATGCATAGACATGAGACATATAAAGAAAAGCGCACTATCTGAAGAGAAAAAACCAATAAACTTGTTCGTTTTCTTTTTTATAATTAAAATTCATAAAACGCCAAAAATGGGAATCTACTCCACTACTCTTACTCCTTGTCCTCTTTTTCGTAAATATGCACCTTTCTTACTACTGCTGTCGATATGCAAATAGAAGAGAAAAAATAGAAATTTAGAAGGGGGAGAACTAGAAGTACCATTATCCCTCTCTCTTTCTTCTTCTTTTTTTTTTGATAAAAAAAAAAAAAAATGATGATAAATCTTTCTACTCAACCTCCACCTCCACCCGAAGAAGTTTATTTCTCACCATCGAACGATACGTCTTCTACCACCGGTACCACCAACGCTGCTGCTAGTCTACCTACCAAAAGCACCACATCATTTTACACTGCTTCCAACATGCTTCCTCACCTACAAAACCAAGAGTTTTTCAATGCCATAGAAACCAGATACAGTCTAACGGGTCCATTTGCCGTCGCCGAGCAGCCGATGAAGCTAAACTTTCAGGTTTCCATGCCACTGAACCTTACGCTTCAGTTACAACAACCTAGTAAAAAGAAACCCATTTTGAACATCATGGCAATCTCTGTCTCGCAGCTGCCTACCATGATCAACGCCCATACGTTGATTGTAGACGTCCGTTCATTTGTAAAGTACTCTCAAGCGCACATACTGTCTTCCATCAATATTGCCGTCCCAAACACCATACTGAAAAGACCTAGTTTCACCTTGGATAAAGTATCTGGAGTGATTATATCTGAAATAGACCGTAACGCATGGAAGTCTGCAGTTCAAGATACAGTAGCTCAAATCATATTTTATGACGAGCAATCCGAAACCGTAAACGAGAATAATGCCATCTACTATTTGTGTCAGAAGCTAGAAGAAATTGGTCATAAAGGTGTTTTAGGTTACATAAAAGGTAATTCCTTTTTTTTATTTATTTATTTATTTATTTACAATTGGTTTGATCCGCAATCCAATTTTTTTCCCCCCTAATATGTTGTGTTGTATGTGTATTTGTAATTTTACTCACTTTTATACATCCTTCCTTTTTTATTTTAGGTGGAATGAGTACATTTTTTAAAAGTCACGCGAATCAGTGTACAAGTGGAAAAAAACCTACTTCACTAACATCCTCCGCCTCATTATCCTCCCCTACCGTGCCACCTACGCCAGACCTCTCGGGCCTTCCACCAGTTGTACTCGGGTCTTGCCTAAGCACGCGAAGATTGAAAAAGAGGCCTATTGAGGGGCTCCATCTAGGTAGTTTACCTCCGTCCGCCTTAGCCACCTCTACTACGGTTCCCTTTGCCAACGATGCATGCAACCCATTTTTCTCCAACATTCGACAAAACATGGAACTGTGTCACGGAAGCATCAAAGAGAGGTTTCCTGTCAGATTTCCGCGCCAAGCCGAGTTTGATGCAGACACAGGTCTTGTCCGATTTTTAAATAATGACGAGAAACGAGTAGTAAGGCATTGTGCTGGGATATCTTCAGCGGACGAGTTGCATATCATGCTGCCTCCTTGGATGAGAAGAGTTATTGACCCCGAGCTTGGGCCAAAGTATATGGCGGAATCATATGAGGTAATATATATTCACGCGCTAAGAGAGAGCATAATTAATTTATTTATTAGACTATTGAAAGAATTGAGCAGAAAAGACTTCAACATGTTATGGCACACCATTCCAAAGTCTCTAATAATTTAACAGACCATCCTTTTAGCATTGTAGCCGGTATCGAGAAAGGAACATTAAATCGATACACAAACGTTTGGCCATTTGGTAAAAAAGAAATCTCTTTTTTTTTTTTTTTTTTTTTTTTGCCATTCTTTTTTTTTTAACAAAAGTAAAATAGAATATACCCGTGTAAAATTCGCCGAAAGTGAGACTCATATAAACGATTACATAAACGCAAGTTTTATACAGTACATTGATTGCGAGACTGCGCAAATCTCTACGCCATCTGCTTCTACAAACGACGTCCCCACCTTACTAAGTCTAAACGAACAAAATGAATCCTGCTTGTCGGGACGGCACTACCGCCGCTACATTTCTACGCAAGGTCCTTTACCTACGACATTTAATGATTTCTGGCAAGTTGTATGGGAGCAAAACTCCCGAGTCATTGTCATGCTTACAAAAGAAGAAGAGATGAACAGAGTAAAGTTATACAATTTTTTTTAAACCCCCCCCCCCCCCCTTGACTAATAACAACAAAAGATTAAATGTCATAGATACTGGCCATCGGAAATAGACAAGGTAGAAACGTTCGGTCTAATCCAGATCAAACTTTTATCACAAGACGAATTTGTATCAAAATCAAACGGAGACGTAGCAGATCTAGAGGAAGGGTTTGTGGTACGAAGATTCCAGCTGCAACAAAACGACAAGGTTCGAACGGTCCATCATTTCCAGTACAAGGGGTGGCAAGACTTTGGAGTCCCAAACGACCCTCTGGGCGTACTGGGACTTGTCTCGCTGGTGGACCGAGAACAACGAGCCTATGAAAGCGCTGAAGCGGTTGGGCCCATGATCGTGCACTGTTCAGCAGGGTGCGGAAGAACCGGCGCGTTCTGCACCATCGACACGCTGATCTCGAGATTAAAAGACAAGAACTATTTGACCCCCGAGGAACAAATGGGTGAGCTGGATTTATTATTTCAAACCGTTGCTAAATTTAGAGAGCAGCGCGTGAGTATGGTACAAACATTAAGACAGTATGTCTTTTGTTATGAAGCTGTACTTTGGTGGATGTTAGGTTACGAATAAGTTAAAAATCGGAGACTTTTTTTTTCTTTTTTTTGCACAATAAAACTTATCCAATAGAACAAGTGAAACGTTCATATTTATGTTTTTTTTTATAAACGCGTAAAAAACAAAAAAAGATTTTCCCTAGTCCATTACGGAGGAATAGAAAACTGACCATTTTTTCTTTTTTTAATATATAATTTATCCCCCATGACATCGCCTGAATATGACAGAAATATATACGGTGTAACTCCGCCTAGAGAACCAGACGAAGAAACCCTGCACCCTATAAAACGTACACCACCAACCACTACCAACCACCCAACTCTTGATCCCGAAAGCTTAAACAATGTAAACATGCCCAACTAACGCACAGAGAGAAAAAAAAACTTATTAATTTGAATTATACAGGCTATTACTTTACTCAAAGCACGACTACAATACGCACAACTCAAGATAAAAACCGGCCTCTCGACCGAGCAATTGCAACGACTGGAGCCTGCATTTCTCTCCTCTCCGCGACAACCCCGTATCCCTCTTCCTCACGAGTACCCACCACCCGAACCTGCACATTTTTCCTCCGCGCATTCTCGAAAACTGAAACGCCTATTACTTTCCGCCATGTCACCACAGAAGAAGAAAAAAAAGAAGCAGCAACAGCAGCAAGATGAAGAAGAAGAAGACGCGGCTAGAACCATTTTAATGCTGGCAAAGCCGCCTTCTGCGTTAACGCCTCCTCCTAGCTCAGAGTCTAATCGAAGCTGTATTGGACTTCGTTCACCTGATATCAACCAAGCCAGGTTTCAGCTGCCGCCACCGCCTGTTCGTAAGAAGAAAAAGCGCACGATGAGTTTATACGATGTAGTGGCAAAGATTCCAAATTATGAAGAGAAGGCAAGACGTATCGGAAAGTCGTTACCAAAGAGACTGGGGCGTATGCAGGTGACACCTCCACCTGCTGTTGTGTGTCACCAGAATCAGATTACTGGTAGCCCCCATCACTATTATCAGTACAACAGGCCCCTTCCGCACAGCTACTACGACCATTCGGTACCCGAGGATGATCCTTTTTATTCAAGGCCGATTGTTCCAGTATCGAGTTCTCGGTATAACCCGCCTCCTTCCCCACCACTCTACACCCATAAAAGTCAATAAAGTATAATCTAGATTTCTTTTATTTGAAACCCTTTTGGTAGGATTTACCATCTTGATACGAAGAAACTCTAATTTTAATTTACAAAGCATATATACTAGATAAATGTTTTATCCAACATACTTGTTAATAAACTACTACTTTTTTTTGCATAAATTCTAAGGAGATAAAAAAAATTACTGATCTACGCAGGGCCCTCATTTAAATTCATCTAGTTTTTTCAAGATACGCTTGCATTGTGTTTTTCTTGCTAGGTTCTTCAATTATAAAACCTAGGGAAGAAAAAAAAACATTAATAAATGCGTCCAGGTTTTATCACCTCCCTCCATTTTGCAGTGTTGGGTTTCGAAACAAGTGAGACCACACCACCCCTTTCTTTTTCTCTCACCCTACCCTTACTCGATATAAAGTAAAATTCACGGTGTTACTTATTTTACTAAAAAAAAAGACACTCTCTAGTAACTTCTACGAGTTTTTTACTGCTCCCCCTCAAAATATTTAATAAAACCTCAATTGTTAGTGAGAGTCTCTTTGGGAGAAGCAATACGGATCAAAAAAAAAAAAAAAGGCGCGCGTGTATGTGAATTTATTTTTTGTATATCAATAAAAGTTAAGCTTGTAATTATAATGCATACTTTCATTGTTACACGAATGTGACTTAGCTTTCGCCTTCACATAAACAAAATAGTATTTCTCACTTTTTTTTCTTTCTCTTTTTGTTGTTAACTGAAACCTTCATAACTAAATACCCTCGCAGGTACATATAGTCGTGTTAAATTTATTATTTTAGTGCCATACTAACTTTATTGTCTACTAGATCTCACACCTATCAAGAAATATTATTTCTATACCTATTGAATACATTACACTCCATAGTCTCTAATTTACAAACACAACATGTACCAACCTAGTCCAAGTCCTGAAAACCGAGATCCTGATTTGAACAAAGAATTAACTTCTATTGATAACACACAAAAACACGTCTCTGACGACTCAACCCCAGTATCCGCTTCTTACTGCATTGAAAATCCTGTATCAATGGATACCGCACAAAACAAGTCACTTGACGACTCTTCACCACCTTCAAACAAAATACCCGCTTCACAAGTCTCGACCAAAGATTCCTCTTTACCGGTAATAAACCAAGACTCAGAATCACATGCGACTATGCAAACCATCGAAAAAGATTTAAAAGTATCTTTATCTACTCAAAATCCAAGTATATCTTTACCGAGTCAAGCAAATGATCAAGAACCTACTATGCTTATCGCCACTGACTCAGAGTCAAATACTCCCTCTTCCGGCCAACAGGCTCAAAATGATACCGTTATGCTTGGTTCTAGACATGCAGATGATACAAAAGATATAAATATGACTGATATTATCTTACCAGATAAAGTTAACGAAGAAGATGCACCTGCTCATGTAGCCGAGAGCGGTAGAAGAAAATTACGCTGGGCTTCCGATATTAAAACTCGTGAACCGCGAAAGAGAAAGTCTGCAACAAATGTAAACTACCGTGAGCAAACTGAAACTATCGAAGAAAATCCTGTTGAAGAGAAGTCTGTAGGAAAAAAACCTGCTGCTAAAAAGCCTGCTGTTAAAAAGCCTGCTGTTACCAAAAAGTCTGTTGCTGCTCCCAAAAAGCCTGCTGCTACGAAAAACCCTACTGCTGTAAAAACTCCCGCTGCAAAAAAAACCGCAGAAGAAAACCCGGCTGAAGAAAAACTCGCAGAAGAAAAGCTCATTGAAGAAAAACCCGCAGGAAAAAAACGTGCTGTAAAAAGACCTGCTGAAAAGGAACTTGTTGAAGAAGAACCTGCACAAATTAAGGGAAAGAAGCCCAAGAGACAAAAAAAGCTTGTGGAAAAATCAGAAGTAATCAGGGAAAGTAGTTCTGATGTAGTAAAAGTACGTGGACGAGGAAAAAATAAGCGTCAAGATGAAGATGAAGAAGCAGGAGAAATGCCCAAGAAAAAAGTTACAAGAACAAGAAGAACAAAAGAAGCTATAAGGATAGAAAAGGAAGAGAAGAGAGAAAAAGAAGAAAAGGAGAAAGAAGATGAAAAAGAAGATGAAAAAGAAAAGGAAGATGAAGAAGCTAAATTGAATCGATTGCTTCGTAGTAGAACCAGTTTCTTAACTGAAATTGATATGAGGGTATGTATGATTTAACACTTTATACTGGTACACGTACTTATTTTACATGCATTTATTTACTTAGGAGCTGATTCCTCAATGGCTCGAGGCTTTACCAGAGGAAGATAAGCTTGAATTGGCCTCTCTCTTGCCCAACCCTGATTGCGAGATAAATGAAGCAGGGAAACGCATATTCAGGGAAGGGTTTGGGGCTAATTCAAGCCATTTATATGATGCAGCTGTGCAATGGCAGAACGTCCTCGCTTTGGGTGGTTTCGAGGAGGATGACCGCGAACCCGAAGCTCAAGTCCTTACTGATTCTTTCAAGGACGAAAACTATGAAAGAAACTGGGGCGAGAGGGTCAGTAAGGACCAAAAGACCAAGAGCAAGGCTCGCGGTCGTCCAAAGAAGAATAAATAAAGCTCATTTTTTCTTTGTTTAATGTTATTGTCAATTGCTAAAAGAATAAATATTAATATCTTTGCGTGTAACTAAAAAAAAAAATACTTTTGAGAATTATGTAGCGTTACAAACAAAAAAAAATATGCATGTAATAATATCCTCCACTTATAAAAACATCAATTAGATAACTAAGGGTGGATTTCTTTCGCTTTCACACCCACCATTCGATGTTTAATACTTGTTTATGGCTGTTAGTTACTTATTAAAATCCTTGCTGTATGATTTATTTACATGTTTCGTTTTATCGGCATAAAATGGAAACTTGCATGAATCAAGTTGGGACAGCAAGTACACATTCGTACAATGAAAATGATTAACTAACTTACACGTATGCAAATACGAGTTTTAACTATGAAGCAAATGATAGTATAATTACGCCATGATTAGTAAGTAAATAGATTGCATGAGTAAACAAAAGTGACTCCTCCCTATTTTATCATCCTTTTCTATCATTTTTTTTTTTCGCCTTTATTTTCATTTTCTTTTCTTTTCATGTTTATACGAACTGATACAGTTTTTCCTAGAGCAAAGATCATTCGTAAAGGTAAGTGAAAAGTAACAGGTCACGCTTTTTTAATCGACCGTGCAAATTGAATCGTGTATCTTTTTTTGCATGCGTAACAGAAAAGTTATCTTCTCGGCTGAACATTTTTCATGTGCCAGGAAATATAAACCTTCCTGAAAGTTTCTTTCATCATAAGCCCACTTTGAAAATGAATGTGGATATCATTGATGATGAAAAAATCTTGCTGCCGGAATACATTGATTCGGCGGTAGAGTCCAAAATTTTTCAAAGACAAGTTTGTTAACTTGTCCAAATCCTCCCCTAATAAAGTTCGCAAAATGGTGACTGTAGGGTACTAATTGATGGAAGATAAATTTATTTTATCAACAATGAATTCCCCAGCTGGTGCAATTTCCAGATGAACCGCAACTCATCACAAAGCAGTTATTACCCATATTGGAAGTTGCACACAGATCGCGAATACTAGTTAAAACAACAAAGGATATTACTTCGGACCAAGTAATAGCATTTGACTTTGTTAGAGAAGCTCTTATTTCTCCTTGCTTTCAAATACAACCAAAGCCAACGACATCCAAAGAACAAAGAAAAAGGAAAAACTTTTTTTAATTTTTTTCATTCATACCAACACGCTTCTTATGTCTTATGGGGTCGTCTTATTTATTACTTAAAGGTTTTCATTACACCCGTTCTCTTACATAATTTGTACCACCGAGTTCCATTTGAGAGTACTTTATTAAGGCTTTTTTTTTTCTTTTTCTTTTTTTTTTTGTCCAATTTATCTATCTTTTAAAGTGTTTACTAAAAATTTAACCAAATACTCAAAGCACAAAGTTGCGTTATAGCTTTTGGTTTTAGTATTGCATGAGCTCTATTTTCACCTAAATCTCACGCCTACCATAACTTCCAAGAAAAGATAACCTTTACTAACTATTTTCAAACCTATTGAATCATTACACTTTATAATCTCTAATTTACAAACACATGTACAGACGTAGTTCAAGGCTAGCAAACCGAAATCCCGTATCTTCTGGCTCAAACCAAGATTTAACTTCTATTGGCACTACAAAAAAGCACGTCTCTAAAGTCTCGGCTCAAGAGCGGGTCTCTAGCGGCGCAGCACAAAACCCAGCACCCGTTATCTCTACAAAAGAGTCTGAATCTAGTGGTTCTGCACAAAAAATAACACTTGTCAACTTTACAGAAGAATCCTTACCAAGTGGTTCTGAAAAGACACCTTTATCAGAAAAACTTACTCCAGGACGCATATCCCATGATTTATTTCCAGAACCTTTTTCAGAGTTTCCTATTGTAACTAGTTCAACGCAAATGCCCACAACGCAAGGCTTCACTGAAAATTCCCGTTCTCGCTTGGCACAACAAGACTATGAGTCAGATTTATCAAACCAAGATTTAACTGTATCTTCTCAACTGAACCAAAATCCTGGCCAAGAAACAACTTCACTTTCTGTAGCTGGCTCAACATCATCTCCTAACGAAATAGTTGACTGTGTATCGGCCGCATTTGGTTTAAGCCTGAATGAAAAAATTGGAGCTATTAAAATCACTGATAAGGGACCCACGCCTACTCGATCACACAGAAACGGTGATAAACGAGCAAATACGGCTCCTGGTATTAAGTTGCGGGAACTGCGAAAGAGAATATGTAAAGTCGATGTAAATTACTGTGAGAATCTTAAGCGAAACAAACCTGCTAATCCGGCCAAGAAGAGCGTTGAAAAAAACAAGGCCAAAAATAAACAAGCCGTCAGTTTAAAGGGGGAAAAGGACGTTGGTAGTTCGAGTACGAAGGAAGAAGACGAAAACGAAGCGGGAAATATGCCCAAGAGAAAAGTCCAGAGGATGGGCAAAGGAAAAGAAAAAGAAAAAGAAGTGCCTGTAAAGAAAGATGATAACGAAGAGGTCGCATCTACAGAAGAAGAAATAAAATTGAATCGGCTCCTTACAAGCAGAGATAGTTTTTTAACTACAGTTGATATGAAGGTAAGTATTACTTTAATTCTTTTTCAAAAATTTTATACTTTTATTTACATATCATCTGTTTTTTTATTTTAGGAGTTGATTCCTCAATGGCTGGAGGCTTTGCCTGAGGAGGACAGGTTTGAGCTTGCTACTCTCTTACCCGACTCCGATTGTGAGGTAAAAGATGGAAAGCTCACTATTAGGGAAGGGTTTGGAGATAGCTCAACCTCGCGCTATTTATACGAAGCAGCTGCTCAATGGCAAACTGTCATTGCCTTGGGCGGCTTTGAAAAGGACAACCATGAACCCGAAGGTCAGGCCTCTACTGATCCGTTTAAAGACGACAATTATGAAGAGAACTGGGGTGATAGGGTACGTAGGAACCAAAAGGCTAAAACAAAGGGCGGTGGTCGCTCAAAAAAGAGCAAATAAAGTCTTCTTTTTTTTTGCTTTCTTAATGTCTTTTGTGTTTACGTGTGTTTAAAAAAAATTTGATAGTCATGTAACGTTATAAAGTCCAGATTAGAGAAATCAAACTCCCTTTAATGCAAAATTAAAATATTAAAACGTAAATAGCATTCGAGAATATTGATTTACATTATAAGCATGTACCTTTATTTGTTTAACTGACAGTACTTGGGCTGTCCATAGTAGTATGCACCCATAAATGTTGGTGTTAATCTTGATCCTTTGACAGCAGCAGGACTGTTTATACGTGACTGTTTTAGAATTTTACTGCAAGAAAAAAAACCTTTTTCTCCACAGAAAAAAAAAAGGCTTTTTTCTTTAGTTGTAAACCTATACACATAAATATATTCACTATGGGAGACCCAGTTCGTCCTTCAGAGTTAAAGAATAAACACAAGCGTGAAAACCTCTATCAAAAACAAAGACTTGAAAAGCAAAAAGCAAAGTCGAGTAAGAGAAAGCAACTTGCCAAGGCTGAAGAAAAGAATCCCGAGTTAAAAAAGGTTTGTATTTTTTGCTGCTTGATAATGACATAAATAAAAAAAAAGACGTGATCTTAACAACAATGGATAGAAACGTTTGGAAGAAAATGTACCAAAGACTTTAGATAATACAAGAGAGGCCGATGAGACCATGGTTGAGCAAGACGATGAAGTTGCTCAAGATGAAGCTCTCGATGAATTAGCCAGTTACTTCAACGGAAAGACTCCTAAAGTATTGGTCACCTCCAGTAAAAACCCTTCACCAAACTGTTATGATTTCTGTGCCGAGTTAGTCTCCATGTTCCCCGAAGCTCAATTTGCTAAACGTGGAGTTAAGCATGAGTTGAGACAAGTTATAAAGATTGCTAACGAGAAAGAATTCACTGATCTTATTATTGTAAACGAAGATCGCAAAGTACCTAGTAAGTAGATAGAGTTATGCAAGTTTTTTTTTTTAAAAAAAAAGGAAGAGAGTAACTAAAATCAATGGGTTTGTTTCTTTTTGTTTAGACGCTATTACCTTAATACATTTACCTGATGGACCTTCTGCTTATTTCAAACTCACCAGTTTTACACCAGCCAAGGCAATTTCAGTAAGTAGAATACATAAAATGACAGATGAATATTAATTACTAAAACAAACAAAAAAAAAAAAGGGTCATGGTCGTGTAACTGCTCATAATCCTGAATTGATTCTTAACAATTTCAATACCAGATTAGGTCATACAGTTGGTCGTATGTTCCAAGCTCTTTTACCTCAAGTACCAGAATTCCAAGGAAGACAAGTTATTACGTTCCATAACCAACGTGATTTCATTTTTGTGCGCCGCCATCGTTATGTTTTTAGAGATACAGAAAAGGTTGGATTACAAGAATTAGGGCCTAAATTCACATTAAAACTTCGTTGGTTACAAAAGGGTATTTACAAGCGTGATGGTGAATACGAATGGGTATTCAAGCCTGATATGGAGACTAGTCGTAAGAGATTCTTCTTGTAAATAAATATTATAAACATTGCACACATAAATAATAAAAAAAAAATCGGTTTAAACAAATTTTTAAACTGTGGATACACTTACTGCGAATAAGCTACCAATACGTCAGACAGACTTCTGGACTATTAATATTGTAGATAAATTAAAAGATCCCATTTCAAGTCTCAATTATCAAAGAGAGCTGAGTGTCGTTCTTGACGGAAGAACATTGATGTGTTAAGAGTACAACTTATTGTAACCCAATAGAAATGTTGTTCCAACTTGTTTCTTTTACTAAACTATAGTTGAACTATACATATACATCGCTCATGATGCCAATTTGCGTAGGTGAAAACATCTACTGATTCCAATTTGATTTTTTGTTACATGCTCTATTTTTTTGAATTTCATGCATGAAAAAATAATTCTAAACTGTCTTTTCTTTTTTTTAGAATCAGTCCCTTTTTCGCTTAAGTAAATACAATGTATACCACAATCTGTAAGATTTTTTATATATGTGCACTTTTTAAAGGAATTTATATTTATTTTTCTTCATTTTTGTTAGTATTTCCGTTTTCTCAATCTTCGTACAAAAGGATACAGCAACCGCGGGGCAAAATCTAGCATAAGGCCATGAGATCCGCCAAATTATTATGGGCTCTACTTACACAGTTATCCTCAAAAAATGCCACGGATTTGCTTTTTATCTCATTCTAATCCACTAAATCTAGAAATCAAACCGTAGGGCCTAAATAAACGTAATTCGCGTGATAACAGCCAAGTCCACGTTTTCGGATTTTGTATCTCGAAAGTACAATGCGATTCAGCACGCTTCGTACTCTTTAAAACCGCTTTAGCATTACATTCGTATTGGGTCAAATATTATAATGAAGTAATTAAAGTGGAAAGGGTAGGCCAAAATTTACAAGCCGCGAAAGCTCTGTATTTACTAAGATTTACATTATATAGCCCAAAATCAGCTGGTTCATTATTCACACGGATATTTGAAGTGGTCATGAATTGGAACTAGCATCGCTTCGTGTGTCGCGAGAGGCATTCAAGGACGTAGCAACCATTCCACAGCACTCGTACCACAGAAATAGTCAAAGTGAATCAAATTAACAGCTTTTTTACGTCAGCGGAACAAACTGAATTCTATAAACTAAATAATTCAAATTGTTTGAATTTCGTAAGTCCCTCATACCGTGCCTACTATAAACGCACCATGTCTGCCAGTGATTATACAGATATCTTCAAGAGGTCCAGTGAACTAAGAGACGAATTTGATTCTAGTCTGGAAGAAGCGGATAAGAAGATGATAGATACTCTTTTTTCCGAGTTGGAAGTTTTCGCGGATAAGTAAGTAAACTAGAAACATTTGTAAAGCTTATTTTCTAAAATTTGTGTTTTTATAAATAGCAATAATACAGATAAAATTATAGCTTTCTTGGATGAAAATAAATACGAGGTTAAGGATAAGAACAGTGAAATGTATCTGTTACTTTTTCTTGTGTCTAGAATGTATGTAGTTCATGCTGACTATAACAATTTGTTGGTTTAATACAAAATGTAAGCTTATACTCATATAATCATGTAGTGTGTTTGATATACCTGGATGGTCGAGAGAAGACAAGTTCTGTGAGGCAACATTTGTATGCAAGTTTGAAGAAATATTGGATATTTTGTTCGAAAATACCAAGATCTTTGCCAAGGATGGCGAATCCTCCAGTCAAGCTGCAAAATTAAATCAAATTACAAATGAAGACAGAACACAATATGGAAGAAAGTTGGACGTATTAATTGTAAGTGAACAGAATGATCATAACGACATAGAAGTTGGTACAAATGAATTCAAGAAACCCAGTGCAACACCAGTCACCAAATGTTCTCAGCAAATTAAAAACATACTTTTGAACGCCTACATTTGGAAAAAGTTGTTGATATTTCCAAGAAAACCAACCTCAACGTAAATTACTTTGATTTTATTGGCAGACAAAGTATCTTAAAAAATTGGCACCGTGAGCACTGTACGTAAAAAAAGGTCTCATTTGATTCATGTATCTTTAAAGAATACACCGACAGTTACTCAAAGCGTAAATATAACAATTTGAAGAGGCAAGTATTATAGGGAAAAGCAGTATGAAAAATATTATAGTCTACGAGTAGTTGGTTGACAATTAGGTTTATTTTAGTGTGAGAAAAAAAAATAAAAAAAATTCTGTAGTTTTTATACAAATAAAGGTGGGAAAAAGGAGGGTTAAAAAAAAATTAGTTTACAGGGTAAAATATAAAATGCGTTTGAGGTAGTAAATCTAATAGGCCTTTTCTAAAGCTTGCTTAAGATCAGCAATCAAATCTTCCTTGTTCTCAATACCAATGGAGACACGGATTAAGGTATCGGTAATACCCAAGATAGCACGATCTTCGGGGCTAACGGCACCGTGAGTCATGATAGCGGGAACCTCAACAAGAGATTCAACACCACCCAAGGATTCAGCAAGAGTGATATGTTCCAAGTTGCTCAAGATCTTGTTAACGTTATCCAAAGTACCCTTAACACGGAATGAAATCATACCACCGAAACCAGTTTGTTGTCTCTTGGCGAGTTCGTGGTTAGGGTGAGAAGCAAGACCGGGATAGATAACTGCATCAACATATTGACTAGTTTCCAAGTATTCAGCAACAGCTTGAGCGTTCTCAGCATGTCTTTGCATACGGACTTCGAGGGTCATAAGACCACGACGAGCCAAGAAACAATCGAAAGCAGAAGGAACGGCACCAAGAGAGTTTTGCATGAATGCAAGCTTTTGGTAGAATTCTTCGTTGGAGGTAACAGCAACACCCATAACAACATCAGAGTGACCGTTAATGTACTTGGTGACAGAGTGAATGACAATATCAGCGCCTAAAGAAAGAGGCTTTTGGAAATAAGGAGACATGAAAGTGTTATCAACAACCAAAAGAGCACCGTGAGCGTGAGCACGGTCAGCAATGGCTTGGATATCAATGATACGGAGGGTAGGGTTAGTGGGGGTTTCGAGCCAGACTAACTTGGTGTTAGGCTTGAAGTAAGATTCAATGTTGGCGGGATCGTCCAAGTTGACAAAGGTAGTTTCGATACCACCGTGAACGGCAACCTTGGTGAAATAACGGTAAGTACCACCATAGACATCGTTAACAGAGATGATATGAGCACCTTGATGAAGAGCGTTGACAATAGAGGCAGTGGTAGCGGAGCCGGAAGCAAAGGCAAGACCGTACTTACCACCTTCGAGGTCAGCAATAGCTTCTTCAAAGTTGTTACGGTTAGGGTTACCAGATCTAGAGTATTCAAAACCCTATTATAAAAAGCACGTTTAATACAACTATCCTTTTTTTTCCCCTTCTTCCCCCTTTCCATTTAAAGGTCCCTTTTTATATACTTACGCTATGGACACCAGCAGCAGATTGCTTATATGTGGTTGAGAGAGAAAGGGCAGGGATGACAGCACCAGTGGTGGGGTCAGGGCGTTGAGCAGAGTGAATAGCACGAGTACCGAATCCAGCAGACATTTTTATATGATTATATTTTTTACAAAAGAAAAAGTTTGAAGTAACTAGGAAAAAAAAAAGTTTTAAGTTATAAACCTTTTTTTTTTTTTTTTGTGACGGGGAGAACAGCGCGTCATTTTGGTTATTGATTTATAAGCCCGCAGCACGCAATAAGGGAATATTGGTTTAACGGGATTGGCAGTTTATGGCGACATTGAAGCTTGTAAATAAAGCGGCGAATACTATGCCAAAAAAAACGTTATTTTATATGAACATGAAACAAAACAAAAAAAGTGTTTAAAAAATGATTTTCTTTTTTTCTGCTGTAAAGGGATTTTTTTTTTACGCAGCGGTAAAGTTTGGAAATGACCCTGGGAAATTGTTGGTCATACAAAAAAATTTCCGCTGTGAAACATTGATGTATCCCTCGTTGACAGCACATAGACCGTGGAAAAGCATGGCTCCTATTGGTAACACAAAGGCTATTGTTTTCCTTCTCCCCCATTCCTTGTTTGGATTTTTGTACTAAATTCGGGACACAAATCAAAAAGCATTACGTACATGTACAAAAAAGTAATATTTTCTTTTTCTTTTATTGAGTAAAGACGATGTACGATAAAGAAATAGATAAGCTGCAAAAATATAGTTATAAACTTTAACTTTATACATCCTGAAAAAAAATATAATGAGCATAAAGGAATAAATAGGAAGTACCAAAATCTAAAAAAAAAAGTTAATAAGTAGCATAATTACACTATTTTCTTTTTTATCATCGCTAGTTTGACGAATATTTCCACCTGTTTATATTCTTCTTTGTGTCGTCGATTATTAAGTCGCAAACGTAATTATCACAATATTAAAAAAAAAAACTTTATTTTAAGCTCGTATGTCAACTTTTGAATATTACCACTTTTTTGGTTTTCTTCTTCTAGTGGGTTCTAGGGCTGGCTCTTTTTAGAAATAAACTATATAAACTAATGCTGTCATTTCGTACACGTGGCATTCTATTTTTCTTTTGTATATTGTAATTCTACAGGCTTCTAGGGTAAAAAAAACATAGCTATTAAAAATGGGGGGGGGGGGGACTACATATATTTTACAGATTGTGTGATATGTTTTAAAAATGAGTCAAAGCTACTCAAACAACAGGTACACACATTTAAGAAAGACAGTTTCATATTTCCCCTGATATGTGTATATTTTTAGTCTCCCCTTTTTGGGCAGTCATAGTAATTATTTAAACGAAGCCCGCCTGTAAAATGCAGCCGTTTTCTTCACTTCATACAACAAGGAGCGTATGTAGAAAGCAAGGAGAAAATACAACAGAAGAAAGGAGTGTTGTATAAAGCTTATAAAGAGAAGCTTAATTTTTTTTTTAAAAAAAAGTAAAAAAATATCTCTTTTTTCCAACTTAAACATGGCTCCTCACGCTTTACTTAATAAACAGGCTCCTTCTGATATTACTTTGAAGAACCAACATGATCAAGAAATTAGTACTTCGGATTTCATCGGTAAGTCTACTGTGGTATTATTTTTCTATCCTAAGGATAGTACCTATGTCTGCAGTAAAGAGGTAAAAAAAAAAAAATTGTACTTGTATGATCTACAACGGGTTTTTTTTAATACTTTTTAAAATGAAAATAGGCTTGTGCATTTCGTGATAATTTAGAAGTAACAGAACAATCAGAATTATATTTTTTAAAGTTGCCAGAAAAAAAAAGTAAACCTTAAAGTTTTTTTTTAATCGTTTATAGGAAATTCAAAAGTTGGGCGCTGAAGTCGTTGGTGTTAGCGCTGATAACGTCAAATCTCATGAACAATTCGCCAGTAAACAAAAATTACCTTACACCTTATTAGCTGATACCGAAGGACAACTCCGTAGTGCTTACCAAGTACCTAAATTATTGTTTGGTTTCCCTCAGTAAGTTTTTATATACATATAATTGGTTGATATGAAAATTAACTAGTTATTCTAGACGTACAACTTATGTTATTGGTAAAGATGGTGAAGTAAAACATGTGTTTGAATCATTCTTTAGCTACAACTATCATATTAATAATGTAATGAAGGTTCTTCAAAAAGGCTCTGAGGACGAGTCTAATGAAACGATTGAAGAGGAGTAAGAAGACCCTTTTGTTTTCTTTCGTGGAAGTCATGATATATTCTCTCTTTCTCTTAATTTTTCCTTATTTGGCATAATAAATAATACTAATACTTTAACCTACATGAAAGGGATATAATACAACTTGTATTAGAATATATATGCATTGTAATTGTATTCTAAATATGTCGTTAACAGCTCTTTTTTTTTTGTGTATCATTTTCTTTTTTTGACAGAAATGAGATCACTGTCATTATTTCCTTTTTACCACCCCTTATCAATTGGAATATTAACTCTACTGACTACCACTGATATGGCCAGAATGTTTAAAGACTTGTTAAAGCTCTCACAAGATATAAAAAATAGATGGGCTAACTTTATATAAAAAAGTAATGATTGAATAGATCACATGAGCAAATAGACCCGCTATTTTATCTAAATATCCATTGGATATTTATTCCGTCTTTTTTTTAAATCACTTTTCTTTCTTTAATGTTAATATTTTATTTTATATTGTTCCTCTTAAAGCAATCATCGTATATAAGAGCGCTTGTCACAAACCTTCAATTGTGGCCCACCCGACTGTGTTAGTGTAAAGATATCAGACTACCTTTTTTATGGCACTTTATAAAAGTAAGTAAAAAACAATTTGCCACATTTTTTTTTCTGAGCGCGTAAATAGAACGTGTACTAAGGATTTCCTATAAAAAAGAGTAAAGTTATTACAACAGCTAATTGTCGCGTTTTATATACTTATTTTGTAGGACAATAATATTACGTCGCAAACACAAAAAGGAAAAGAAGTAAACTAATCTGTAGCACCTACATCACAACAACAAGAGGAAGATGTAGGTTCAGACTTTTCGATTGGTCATCATCCTGGTAGAACATGCGAGTACTTCTTTTATTACCAACAACCATCTGACCCAGTTCCCGAAGCTGAAAACCAGCCATGTGATATATGGATGCTTCGGGATCACAATATTTCTGACAAATGCAATTTGTTAAAGTATAATTCTAAAAGAGTTAAAAGTGATCGCTCTAACCTATCAGACATTCGCGTTCTGTAATTCTGTAAGTCGAAAGAAAGAAGAAGCTTTCAAACATAACTAAAATTAAATCACCTTGTAATTTATCATAGAGCTTTGAATGATATTTCTAATTCCGTTACGAAGTATTTTGGCGCAGAGATACACCACTCGATCATGTCTGGTTTGGGGTACAAATCGTATCGTCTCGAAAGATGCAACAAAAGTGTGCAATGGTGCATGGACATCTCGGAGGTGAGATTCTGCTTTTTTTTTAGAAAAAAAGTGACGACGCTGCTAACAACTTTTATTTCTCTTTTTCTGAAGACTCCTCCTATCGATTGGATCTCATCTTTGTCTATGAGTGCCCAATTCTTGACTGAGGCGACTACAAATAACAGTTTGTTAGATATTCATAGGGCCCTTTTTTTAAGGCAAATGTAAATGCCAACAAAAGTTTAACACTTATATTTTCAGATATCACTAATACGATCGATTATATCTTTATTTAGACTGCCTTCATTTGCCTACGGTCCTCCTGATTGTGTTGTTGAAGATTCTTACGTATATCACCACCTTTCATTAATGTTGCAATCTGTTTTTACTTCTGATAGTCGCTTCAGAATACAACGATAATTGTAAATATTAAAGATAGCTATGAATGCATAGTTAACTAACGGGGTTTTTTAATGTTAATACAAGTAGGACAAACGGCAAACTAAATAAATCATATAAACCCGACTTTATGGTTTATAGTTTGTTCGTAAATGTTAAGTTGATTGTTGTTTTAGCTGAATTCAAGCCTCCTAAGAAAACTTCAGCAACGGAAACAGATTTAGTTAAACTTGGCCGTCATATGCGTACGGCTTACAATGATCGAGTGATGCCGCAAGCTTCAAATCCTGTTTTTTGCGGCGTTCTCTGTGAAGGATATCAGATGTCAGCTTTTATCATGGATATGATTTCACCCAAACTATACAGACTGATAAATCTTTGTGAAGTGGATGTATTTCGTTACTTTATAGGAAAATGCGCTCGATCTGAGCGAGTAGCGGTTTTTTTTTAAAAAGCTGTTTACTGCTTTTACAGCGAATGTAGCGACTGAAGCGGATAGAGCAATTTTCTTATTATTATTATTCGCCCAAACTTCTCATTCGCTTAAAATTGAGCGGATAGTCGCTGAGAGGCGTCTAGTTACTTTGAAATAAGCGACTGTTCGCTGTGGAGCGACTATTTACCGGATTATAAAATCAATAACGAATAAATTTAGCCTAGGTGAATTAGTGTCCGATTGGTAAAATGGTGTGAAAATGTGGTCGAAAATGATTTTAACGTAAGTATAACGATATAACAAACAGTTTATTTGATACTGACTTATTTCTTAAAAAGGTCATTAAGACAAACGAGGCGCGTGTATACTGGGAGGTAAAGACAAAGGCGAGAGAAGAGATCACTAAATCATTGAATAAGGCAGAAGAGAGTCTTAATAAACGCGAGATAATTGATATTGAAAAGAAGAATGCTTTGAAGACCGTGCGTGGCAAGATGACGATTGTGAGTAACCTTAAGAGAAAAGTAGAAACCATTGAAGCAGCAAGTCAAGAAGTAATAAGTTTAGATACAGCACAGTTAATATACCATTGAAGTTATTAATCTATTGTATTTACTTATCAATATAGGAAGAAGACCCTGTGTTGTTTGGGCGTAAGAGTGTCGGAACTATTTTGAAGAATGCCGGAGAAAACGGCAGTAAAGGGTTCTGGAGTGTAAATAAGAAAGAGCAATTAAAGATAAGGTATTTGATTTAGCTAGATTGATTATTAAAACCTAATGAGCTCCCGTAGTTTACGTTTGAATTCAACGCTCAATTTATCTGACGAACGTGAAAGCTCTCAAAAAGGACTATTCACGGACGAAGAATGGAAAGTAATTATATGTCAATATGGCCGTAAATTCTTTTTTAATAGTAAGAGTATGGAGCAAAAAATTAAAGATGTGAACAAGGTTTTATTATTTTAACAGTTATTCTAAACTATTGCTGAAATGATATTTATTTTTTTAGCATCTGTAACAAGGCGATCTCGATAGGGCCTACAAAGTGTCTAGAAAGCTCGAACTCGATAATATGAATGGGCCAAACGAAGCCTTGTTTTTCGTCTATAGTCACATGTAAATATAAAAGAAGACAAATATGTGAGTTACAATGCTTCTTACTATATTTTATTCCTATTTTAGTATCAATATCTACCGCAAAAGAAGAGATACTTTAAATCCAAAGTCGAAGAAAAACCCCACCGAGTTAGATTATGTGGTTAAAATATGGGTTAATATTTTAGAGTCATTGTTCCCTGAAGACATGATTTATGTCAAATGGTAAATATATCTTCATATGCATATCTTGATACGTTCAAACTGACCTTCATACTTTAGGGGGGAATCACAGTCGGCAGCATGCGAGGAAACATACAAAGTCGATGCCCGAATAATCATCCTGGTGAATGAGGTGGAAAACGATATAAGTAATATAGAGGCCGCAAGAAAAATGACCAGTCAAAAAATCGATGACGATTATCTTAAACTCATTATTGAAAGCAAGTGCGCCTTGGACAACATCATTATGAACACCTCGTCAGTCGTAGAAGAGAACTTGAATATTTTATTTATTCAGCTTAGTGGTAATTATACATTTTGAGAGCTGATGAAATCAAATACAAAGTAACAAGCTCTTTTTGCGTTTTACTAGGCACCTAGTGTGAGGTGAACACATTATCTCTTGTTGCACCAGGGCCGTACGTTGTAAATCCATATTGCAACCTAAACATCACCAACTCCCTGCCCGAGTTCGCCAACAATGCTTCGAAGTGGTTTGCGATTAAGGTATATAACAATTATAATGTATATTTTATTTCTCTAAATCTAACGTCAAATAACATTTACATTACAGGAAAGTATCTATAAACTTTCATCATTAGTCAAGGCAAATACCCTCCCAATCCGCCACCTACAACGAGCATTCCCGTAGACACACTCACACTGATGACTTCATATATGCCCAATGGATAAGAAGCAAAAAGAAACACATATAAAAAAGAGGAGAGAGAGATTTCAATATGTCTATTCTTGACCCAAAGCAAAAGTTTTTTATTGTAAAGAGAGAGTTGCAGGAAGCTCATATAACGAGTATATCACATTTAAGACCATTCGACAGTAGTAGTATCAGTTGTGCATCTCCTTTTTTCTATGTTTCTTGTTATTAGGTAGATGAAAAATAGGAAAGTGATGGTAAAGAGAAAGGAAATTAAGCCATGGAGTAACTAGGAGGTTAGGAATAAATAAATCAACGCTGAACATGCTACTTTGATTTAGCCGAGAGAAAAAAGTTAATAAGTCTCTAAGCTCGCAGGGCGACACTGCTTCGTGAGCGTAGCGAGCGAAAAAAGTAGCCTCTTATTATATGTTAAGAAATAGCTTACCGCAGGTACGTCGGAGAGAAGGCCTGGCGAAGCCAGCCCGGAGCTGCTAGTTTACATTTACAAGGCACACATATCTTCATTAATTAATTAATTAATAAACTACATAGTCATTTTTTATAAGTCTGATCAACCTCAACCCCCAATCCTTACCGTCACATTAACCGTCACACACCAGCCCTTTTTTTTTTTTTAAAAAAAAAAAAAGCTTCAACGTTACTCTTTCTTGATACATATTCTTTAAAGTAATGGTTCAGTTTGTGCATAGAGATGGCGAAGCCCATATTAAGCCCGAGTAAGTGGGGGACATTTCTATTTTTAGATAAGAAGAGGATTGAAACTGAATAGTTTTTTTTTTATAGGTTCAGAAAAGAACGTTGGTTTGAAGATGAAAGAGCTGAACGAGAGGCAGCCGTTAATGACGATGCTGCAGAAGGAGAGCCTAAAGAAAGGTCCAACGGAAAGAAGCAAAAGGTATATTATTAAAAAAATTTTTTTTTGAAGTGAATTATGAAATTGATATATTTTTGGTGGGAAATATAGAATGTTCGTGGTGCTAATAAAGGACAAAGAGGAAAGAAACGTATTGAAGATTCTATCAGAGTAAGAACAAAGTTTATTTAAATTCGTTGGATTTTTTTTTTGACCGTTTTTTGTTTTAATTAGCTTTGTAAAGCAACAGCTCGTGGAGAAGAATGTGAATTTAGCGAAAAGTAAGTTTTTTTTTTTTTTTTTTTTTTTTTGCGCTTGAAAAAGTGAACTAATAGATGATTATAGCTGTAAATTCTCTCATGATTTAGAAGCATACTTAAAGATCAAGCCCGCTGATCTTGGTGACAACTGCGTTCAATTCAACGTTTTTGGAAAGTAAGTTTTGTGAGAGTATTAGAATTATTTTTGTATTGGTAACTTACTTTTTTTTTTCTTAAAAAAAAAGGTGTCATTACGGTTATAAGTGCCGTTACCTCAAGGCACATCTTGATAAAAACAACAAACTTGTTGTAAATGAAAAGATTGCTGCTAAAAATCCCGTTTATACTGTCAACGGTATTTCTAGTGGTACACAAACTACTCTTTTACGTCAAAAGGTAAAAAAAAAAAAGCAGTAAAAAGGGGAGGTAGGACAAAAGGTATTGATTTTTTTTTCACTAGTACGATTTCCCTAGAACCAAAGCATATATGGTTCAAGTTCAAAAAGAAATTGCAGACGAACAAGCTACCAATCTTTCCAACGCTGCCAAGAGAAAGGCATTAGAGGATCCTGATTTACTTTCTGCTCCTACTACTGCTACACAATCCGAACCTTCTGCTAAGAAACCCAAGCCTGAAGTTGAAAGTGATAGTGAAAACGAAGAATTTTTTGACGCTGCTAGTGAATTTACCAATGTCACTAGAGGAGAGTCTGCTCAACAAGAGACAGAAAAGCCTATCGGACCTATCGATACTGGTTACAAGAAGGTATAGGTGTGATATTTTTATTTATTTTTTCTTTTTTTTAAAAAAGAAAGTAATGTTAACGGTTTTTAAAAAAAAATGTTTAGATTATTGATTTTAGAAACAAAACTTATCTTGCACCTCTTACTACAGTTGGTAACTTGCCTTTCCGTAGAGTGTGTAAAGAATATGGTGTTGATGTTACTTGTGGTGAAATGGCTTTAGCAGCTAATTTACTCAAGGGCCAACAATCTGAATGGGCATTAACTAAGCGTCACAAGTCTGAAGATATCTTTGGTATTCAAATCTGTGGTTCTAAAGTCGAACAAGTTACCAAGGCTTGTGAAGTTTTGAATAGAGAAGTTGATGTTGATTTTATTGATCTTAATATGGGTTGTCCTATTGATCTTGTTTTCAAGCAAGGTGCTGGATCTGCTTTATTGGATGCTAGAGGTCGTATGTTCAAGATTTTGAAGGGCATGCAAAGCGTGACCGATATTCCTATTACCGCCAAATTTAGAACTGGTATTAAGGATAGTCAACCACTTGCTGGCCGTATTGTGCCTAAACTCGATGAGATGGGTATTGCTTTAAGTACTATTCATGGTCGTTCTCGTACTCAAAGATATACCAAATTGGCTGATTGGAATTATGTTGGAAAGATGAAAAACTTGACACACAGAATGCCTCTTTTCGGTAACGGAGATATTATGAGTTTTGAAGATTATAACCGTGATATTGAAGTGAGTGGTGTTGACGGTGTCATGATCGGTAGAGGAGCTTTGATTAAGCCCTGGATTTTTGACGAAATTAAAAACCAACGTCATTGGGATATCTCTGCTAACGAACGTCTTGATATGATGAAGCGTTTCTGTGATTATGGTTTAGAACATTGGGGTACTGATAGTCAAGGTTTGAACACAACTAGACGTTTCCTTTGTGAATGGCAATCTTTCTTGTACAGATATATTCCTGTTGGCATTTTGGAGCATCCTCCTCAACATATGAATCAAAGACCTCCTCCTTACCAAGGTCGTAATGATCTTGAAACTTTAATGGCAAGTCCTCTTGCTTCTGATTGGGTAAAGATCTCTGAACTTTTACTTGGTCCTGTTCCTGATGATTTCGTTTTCTTACCTAAGCATAAGGCCAATTCTTTTGATAAGATTGAGGTACAAAAAAATTTATTATTATTATTATTACACTATATACTAATTTTCTTTTTCTTTTTTTTTTTTAGGGTTAAACAATATATATATAACAGTAGTATTATTTATATTAGATAAATAATAAATAAAAAAAAAAAGATTGAATAATAAATCATGGTATTATTTGTTTTCGCAACAGTATTCAATATCGACAACTTCTTTAGGCGAATTGGCAGTTAATACATAGGGTTCGTTCTTTCCAATCACGACGTTGTCCTCAATACGAATACCAATACCTTGGTATTTAGCAGGGAATTTATCATCAAATGGAACATAAATTCCAGGTTCAACAGTAATCACCATATTCTTTTTCAATTTACGAGATCTGTCCAAGTCATGTAAATCGTGAACGTCTAAACCCAAGTAGTGGCCAACGTGGTGAGGATAGAGAATGCGTTCAATATCCTATAACACAGCAAAATCGTTAGATCTTTTATATATATATCTATAAGCTCGACAAACCCATAACTTACCCAGCTATTTGCATTGAATCCAATATTTTGAAGTTCCTGCTTCATTACTTTTACAGAGTGTGTATGAATACCATGTAAAGAAATAATGTTTGCTTCTGTACACATCTTGATACAAGATTTATTTACGTTTAAAACGACTTGATAAAGTTCACGTTGAGCTTCAGAGAATGTACCGTTGACAGGCCATGTACGAGTGATATCACTAGCATATCCATTATACTCTCCACCACAATCAACCAAAACTAAGTCGTTATCCCTATTTTTTTTTAAAAAATTAAAAGAAGCACATGGTTTTTTTTTTCTTTTTACTTACTTTAATTCCATATCATTACGAACATAATGCATAGACAGGGCGTTTGGACCACCTGCAATAACAGGGACATATGCTAATATGGTAGAACCTCTGACTCTGCATTCAAAATCGAATTTCGCCCAAAGTTGTCCCTCTGTGGTACCTGGCTCTGTCCATTTCATCGCTTCAACAAATGCCTTTGAACTAATCAAACCTGACTTTTTCATAATTTCTATTTCCGCATCACTCTTGATCATTCTTAGCTCTTGAACTATTTTACTCAGGGGCAAAATTGTTTGTAATTTAAGACCTAGTAATAAAAGAGAGAATTAATAGCTGCACTCTTTTTTTTTAAAAAAAAAAATAGAAATAACGTCTTATAAAAAAATCCTCTCTCTCTCTTTATCTCTTTCTCTCTCCCACACACCCTTTTTTGAAAACACCAAACGTTTCTTATTCCAAGACGCCGGAGTAAAAAAAGAAGCCAACGTACCAGTTTCAATCAACTTTTTGGTACTTTCATTTGATGCTAAAGTAGGTTGCTCACCAGGGCTATCCATGAATATATGTTCTGCAGAGCTAAGCACTTTTTTCAAGTAGTTAGGGAATCTTGTGTTTTCATAAGCTTCGTCTGCACCAAATATTTCTGTTACTCCCTCAACACCGGTTCTAGGGCCATCCCATAACTCCGCACTAGGGCTCTTTGGGGCAACGAACATGGTTTGTTTATACCCACGCTTAGAATTATCCTTTTCTACACATAACACAACATATTAAAATTCATTCTTTTGCTCTCCCTTTTTTGTGTGTACCTAAAATCATGGCTGCATCTGGTTCATTGAATCCGCACAAGTACCAAAAATCCGTATTTTGATGGAACGGATAAAAGATATTGTTGGTCATATATCTTGTTCCATAACCCAAACTTACCACAGTACTATTTTCTGGTAATGATTTCATTAAATTGGAACGTCTTGTTTCAAATTCTTCCAAAGTTAAACCAGGTGTTACTAAATAAAAAAAAAAAGTAAGCACTAACAAAAATACTCCTGTTTATTATATTTTACCTTCACCCTTTTTCATAATATTAGGGTGAGTGACTGGAGTTGGTTGACCAAACGAACGCTTATGAGTTTCAGGTACACGTTCAGAAGCAAAGAACCTTTGGCACGCAGGACGAACGGGATTCAGACGACGAGTTGTTGACTGAAGTACAGTTCTTTGAGCAACTTGATTTTTTTTTTTTTTTTAGTATCTTTAACGAGTTTGTTGTGTGTGTATATTACCTGCAATGGTGGAAAGTCTTAATAAACGAGAGCGAAACATAGTAAAGTGTTAAAGGGAAAAAAAGGGAAAAAAAAAATATACTAGTGAAAAAATGCGGGGGGTATTGTGTGTTACTTGTCACTTTTTCAAATACGGGTAAAAATCTCTTGTCACGTGTATTCTGCATTATATATCATCCGTTCCAAATCCATTTTAAAACCTGTAATAACCTTTTCAAGTACCAATGAAGATCTTTTGTTTATTTTGTTGTAGCGACCCAGGGAAAAAGAAAAAAGCCTAATTGAGTAGTTTTGGTATTACAAGTGGCGTACTTTTAAACAAAAAGTGTTGTGTATGCTTCAATAAAACTCCAAGTTCTTTGTCATGTCCTCTCTATCCTGCTCAATTGAATAGTAAATAGAAAGTAGTCTAGCAAATTTTTGTTTCACTTTTTATGTAGAAAATTTTGCAACGGAGCTTGTACTGAAAAGAAAAAAGGCAAGCAAAAAAACAAAAACACGAATAATACTTTATAAACGCATCATTGACAAAAAGTCAGTGCGACGTTACTTTTTTTAAAAAAGTGAAAGTAAATCCTAATATAGAGTAAAACTATAAATATGTTATATGATTTACGCATAGCTAAAAAAAAAAAGAGGGCGGAGCTAGATGGAACAGAAACGGTATAAGGAAAAAACAAGAATGATGACAAGTCTGGAGAAGGAATCATCAACTATGGGATATTTGTCAAATTGTACAGTAGCGGGCTTTATTTAAGAGTGTTCGATTTAAGGGTAGAGTCTATTTAAGGGTGGAGAAATCCCACCAGGACGTTCGTCGGTCCTCTGCTTTAACGCCACTATTCGATTTTAAGGGTGGAATCCTATTTTACAAAACTACTAAATATAACCAACTGACAGTATTTCCTCCTTTACGGTGGGGGGGGGGAGTTTAGCGGTTAGCCACTTGTGAATAAATGCTTAATTGGGACAATTCAATATCTACTCAAGGGTTCGTTCTTCTTCAAAATTTCCCAATCCTTGTTTTTCGTTATTTTAAAACTTTTTGCATCAGTTTTTTTTTATTGTAGAGGATGATACTTTTAATTAGAATTATAAAAACACTGAAAAAAAAAGAGCTCTCTTATACATCTATTTTTTTTTTCCAATCAGCATAACGTTTAAGAAATTAGCAATTTTTATTTTACTTTAATAAAGAAAGAAAATATAGAAATAAGAAAAAATAAAGAAAAGAAAAATAAAGTAAAAAAGATATTGTCTTTCTTCTAATTGTTGCTGTTGTTTTTGAGCTTGTTGTTGTAGTTGTTGCAGTTGTTGTTGTTGTTGAGCTTCTTTCTCTTCTTGCGCTCTTTGCGCTTCCCCTTGAGCCACGCGAGCTCTCTGGTGAGCCCGTTGAGCTTCTTCTAAAGCCTCTACAGCTCTTTTATGAGCTTGTTGAGCTTGTTGTTGTTGCTGCTGCTGTGGTGGTGGTGATGGAGGAGGAGGAGGAGGAGGAGGAGGGGAAGCTTGCTCTCCATGATCACTATAGAAGTGTACTCGCAAGTCTTCCAGGTGAAGAAAGTGTCGAATACAGGAAGGGCAGGAAAAATGCCAGACGAAATCATCATTGGTACGAGTGGTAGAGGTGTAGTAGGTGAACTCGGGAGTGTTGTAGCGACGCAAACGACCTGTGGTTCTAACTACTATTTGATGTAGTAAAAGGTGTCTTTTGAGGTTTTGCGGAAAAGTAAAGCCAGTATCACATACAAAGCAATGAAAGCGCAATCGAACAAGAGTAGGCATACTTGAAAAAAAAGAGGGAAAATATGAAGTGTATAGTAAATTTGGAATATTTAAGTTTCGTCAGCAGTCAAATATTCGAAATACCGATGTTGATATATTTTTTATTCCCTGAAAAAGAAAAAGAATAGTTCAGCTTAGCTCGCAAGATGTACAGGATTTTTTTTTTTACACTTATTAAAGGAAAAATAGAGCTTATCTAGGAGAGCATGCATCACGTTGGTATTTTACTGTTTGTAATTAAAAAAACCTGGTGCACGTATCAGTAAGCTCATTATGCAAAGATCGTTGTCGATCTTTTTTAACAACAGCATAAAAAAAGGACTTTTTTTGTGTGTGTACATTGAGTGATAAGACAGATGAGTGTTTCCCTCGCATAGACAACATACACTTGACGAATATACGGGTTTTATAGAAACCTTCAAAAGAGAAGGTGCTGAAAAAGGTTTGGAGATGAGCTGGAAGCTCTGCTTGGAAGTAGGAAAGAAGAAGTTTGGTTGGAATAACTTGAAATTCGAAATTAAGTTGCTTTTAGACATTATGAACAAGTACAAGAATCTCAAAGGGCTTTATTTTTATCGCGGATAAATAGTTAAAAGTCTGGACCAAAATCAACTAGATACCTCATACGATATTCCTACCAAGTATCTTCTGAGTGGGATACTTGCTTAAAAAAAAGTTGTCTTTTTCTTATTTATAATTATTCACCGTAAGAAATATGCATCATACTATGTTTCAACTGATGTTCTTTAAACTGATACATATATAGTAGGTCGTATAATAGTTTCTCTTCTTATACTGATGATTATTTATGAGCGAATGGCTTCTTGGTAATAGTTACTTTCTACTGGTTTACTTTTTCTTCTGCTGTTACGCTTCACTGCTGCTGATGTGTGGGTTACTGAAGGGTAAAACCTCCGCGTACAAACGGCCTCCTTCTGTTATTACCTTTGAAGCTACTGAATTGCAGCCGGGGAGTTTATTCCGGTATGCGAGCCCCTCTCTCTCAAGATTTTTACAGGTAAGAAAAAAAAAAGGTCTCTTCTCATTGGTCTTTGCTACTTTTCTTTTTTCCAGGAAAAAAGGTGAATGCCCAAATTTATTCACAAAATCCTTAAATTAGTAGTGGAACCACTGTAAGTTACTCGAATCCATGATTATGAGCAGAAGACCTGGATAAAAATACAAAAAAGTTTAGTTCACTCCGACGGATCACGAGTGGTATCAGGTTATGTCAATTATACAACCTATCTTTCTTTTTTCTTTTTATCTTTCTCTCTTTTACTTGCAACTATGTTTTATAAAAAGACGAAAAAGGTAGACTGTATATTTTTAAAGAAAAAAAAAAAGGCCCAATTTGCTAAAAAAAAATGAGTCACTATTAGGTTTTATTAATGGGAAGGTGCGCTGCAGGAAAGACTTCTATGCGATCCATTATCTTTCATAATAACGTGGCCACAAAGACTAGAAACTTGGAACCAACCAGTACAGTATACAAATTCACTCGATTTTAAAATTATACCGTATACTCATTTTTGCATTTTTTTTTTGTACAGTATTATGGGATAATAAAACTGACGTTCAGTTTCTTGGTAACTTGCACTTAAACTTATGGGACTGTGGTGGGTAAGTTTATATATATAAGAAAAAAAAAAGAATACTTTTGTTGTCCGAGCCTTACTTAGTTTCTTTTTTCTTTCAGTCAAGATGATTCCTTCAATGACTACTTGACGACATACCGATCGTTAATATTTAAAGACGTACACGTATTAATATACGTATTTGACGCAGTCAGTGCGGAACTGGATAAAGACATACATTATTATCAATCGTGCTTAGAATCTATATTGACGCATTCACCTGACGCCATAGTATTTTGCTTAATGCACAAAATGGATTTAATACAGGAAGATAAAAGAGATAAGGTAAACATAAATATCTCTCTCACACTCTTTTTATACGTGCGTTTATAAATGTGACCTTTTTTTAAAATAGATGTTTGAAAAACAAAAAATAGAGTTACAAGTGAGATCCGAACCTATTCAAATTCAAGCATTTCAGACTTCTATATGGGACGAAACACTTTACGCGGTAAAAAAAAAGAAAAAAAAAAGCATGATAATGTCTTTTTTTGTTGTTAAACAGGCGTTTTTTTTTTTATATAATAGGCTTGGGCTAAAATTATTCATTGTCTTATTCCAAATATTAATGCATTGCAAGCAAGTCTAGATACGTTTTGTGGTATATGTGGAGCGGATGAAATTGTGTTGTTTGAAAATACAACATTTTTAGTGATTGCTAATTCAGCTAGTATACATCACCCAGATGTACATCGGTTTGAAAAAATCAGTAGTATTATAAAGCAGTTTAATCTTTGTACCAGGTATAAATATATTTATTTTAATATATGTGTATATAATTCTAACGGTGAGATATATATATATATAACTAGAAAGGAGAGTTATTCAAGGCAAATGGAAATTAAAGGAAGTAATTTCACTGCATTTTTTGATACGTTGACCAAGAATACAAGTGTCCTGCTAATTATATCGGATCATGGCATAAGTAAGTTTTTTTTTTATTTGCGTAAATAAGATGATCAAATACTGATTTTGATTGTTATTTTAGCTTCTGCAGCTACTCAGGTGAACATTGCTGCCGCTAGAAAGTATTTTGAAAAGCTAGAAAATGTAGATAATAAAAGCTAAACGAGGGGAGGACCTTATAAAAATGACAGCTTGTATTTTTTATTTTATTTTTTGTTCTTAAAGTGAACCAATGAAATTGGTGGCTTAGAGGATTAAACTTACAAGCTTAATATTTTTTTTTTTTACCTTCCTCTTCTCTTATTTTGGATAATTCTCTGTAACTGTACAAAAAAAAAAAAAAAAAAAAAAAAAAAAAAAAAAAAAAAAAATATATTTATTAATATAATTTTTTTTGTACACCAGTTTTTTTTTTCTTTTTTTTTTCTTTCTTCTTTTAAATATTATTTAACAAAGAAATAAGTGATATCACGTCAAGAGAACTTTAGAACGGGAATACCCAGCATGCAAAGTGCTGACATTAGGCTAGTGTAAGTTTTAAATAAAAACCCCTAACCAATGTCAATTAACCTTTTTTTAAATAATAGACCTTCGAGAACATTATCAATTGGATTTGACGATAAACTATCGAATTGTAACCAAGGTAAATATTACACTCTTTCTTTTTTTCTCTGTATACCGAAAAGGTATATTTTTAGGAGAAAAAAAAAAAAAGGATCTAAAAAAACTGATCTACTTTTTTTCTTTTTACGCCTTTCATTCTTTTTCTTTTATTTGCTCTAGAGAATAATTATGACGGACATGTTAGTTCATTAATGAACACTAGTAACGATTTAAACGAATTTCACAACTTGTCAATTCAATCTGAGATGGATATTACAACTACGACGTCTCCTTTGGATGAACATTACTTGCTAGATGAAGAGGAAATGGAAGTGAACAATGTATCGGAAGAAGAGGAAAGTGAGGAACCGCAATTACCTTCTGCTACAGCTGATGCCATGGAAACGTATACAAATATCAATGAAAATATTTATTGTGGATCTGCGACCGGAAAGTCCATTGCTGAAGAATCTATGCCATGTGAATGTAAGTACAGGCCTGATATTGATAATCCCGATGCCGCTTGTGGTGACGACAATTATTGTATCAACCGAATGATGTTTATGGAATGTATGGTCGATGATTGTCCTTGCGAAAGATACTGTCGTAATAGAAGATTCCAATTACGGCAATATGCACGCGTTGATGTCATCAGAACAGACAAAAAGGGTTTTGGTTTAAGAGCTTTAACTGATTTGCCCACGTAAGTTTTTTTTTACGTCTTTTTTTACGTCTTTTTTTTTTCATGTATCATCTAACTCTCTCTTTTAGTAATGCATTTATTATGGAGTATATTGGTGAAGTAATTCCAAATCATGAATTTATCAGAAGGACAAAGGAGTATGAAGCGGCAGGACTAGAGCACTACTATTTCATGACATTAAAAACAGACGAGGTATAACAATTCTCATATAAAAAAAAGTCCATTGGGTTCTAAAAAAAAAAAACCTAGATTATTGATGCGACTAAAAAAGGATGTTTGGCTCGATTTATAAATCATTCTTGCAACCCCAACAGTGTTACACAGAAATGGGTTGTAGGAAAAAACATGCGAATTGGTATTTTTACTCGTCGACCTATTAAAGCTGGCCAAGAACTTACTTTTGATTATAAATTCGAACGTTACGGGTAAAAAAAAAATTGAAATTATTTAAAATTTTTTGGCTAATATATTTTACGTCCAGTGCTGTAGCTCAAAGATGTTATTGTGGTGAAGCAAATTGTAAAGGATTTATTGGTGGATCATTAAAAAGCGATGCGCCCAAAGCAACCGAAGCCATTATTGACGACGACCATATTGACGATGATGATGATGACGACGACGACGATGATGAAGACGATTCCGATCAAGAAGACGATTCCGATACTGCGGAAGCTGTTACGTTGACACAAAAGAAAATGCTGCGAAAGATGCATCGTCGTCGTGCTTCGGAACCTTTACAGGATACGCGCGAAGTGCAATCGTTTGTCAAACGCATGCTGGATTCTGTCGGCAAATCACATCTTGTTCTAAAACTGCTGTTGCGACTGGAACTGACCGATAAGAACTCGATACAAGGCAAAGAAGTGCTCAAAAAATTTGTTCGCTTGCACGGTCTGAAAATGCTAAAGTTTTGGTTAAGTGAATGGAAAAACGATGCAGAGATTTTAATCAAGGTACTGCATGTGCTGTCGCAGCTGCCGTTAGCCAACAAGAACGGGTTGGAGGATTGCAAAATGTTTGAAATCGTGGGAAGGTTAACCCATCATGAAAATGACGAGATTTGTGATTTGGCAAATGAATTATTACAGGATTGGGACAAGTTGAAGAGCGTCTATCGTATTCCGAAAAGAACCCCTGCGGAATCGTCTAGTAAAACTGATCGAGATCAACAATGTGAAAATGATAACAAGGATAAATTATCAGAGGTATCTGAAGATATAGTGATACCACCTCGCTACGATTCGAGCAGAGAGTTCTTTGACCCGGATGATGACTATTTTGAATACCTTTCTTTAGATGTAGACGCAGCAGAAATACAGTGGAAGACAGAGTACCCGCCACGATCCACTATTCCTACTGCTCCGCGTGCAATGATTGATGCTTGTATTAAAAATGGATATTACGGGTTTGGAAGACCATCACGGGTATCAACGCCATCTCATCTTACAACATACCCTGCTACAACCCACGATGTCAACAGCAACAATCCTACAACAACAACAGACCCTTATAATTCCGATCAAGATACGTATGATAGATCGCACGCATCATCTTACGGCTCTCCTTATAAATCCAGCGACTACAAGAACAGTAAATTAAACGAATACTACAGCACTTATATACCTTCTTCAACTACGTTAAATTCAACCTCTTATTTCGATTCTCCTCATGCTGGTTCACCTGCTGGCTCGGTCTCCGTACCGGCTCCTAAACTACCTAATAATTGGAAATCGGCGTACGCTGAAGACGGTACAGTTTATTACTATCATCGTATTACTGGAAAGACACAGTGGAATTTCCCGGAGGAGAGAGTGAGCTCAATTGAAGGTGTGAATCAATCGGATTTAGAAGATTTAGTTGAAAAGACAATTCAGGATGCTGAAAAGAAACGGTTAGAGTCTGCGCGTAGTGAAAGTCCAGCGGTGTCGGTGGCAAGTCGGAATGGGGTATCGAAGTCTTCGCCGCGTATCATTACACCGTCGGTGAGTAGAAGAGGGTCCGGTGATCTGGGCGTAGTCAATAACAGTCTGGATGAAACTGAGTTGAAAAAGGAAGTAGGGAAGATTGTAACAAAGTATCTTAGTTCCAAGCAAAAGAGTTTATGGAAAGGAGACAAGTATTTATTTAAAGAACTTGCAAGAAAGGTAAAAAAAAAAAAAAAAAAAAAAAAAAAAAAAAAAAAAAAAAAAAAAAAAAAAAGATTTAGATTGTACAAAAGAAACTAATTATTGGTTAATACAGATTACACATCATATTGTGGATAGAGAAACACAATCTTCAAGGAAAATTCATGCTATCAATAGTAGTGTACGCTCCAAAATCGAAAAATTTATAGACTCGCATGGGTCAGATTTAGTACTTAAAATCAACCGAAAGCGAAAACATCATTCGATTTCTACGACGACGGTAACAACAACGAAAGAAAAGACAGATAGCCCGTCAAGCGTTATTTCAGAAGAGACCAGTAGTAAATATTCTAAAACCATCACCTCATCATTTGTACAGCAGCAACAACCTTTATTATCTACACCCGAGTCGCAAGCTCCTCCTCCTCCTGTAGCCAGTGCGGAAGGTAATTTATGGGATTATTCACAAGAAATTCCTACGTCACCTGCGCTAAAGACGGAAGAATTTTCAGATAAACATAGCATCACATATACAGCACCACCTGTTCCTATTCAAGAACCGGTCGCGGAGAAACCTGCACATTTACCGTCACCGACCAAAGATGAAAGTTATTATTATTCACGTCGCAGTCGAGCCGATTCACCTTTTCGCGATAAATTGTACGGAGAGTCATCAAGGTACTCGTCGTCGGCAAGTACAGGAGAGTACGTTCGACCTGGGTACTCTCGTCCGCATTATAACGCGTACAGCTCGCCGTCGTATTATCGTTACCCACCCTCAGGGCCCTATTATAGAAGCAGTAATCCAAGGTATTATTCGGGCGCTAGAGGAAGACCGTCTCCACCACCACCGTATTATCATCGTGCCTCGGCTAGTTCGTCAAGAAGAGGGTCGTTATCGGATGATGAAATGGATAGAAGGAGATGGGACTAAAGAAACTTTTGAATTTTGTATATCATTCACTCACACTCACTCACACACTCACATTCGAAACTTCTTTTAATATTGTAAATATCCTTTTTTTTTTATTATAATTAAACGCAAAACGCCTTCTTTTTTTTTTTTTGTAATAGTATCTTTTTTGTTTTTAAAAAAATATATATACATCAGTTTAATAAAGTAATAAATAATAACCTAATAATTACTGCTACGAAAAGTGAAAAAGAAAAACTGAAAGTTAGATTTATTCAATACAGATACTTTATTGCACTGTAAAAATGAGATTCACGAAAGATTCTTTATACAAACAAGGAAGCTACTAATTTTTTTTAAAAAAAAGGGGAACAAAATTAATTTTTATAGTATTTTGGCGAGATGTAAATTGATTTTCAATATTAAACAATTGTTTAAAACGTATAATCGTTTATTAATCATATATATTAAATATTAAACCCTCTCTCCCCCTTTTTTTTTTTGCAGAAGCGATTTAAAACTTTGACTTTCTTCTCTTGCTCTTTTTCTTTTTATTGTTCTTCTTGGTTGGCGGTGTAGAAGATGAGTGATCACTAGAGGTATTTTTGGTGGTATTGTCAGCCTTGGATTGTTCAGGTTTGGATTCTCGGTCCTCTGGTATCGTGCTCATTTCTCGACTGCTGCTTTGTGTCGGTGATGATGTAAAGTCTTCTTGTGTAGGGGATGAAACAATGTCGCCGATAGGTGAAGATACAATGTTTCCGTAGGTTTGTACAGGCGAGGACGCGGACTCTTCGTAGCCAGTTTCTACGCGTAAAGGCGCAGCAGTATCTTTATGGCTAGATTGTACAGGTGATGAAGGTGCAGGGTCTTCTTGGATAGGTTCTAGAGGTGAAAATGCGGTATCTTCCTGACTAGGTTCTGCGGTATCTTCCTGGCGAGGTTCTACAATATCTGCCTGGCTAGTTTCTACAGTGTATTCACGACTAGGCTCTGCAGGTGATTCCATATTATCTTCTTGTACAGACGATTCTACTTTATCTTCCTGACGAGTCTCTTCAGGTGATTCCACTTTATCTTCCTGACGTGTTTCTACGATTGAAGACGCAGCATCTTCCTGATGTGTTTCTACGGGCGAAGACACAGCATCTTCCTCTTCAGTTTTTACAATATCTTCCTGTTCAGGTTTTACAATATCTTCCTGTTCAGTTTTTACAATATCTTCTTGAGCAGTTTGTACAGGTAATACCTTGCTAATTATTTGACGAGTTTTTACAGGTGGTGGTGTCACATCGTCTACCTGACGAGTTTCTACATTATCTTCTTTTTGAGTAGTCTCCACAGGCGAGTCCATTACTTGACGGGATTTCACAGGTGATGTCACGTTATCTTGCTGACGAGTTTCTACAGGCGAATCAAGTTTAGCTGCACTGGTTTGCTTAGCTGCATTCAATATACCTGTATCGATAGGCGCAGGTTTCTTTGCATGCATAACCTCTTCCATAGTAGATGAACTAGCGCATTCATCAAGAACTGTCTCGCTACGATCTTCACTGTCATCTCTTAATTGTTTTTGCCACATTTCATAATAAACACCTATTTTTTTTAAAAAAAAATAAGTATATTTACATTTTTTTTTTTTTTTTTTTTTTTTTTTTTTTTTTGCTTCTCTCTCCTTGTTACTTTACCATCATCATTTAAACTACCCTTTCTGATTAATTCTTCGTGACTACCTGATTCAACTACTGTACCATCCTTAATCCTACGCATAAAAAAAATAAAAAATCGTTAGTATACTTTTTAATAGGTATCTCCTGTTTTTTTTGCTGTTATTTTACACTAAAATCAAATCTGCATTGACGATCGTTGATAAACGATGCGCGACAACAAGTGTAGTACGGTCCTTGGTCATATCCGATAACGCTTGTTGAATATATCTTTCAGTAGTTCTACGACAAAAAAATAATCAGTTATCTCCATTTGTATACCATCTATTTTGTGTACTCACGTATCTAAAGCACTGGTAGCTTCATCTAATAAAATAATAGGTGGGTTCTTGAGAATTGTTCTTGCAATTGCAACACGTTGCTACATGTACATATTAGTTTTTTGTTTTGTTTCCTTCTTATGCTTGATGTATTTTAAATAGTATACCTTTTCACCGCCACTTAAACGAAGACCACGTTCCCCTACTTTTGTCTCATATCCATCAGGGAAAGACTCGATCTTATCATGAATCATTGCAGCCTTAGCAGCTCTATAAATTTCACTAGAATCTGCATTGATATCACCGTATTGAATATTGTAATAAACAGAGTCGTTGAATAAAACAGTATCTTGAGGAACTACACCGATATTCTTTCGTAAAGAGAGTTGTGTAACTTGACGAATATCTTGTCCATCAATACTAATGCGACCTGAGCTGGGATCATAGAATCGGAACAATAAACGCAAAATAGTAGATTTACTATATTTACAGAAAAAAAAGTAAATAAATATGCACCCTTCTTTTTTTTTAAAAAAAAACAACAAGCAAACAAAAAAAAAACAAAAAAACTTACCCTCCTCCAGATGGTCCAACTAAAGCAACAGTTGCACCTTTAGGGATTGTAAATGAAATATTGTTTAAAGCAGTTTGACGTCCATCATATGAGAATGTAACATTATCTATTATAAAAAGTCTTGGTTAAAAAAAAAAAGAAGAAGGATTATACTTTTTTTTTTTTTTTTTTTTTTTTTTTTACATACCAAATACAACATGTCCCTCAGAAACAACTAATTCTTTAGCATTAGGAGCATCCTTTACTGTCTCTACTTCGTCCAATAATGCAAACATCTTTTCCATGTCAATGAAATTAGACTGAATCATTCTGTAATACGTGCCAAACCAGTGTAACTATTAAAAAAATGGATGTTTTAGAAAAAAAATTACACAGGTACAAAAACCTTAATTTATGTACGTCATTCACTTACAGGAGTATAAAGTTGCATCATATACATATTAAACGATACGAAATCACCAGCGGTCAATTCACCTTTTGAAACTTCATAAGCAAACAACAAACAACCAGAAAGTAAACCACCGGTAATAATAGCATTTTGAGCCAAGTTCAGAATATTTAAAGAAACGGAACTCTTCCAATCAGCCTCTTGATATTCCAAAATAGCTTCCTTGTATCGATTGATTTCAAAGTTCTCTGCATTGTAATACTTTACAGTTTCGAAATTCAATAAAGAGTCTACAGCCTTTGTTCTAGCGGAATTATCCAATTCGATCATGGATCTTCTAAACTTGGTACGCCATTCAGTTACAGTGATTGTGATATACATGTAAAGCACCATGGTCATAAACACAATAAAACCAAAAGAAGGAGCATAGATATAAGTGGCGTACATGGAGATTAACGCAATATTAACCCATACAGGAAATATTTGAAATAAGATTTGGTTTAACAAACTAACTACAGAGTTTGTGCCACGATCCATAATTCGTAATACTTCGCCGGTTTTACGATTGATATGAAATCCTAATGATAAGCTGTGAAGATGACTAAATGTCTTGATAGAGATTTCGCGTGTGGTGTATTGACCTATAGGAATCCAAAGCCAGTTTTGTAAAGACTGCAGGAGTCCCGACTAGTGTGTAATTACAAAAAAGGAAAATCAGTAAAGCGCTCACAAGCAATTAAATAAATCATTAATTTTTTTTTTGTTTTACCCCTCCTTGAAGAAACTTGAGTCCAACATATAAAACAATTGGTAACCAAGTAAATTCACCTTTTCGAAGATTATCCACAATAAAACCAATTTGTCGAGGAGCCAAGATGTTTACCAGAAATCCAACAGACATGATAACAAAACACAATACAACGTAAACTTGTAACTTTAAGTTATGATGAGGCCAAATATAAGGTAATAACTTTTTCATCTTTACAAAGAAACCTTCAAATGCACTCGGTTCGACTTTTTCAGTGGATGTACCGTACTGCACTTGTTGTGTTCCTAAAAGTGGGCTTCTTTCTTGTTGATCATGTTGATCATTGGATGGCGTAATTAATAAATGAACAATAGATAAAATCACGATTGAAATTTCAATTATGTATCTTGTTATAAATATTGCCAATAAAAGATTATCATAAATAGTAAAAGTTGTTCCTAATAATAAAAAAAAAGAAGGGGGGAGGAGTTAGTATCAAACAAAATCGTGAAATAAACAAATAACAACAACTCCTTATTTTATTTTACCTGGTTCAGGTTTAAGTATACCCATCATCCAAAACCAACCAATCACTGAATCATTCAGTGCCGCTATAACCCAAAACAAATATTGGATCCAATACCATTGCGAGTACTTTTGTGTTTCATCAGCCAATGCTCCTAAACTGAAGGTCCAGGATAACCAAGATATACCAATGTAATAGGCCAAGACAGAAGACGTCCAATGTTCATCAATAATAGCCCGAGCAATGATGACAAGAGCATCAGCAATAAATGTACCAGTAACAAAAACCAATAAAACTATAATAAGCTTTGAGAAAGTAGAAAGAACACTTACTCGACTGGTTTCTTGTGTGCTGTTATAAAGGTAACGAGGTAACCCGAATAAAACAATTGTTCCTAATAACACTGTAGGTCCAATTACAAACGGTGTTGACCATGAAAATTCATCACTAGAATAATACGGCGGAAAAGGATTCTCTTTATTCATATAAAAAAAAACAAGTTTTTATTTTTTTTTTAATGAAAAAGAAGAAAAAGGAATAAAAAAGAGTTTTTTTTTTTTTTTTTTTTTACAGGTGTATTCAACTCCATTTTAAAAAATAAGTGTAAATCTTCTTTTGTAAAGTCAGTCACAAATCTTTCCGCATATTTTGATTAGATCTCTTTGGCAGTAACTGCGCATAGTGCATGTTCAAAAAAAAAAAAAAAAAAAAAGAAGCAGTGTAAATGAAAGTATCGCATCATTCTGATCGGTGTGGTAACGCGTGACGATAATTGAAAGGATTAATATATTCGGGATTTTGAAGAGCATTGTTTCTATAATAAACCTCGTATTTTCCTGTTTGTTTGAACCTATCAACTATATAATACACTATCAGACCAAGAATTATGATTCTACGTCAATTACTTGAAAAGGATTTGAACGTCTTCCGGTGCAGAGAATAAAGTACGACACCATGCGAACAAAATAAGTTGGAACAACAGGTGTAGAACATGTATATAAAATGATTAAATAGATCAGGAGCAAATGAATCCCATATTTTATCATATTTAAACTTTTTTATATATAGAATATTCACTATATTTAGTTGAAAAAATAATTTTGACAAATAAAATGAATAGTTGTAAGGAACTGGTTAACTCTTTTTATATGGTTAATTGTTTTATTTTTATGATTAATTAATGGCTTAAAATCGCCTTAATGTTAACGGCTCTCCTGTTTCCATAGACTCGCTTTGGTTAATGCTTTGACCTACCGCATTTAACGAAAACAGAAGTGATGAAGAATAACCTTGTGACCGTACAGCAGTTACTACGGGTATATATTCGTTCGACTTATACTCACTAGATTTAAACGATTTTTCCGTTCCACTTACAGATTCTGTAACATAGTTTTCTAAAGTAGATGTCCCATTGTACTCTAAATTATCTAGTGTTTTATATTTTAATAACTCTAATGGACGAAAAAAGACAAGAAAAGGGATGTGTTAGAAGTATATTAACAAGAAAATTGATTTAAATACTTACTCATCGAGATAACACCAAAGTATTCCTCTATAAAATTTTGCTTTAAATAGAAAATTCTTTTTGAATGACTGCTGCTTATTTTATCACCCATTTTTATAAATGGAAATAGATTACTCTCGCCAAATCCAAACTCTTCTTCATCGGCTATTTTGTTTTTAAATAGTAGCACCTTTTCTTTACTGGAATGAACTATAACAAATGCATAATTTTCGCTCGATACTTGATGAAGAGTGCCTCTCTGAAAGCTTTGATATGCATAGTGCTGCTGTTGAAGAACTGGCTGTAGGGTTAGACTTGACAATGCTGGTATGATTAAAGAGTGGGTATAGATTCCGTGTTCATAGTTAAATTGATCCGATTCTCCTTTTAGAATTTCTTTAAACGTGTATTGAAATTGCGAGTTGTAGTTAAACCGTACCAAGCTAAACAGATAATGTATATTTTTATAGCTTCCAAAAAGTCCCTTTTTTATCAGTGAAGTAGATATATAGTACATAATGTCTTGTAGTATAGGTTTAAAAGATACTTCAATAATGTCATCGATTAACAAATGAAATTCGCAGGCACAAGATTTGCTTTTTAAGATAAATTTCTTGTTGAACTGCAAGCTTGTATTTTCTTTAACGATCTACATACAACGTGTATAAATATCAAGGCATTAGTATTTAGGAATGATTTAGTTTATATTTCTTACATTTTCTAAAATATACTGCATAAAAATGACTTCAAACTCTTTTTTGATTTTTAACGATGTTCCGTCAGTATGTTCGTCACACAATTGAATCGAGTCGTTGTTTTCTACGAGGTTACGCCATACATTTAAACAAAAAGAGTCATATATATTTTCTATAGGAACAATTTCATCTTCAACGATAATTGATTCCTGTTCTCCTTTCCAATCTGGATCAGTTACTGTTTGGTTCAAAGTAAGCTGTATGTGACCTTCATGTATTTGGGCTAGTACAAAGTAAGACTTGAGCGGAAGTTCCAAATTTAAATACTTTTGAATTGCAGGCAACATCCCTTCTCCTTGCATTATGACTCTTAATTTCATTGAGTTATCATCTTTTGGTACCAAGCCACTTGCGTATAGAATATTTTTGAAAACATCTATAGCTCCCGTCACACCTTCCAAGAGAAACTTGTCAATCGAAACGGCATATCCAATATTCATAGGGCCGCGGTTTAAACGGTCAAGAAGCTTTCTCGATATGATTTCATTTATATAAATCATGTATACTAGTAGAAATGCCTTGATATATACTTTCTGTTTGGTCGATTCGGACGCCCCATTAGTGCAAGGAGAATTGTTGCTCAATAATTTCTCTATGTAAAGTGTGCATGCTGTGTTTCTAGCGCGGTCACCTTCGGTATCATTTAGGTGCTTAATATCATCCACTAAATGGTTATCTGCAAACAAGATGAATCTTAATTAAAATTTAGTAACTATTTCTTTTCTTTTTTATTTCGTCATGCATTATATTAATGTACTAACCCTTCTTTCAATGTCAAAGTTGTTTCATGTGAGACTTGATAAAAACAATCCAGAGACGGTAAGCTAAAATTATATTAATTTTAATGTAATACGTATCGAATATATATATATGTTACCATTTTTCATCCGTTAATTCATTATGGCCGAATTTCTCTTCAACTAACCCATCATCATTCAAAAATGAAAGCGATAATGTCGTAGATTTTAGTGAAATATCTATTTATAAAAATAAGATTATTAAATAAAATGAACAGTAAAAAGATACATGTATGTGGCTATTCAACTTACCTATGTTGACGATAGCATTTACTTTTGCGTCTAGGAACGTGGACGAAGAATCGACCGAAATTCCAGCGTCAAGTATACGCGGTTTACTGTGTATATTAGAGTTTTTAATTGCCTCAAAAGCACCATGGCAAGCACCTTTAGGGATCTCGCCTAAATCAAGAGAATTCACGGGTATATCGATTCGAGTAACCGTAGTAATACACTTCAATACATGTTTAGTATACTCCAATATACGGTATAGCCATTTGAGAATGCGATCATCGAGATCTATATTAGCAAGGTATCTATTATCAATCTGAAAAAGCGAATACTCTCTTGTAAGGTTGTTCGAAAGCACACCTTTCATGGCTTTAAGGAGGGGTTCGCCTATACAGGTGTATATGTCGATAGGCCTAATAGATCTTATAGCTTCTTTCTGGTCTTCATACAGTATCATCCACCGTTTTCTTTCAGGTATACAATGCTCATTTTGTAGATTATCTTCATCATATGTATCCTGTCAACATAAATGTTTTTTTAAAAAAAAGAAATATTTATATATCAAGTTCAATTACCATCCCAGTTAGATCTCCACTATATATGTCGTCCACAATTTTATCGATGATAGCGTAATCTTGACATTTGAGCTTCATATATCTTGAATAAGAACTTTGTTCTTGATTGACATCATCTGGAGGAAACAGCTTTTTTTTTAAGAATTCTTCCAAGGATTTTTTAATACTTTTTTCGGAAAAAGAAAACGAAGTAGAATTGATGACCTTGGGGAATAGCATTGAATCGGAAAAGTCGAAAATATTATTTTTCTCGCTTTGGATTAAATCTAATTTGACTAAAATTTCCTTTTTTTCAACAGAAGAAAATCTACAGAAAACTAATTTTTGACCGTCTTTAAATGTATTTCCGGTGATGGGGTCCTTTTGCAAATTGTAATAGATGGATTCTAGATCAGTGTAAAATAAAAGCCTATCTGGGTGATCTTCGCTTGCTATCAATTCAGAGTCTATAAAAATAGGCCGGATTGTATCTTGTCTAATGCTTTCGTCCCACTGAGAAGGAACAATAAACACGTAGTGGAGTGCTGCGGGCGATGCAATATTATTTCTCGAAAGTGCTATTAATTTATCCACTCTACTTTTTATAAATTTTCTTATTGTTCGCACGTTGGTTACGTCGTATATATCCCAATTAGACTCCTCTTTCTCTGACGCGCGACGAAGTTTTTCTATGAGGGAGTTAACCGGCGAAAGATCATAAGTAACCTCTCTCCATGTGTTTTTGTCTATGGTTTGACTATTATAAACCATATTATTCTCTTGACTGCGTTATAGTTAAGAAGATTTTCTATTAAATAACATTACTCTATTTATTATAAAGAGTTTATACATACTGCGTTCGATCATCGGGATTGAAAAGAGATCTATTCAAGTTTGAGCAAATCTCTATATACGTGCCGCCCTCTTGCATATCTATATATAAAAAAGAAAGTTTATAAAATGAAGGCGTGCTTATTTTTAATATCAGTAATTACAAATAACGACAAAATGGGTATGCTGTTGAAGATCATATATCTCCTCCATATCAGTAGTTGTTTTTTTTTTGGTTTTGTTTTAGTTAAAGTAAAAAAGGAAAAAGAAATAAAAAAGATTTTTGACGTGGCATTAAATATGAATGTGGAAAAAGTAGATTATATGTGTGTTACGTTAGTATATTAAATAAAGCGGTGGCGAAGAAGTATCGTAAAGTTTATTTCTGCAGTGCCACAAAATTAAAAGTCATGCATTCTTTAACGCGCTATTATTTATATTTTAATACATAAAAAAAAAAAAAAAATGAATCTAGGCACTACTTTCAATTATTCGAAACAAAAAAAACGTAGCCACTGTCAAGATATATTTCTTTAAATTAAAAGTCTTTTTATTTTTCGAATGTACACGCCACTTTGCGTAGCATAACATTATAGTGACACAGTTTCATGTTTGTGAGAAATGTACCCTCCTTTTCTTTGCCACTCAGGAGAAGCGTCCGCGGAACATAACACTGTGCAAATTTCTCTTTGAGCCAATGTAGTTATGCAAGTAGTAGAACCTCTTTAAATATGCTTCACGATAATTGAATTTTAAACAAAATACTTTATTCGAAAATAGTGTTATATTTTTAATGATAAAATGAACCGCTTTGTAAGAGCCCGGTTGAAATTATATAAACCTTATTTTTTATTATTATCATTATCATTAAAATTGGATATGATAGAAAACAAACAAAGCAGCTAACTTGTCATAAATAAAGGCTTACAATTGCTTAAATGTTAACAGCTCTCCTACTTCCAAATCTAGACTTGATTCTATTAATATCTTTACTTACTTTGCGTGCAGACAATAAAAGCAATACATAACGGCTTTGGGACCTAACGGGTACACTCAATTAATATAAATAATGGATACTTTCTGTGTACTGAGTCAACGTTGGTCTCGCGGCACAATCCGGTCTTCCGGTCTTCGGGTTTGTACCGCAGTGTTGTACCAATGCGTCCAATGACACTATCGTTCAAAAGTAGTATCTTTGACAGCAGATACGTATACCCCTTCTATCTAGTCATAGCGTCGTTTGGTAAACACCTTGAAAGTAGATGTGAGGACTTGACCAAAATAGGTAGTCATTCTGAAAAGCGATCTTTTCGGTTAAACCTTTTGGAAGCACCAGAAAAATATAAACTATCTGCGTTTTGTAGCTGGATTTCAACCCAGATTTTGGCCTTTTTTTTCTTTTTGATAAAACATAAAATAATCAAAATGCGAGATTCCTTTATAGCTGATTAGACAAGAGGATCGTAATTTTCGTTTTTCCAAAAGTACTTCAAAAAACAGAGCCAATAATTCTCTTTACAATACTTAATTTTGCAGGGCACCCAACTTTGACAGAAGGCTTAACCTGTCATTTTTTTTCTTCAGGCGTATTGTATATTTTTTTAGGCTTGCTAGAATGATCACAAGAATAATACGAAACAACTTCTTTGTCCGCATTTTTTGCTGTCTTCGTGCAGACCCAGACAGCATGCTTAGAGCTATTGTTTTCTAACTATTCTTCAAAAACATCTTTGTTTTTAAACAATTGAATCTAAGGATGTTCGTTATAAGTGGGTACTCCGCGAACGAGCAGAGGAACTGGCATATTTTTTTTTGTAAATGAAGGTTGGGTGAAGTTACCCCTAGGTATTTTGTGACAATGAAAAAGTATGATATAGTGTCATCGCCAAAATTGATAGAAGCAATAAAAATAGTAATTGGGAGTATGTGGAACAATTATTATCATTGAAACCGGCTGTATCACTTTTGAAAGAGTCCACGCTAAATGAATTCGACAATGGAACTCTGTTTATCCAGGATTTGTAACCAAATCAATCCTGTGATTACTGTAATACGGAGAAGGTTCAAAAATATGTGGTCTACTCCAAAAACAAGGCTGACGGTAGCCTTCCCGGAAGGTCATAACTAGAAGGGCTGGTTGTTGTAAGCGTAGCGTGCATTAGGCGATTAGTGCTATTTATATGGAAATAAATCCGACATAGTCCTTGCCATGGATTGGATTGGAAGTATAGAATATTTGTATAAAATCACAAAAAGTAGACCAAGCCTAATAGGTGATCAGCTTGTTATATACGTAAGTTTTTTTTTTATAAGTAACTTGTTTTAATGGAAGTATATTAACACGCGTAATCAATACGCTTATTAGATGCAACCAATAATTATTTCCCCGGAAAAAAATTCTATATCATTGCCCTCCTAATAACACTGATAATACCAAATAGCACCGCATCTACCACGAACTTAAAAATATCAGTGCTAACTTATTAGCTTTAGAGTTTAAGTAAGGATAATGACATCCAAGGATACTGAATTCTTCTGGTATTAAATAAATTATACAGCTTATAGGGATATCCAAATGAGACCATTTTAAGAGCCATCAGCGAAACTGCCTGAAGCATCCCTGTACTGGTTTTATTATTTGCATTATTGAAACCTATTTTTTAATGAAATCTTCTTCCCACTCCCCACGCCTCGAAAAACATTAACGCCCCGCTAACCAAATGTAGACTTTTGGTTTTAGGTTTTTTATGAGATGAACATGGCCGGGTGTGTAGTCACGGACCTGCTGAGGTTTAAACCAATAACAAAAAAGTCTTAAATTCGGGTCAACATTACACACGCAAAAAGTATTTCCTTTTTTTCCCCCATTCTTTTTTAATATAAAACAATGTACTTTAGCGCAATTTTAAAGCAAGCAGCAGCTAGTTCTATAAAACCCAGTGCAGGTAGTTCACGATTACGTTTAAGAAAAGCAGCCTTGACTTTGGTAAAGTAGTAAGAGTCTGAAGAAAGAAAAAAAAAACGAAGCAAAAGTTCAATTTCATTTGAATACTCATTCCCCACCCCTGTTTAATTTAGACACCAGCCGCAGTTTCTCGGTTAAAGGATTTGACTGAAGGACCTACTCCACAATACTTGAGAGTGGGTGTAAAGCAAAAAGGCTGTTCTGGCAATTCATATGATTTACAATTTACTGATGCAAAGGGAAAGTTTGATGAAATTGTCAACCAAGATGGTAACGAAAAAATCTATTACTATGTGGCCTCCTCCTCTTCCCCCCTTTTTTTATTAATTGTTTTTTATCTACTTTAGGTGTTACTGTACTTGTTGATTCAAAGGCTTTAATTACAGTATTAGGATCTGAAATGGATTTTGTTCAAGATAAATTATCAGAGCATTTTGTGTTTAATAATCCTAATGCTAAAGGAACATGTGGTTGTGGAGAATCATTTACAACAGTCTAGAACCAAAAAAATAATACCAAAACCCAGTCTTTACGACGGATATAGAGAAATAATTATTTGTGTACATATATATTTAACCCCATCAACAAACCCTTTTTTTTTAATAAAGCATTTTTCTTAAAATGCATTAGTAATACGATTTTTTATTTAGAGTTTTGATAGTTGGAAAAAAAAAACGCTTTATTTTATTTTGCATTAAGCTACCGACTAAAAAAAGATATAATTAAAAATAAAGGATAGTGATAGAAATCTTAAATTGATACTTTTTTTTTTTAAAGGTGATAGATCATAGAGCTTAGTGTTAAGATAGTCAAAATTACAGCAAAGTTTTCATGTTCTTCAAGTAACGAAGATGCTGCCGAGATAGGAGGAATAGCAGTTGTAGCAGAAGGTGATGCCCTTACCGAAGTTGGACCACTGGTCATACTACGAGTAGTAGACATAGAGGCTGTTGTAACCGCACTAGTAGTAGCATGAGTCGTTGCTGGACTTGTCGGTGTAACTTGCGATGAAAGTACAGCGCTCACAGCTTCTTCTTCAGATGCAGGAACATTCTTATTATGAAGAATAGGATTTGCTGCAATAATAATACCTTTATCTTCCACTGCTGGTTCAGCATCAGTTACCGATGCAGCAGGATCAACGGGAGTATTGATAACAACGTTTGCAGGATCGGCAGTAGCAGGAACAACAGCGACAGGTACTTTATCAGCAGGGACAGCAGCAGCAGGTGCGGGTGCTTGGTTACTTTTGGTATCCATGGTAGCAACTTTTACGTCTGCAACAGGAGCTGCGGGTTTGGCCTCGACAATAACAGGTTCAGCAGCTTTGATTTCAGCGGGTTTGATTTCAGCAGGAGCAGGTTCAGCGGGTTTGGCCTCAGCGGGTTTGACCTCGGCAGGAGCAGGTTCGGCTGGTTTAGTATCAGCGGGCTTGATATCAACAGCAGCAGCTTTAGCTATTTTGGCATCAACAGCAGCAGGTTCAGCGACCTTGCTATCAGTAGCAGGAGTAGCGACATTGGTATCCATATCAGGAGTAGCGGGCTTGATATTCGCAACAACAACCGGAGGAGAAGCGGGTTTGGTATCAGCCACACCAATTTGTGAATAAGGAATAGCAGCAGCAGCAGCAACAGAAGCAGGTACACCAGCAGCTAAAGCAATAGGGATATCCGAGGGAGCCTTGTTTGTTGCCGCCATGTTCTTTGCTTGATTATAAGCGTCTTGAACTGCTTTTGCATGATCTGCGGATTTATCAGACAAAGGATACGCGTTTAAGATGTCATTATTGGCACCGGTTTGTTGCTCTTGTGCGAGTACAAGGATAGAAGCAGCAAAGAAAAGATAAACGAGAAAAATATGAAGCATTATTACAGTATTATTTTTGTTTAAGTGAAGAAAGGATATAAGTTTTAATAGATTCTTTTTTTTTTCAATTTATATATTACAATAAAGGGTACTCTATCAGTAAATGATTAAAAAAAAAAAAAAGGCGTGTATATATAAAAATAAAATTTTAATATATCAGTTACTGTACAAATTAAAAAGGAGGTATATATACTATTTTAAGGCTTCTAATGCTGTTTATCTTATTCCCCTTTTGTATTAGAAGAAACGGTTGATTGACTTGTATGATTTTTAGTTTTTATTATCCATGGAAATTAAGTTTTTTTTTGTTTGTTTACCTGGTCATTGGATCTCCATACTGATCATATTCAGGTGTCACTTCTACTGTGGGTATCCCTGCACACCTAAAATAATCTCTATTTAGCTATCTGTTTTTTGGGGGGTTGGGATTTTTTTTTTTTTTACTTTAGAAATAAACGGACAAAAGGTGTACATTCTATATTGTTTCTAGTGGCTTCACATTGGTACTGAACCAATTCGTATAGTTTACAATTCTCTGGTATATTACCTGATTCGTTTAAAGTATGCTGTGTCATTACGGTTTTTTTTTAAAAAGTGGGAAAGAAAATAAAAACTTGTACCTACTTTTTTTGTACAGCATATTTAACGTGTGACCTTTTATTTTATTTTTGACATATACACAACTTTTTTCCGGGGGTTACTATTTCGTTTTATCTCTTCCTTTTTTTTTTTATAAAACCAATGGCGCAGATTAGAACATTACTCGACTTGTGCCGTCGTAGAGGGTTCTTGTATCAGTCTGCCGAAATTTACGGTGGATTAAGAGGCGCTTATGACTACGGACCACTTGGTGTAGAAATGAAGAAGAATATTTTAAACTCATGGTGGCAACGCAATGTATACAGTCGTGACGACGTTGTTGGTATCGATACCAGTATTTTAACACCCCACCCAGTTCTCAAGGCCTCGGGTCACGTAGACGAGTTTACGGATTTATTAGTGGACTGTACTTTAACCAAGGAAAGATTTCGACCTGATAAAGCACCTCAAGTAACATTGGATAAAAATGGACATTTACCTATTACTGCACCAGATAAAGAAACAGCGCAACAATGGAAAAAATCAATTGGCGAACAGTTTGCGCCCAACGTGTTGGTGACAATGGAAGGCAAAAGGTTGTTGTTGCATGTGGATCATGTCGTTGAACCGGTAAAGGGACATGCTGGTAAAATTGTGTTTAAAATGAATAACGAACAAGCTGCATTTGAATTAAATTATCATGGCTATGTTGAACCCAATACCAATTCACCCTTTTTAACCGATAGTAGACCATTTAATTTAATGTTCAAGACCTTTTTGGATCCTATTGATCCTATTGACCGTGTAATTCAAACGACCATGAACCAAGCTGGAGAATCGAAACCTACCGTTCGTGAAGAAGTCGATAAAGTATTAAAGCCGTCTACAGTTTATTTAAGACCAGAGACAGCTCAGGGCGTATTTGTTAATTTTGAACAAGTCGTACGTACCATGAAGACAAAACCACCGTTTGGTATTGCACAAGTAGGTAAATCCTTTAGAAACGAAATTAGATTAGAGCACGGGATCTTTCGTACACCCGAATTCGAACAATTAGAACTTGAATACTTTGTTGCTCCTTGGGAAGCCAAGCATTTTTACAAGTATTGGCGCGAGCAGAGATACAAGTGGTGGTTAGAGCACGCAACACATCCTGAAAACTTTAGACAGAGAGACCACGAAAGCGATGAAATGGCACATTATGCTACAGGGTGTACGGATGTAGAGTACTTGTATCCTTGGGGCTGGGGAGAAGTAGAAGGTGTAGCTCACCGCGGAAATTACGATTTAACTCAACATATTAAAAATACCGGTGCCAATTTTGAAATTGTAGATGAAAAGCCGTGTATTTCACCTGATGTAGAAGGAGAAATTGATTTAATACCAAAGGAAACCCCCGCTAGATATATTCCACATGTAGTTGAAAGTTCTTGCGGGTTAAATAGAGCCATGTTGGCTTACCTCTGTGATGCGTTCCATCAGGTGGAAGAAGGAAAGGGTAAACCTGTAAGAAATGTGCTCAAGTTACATCCTCGTTTAGCGCCTATTAAATGTGCAGTCATGCCTTTAACTGGTAAAGAAGAATTTATACCATTAACAAAGAAAGTAGCAAAATCGTTGAGACGTATGGGTTGGTATACTGTGGTTGAAAGTCAAAAGTTAAAGATTGGTAAACGGTACTACCGTCATGATGAAATCGGTACTCCTTGGTGTGTTACTGTCGATTATCAAAGTTTAGAAGATGAGACTGTCACGATTCGAGATCGAGATACAGGGCACCAAGAAAGAGTACATTGGAAGCAAGTACAAACTTTTATTGGTGATAAACTAATGGAGCCTGAGGATGATGATATTTAAAAAACCATTTATTTAAAAGAAAATAAAAATTTATGCTAAATCGTCTTCATCAAAATCATCGTCAAAGTCTATATTACGTGTGTGTTAATTATGATGTATAAAGAGGGGGGGGGGGGGGGTTTACTTACGGTTAAAGAATTTTTGATGAACAATTGTCTTTTCCAAGTGCATCATAAGTGCTACGGTTTCTCCCTTTTCGTCAATAGCTTCGTTCCAACCAAGTGGTGAGCCGGCTGACATGTCGAAACGCGAAAAGTCTCTGGGGTTCTTGCCAAAATGAGATGTGTTGGTCTGATCGGAATAGTCGTCTGTATAAACTGACTTTCCTGTGTTGTTGTATCTGTCTTGGTCTTCGTCTTCCTCTCCACCTTCTTCCATTATAAGATCTTCATCGTCCATTTCTATTTTTTAATATCTTGTATTAGTTGTTTTTCTTTTTATAAGGTTGGGGTAACTCTCAAGTACCTTCGCTATGGGTCTCCCATTTATTATTATCGCTCATGTTTTTTTAAAAAAATATGTTTTGAACAAAGAAGACGTTTTATCTACTACGTCCCTTTTTTTATTTTATTTATAAATCCCGACTTTGCCTTCTGTTTAGTTTTTTTTTCCCTTCTTCTTCTTTACAACAACAACAGAAAGATGCCAACCATGCCCTCTAACGAGAGTGATGTTGGAAAATTAGCGCAGTCTATGGACAGAGTCAATGTGAACGACACTAGTGTTTTTGCCAACGGTTTAGAAATGACCTTTTCAGCTACTTTAGATGACTCTGAAAGTTTAGAACAGTTGGGTCCTGTTATTAAGAATATCACAAGTACGGGAAAACAAGCTGCGTTTTTAGATGCTCTTGATGCTTTGATTCGAAAGAAAGATGGTGAAATTGAACGCATGTGTAATTCTCATTATCAAGTAAGAAGAACAACCCTTTTGTTTTTTTTTGGCGTGTGGTTATTAAATTTTAGTTATGTTAGGAATTTGTACATGCAGTTGACCAACTTTTAAAAGTAAGACAAGGTTCAGTTGAATTACGTAGAAAATTAGCAGAGGTCAATGAGACTTTACAATCCCGAGGCACAAGATGGGCAGAAAAGGTATTTTCTTTTTTTTGGTTTGTGTGTTTAAACAACTTTTTTTTTTAATACTTTTTTTAAAAAACGTAGAAACGAGAGTTGACAAACGCTAGAAAAGTACAACAAAATGTAGAAGATGCTATTGAATCACTGCAAACAAGTTTAGTGGTACTTGAATCGGCTAATAAAGTCAATAATTTGTTGGAAAACAAAAATTATTATGCAGCACTTAAGGTAAATATAGATATTTTTTATAATGCAAAAAAAAAAAAAAAAAAAAAAAAAAGATGATTAAAGCCGATAAAAAGACGTTGGATGGGTTAGAAAACGATAGGTTAGGTCAAATAACGGAATTCACATTTGCAAAGATGCTTGGCCGTGGTATACCAGTCATGCAAAATTCAATTAAAGGTACAGTGACAGTCGAGTTAAAAGAGTGGTTGGCTCGCGTACGTGAAATCTCGCGTGAGATTGGTAATTTAGCTATGCAGCGTATGCAAGAAAGACAAGATCGTTGGAGATCAAAGACAACCGAAAATCCAAAGTTGAAAAATTTACAGCATCATCAAGTTAATTCTGCTATTGAAATGGTTGTCAATGAAGGATTGGAAAGTATGTTTTTTTTACGTCAGACTTTTTTTTTTATGCATAGTGTAACGTTTTTTTTCTTTCTTTCTTTAGCTAGTATATTGGATGAAGTTAATATTGATTTTGAGCCTCTTTATCGTTGTATTCATGTTTATGATACGTTGGGTAAACGTAACGAATTTAAAACATCGTATTCCGAGGATAGAAGAGTAGGTAAAAAGAAAGGGGAAAAAGAGAAAAGGCGTAAAAAGAGTTTAGTATCTGACGAGATGAAATTTATTAGGCGCAAGCTAATTTGGCTTTATCTACACCTATCAACTTGAAAGAAGGTAACCTAGTTACATTTGAAACGTTACTTCAAGACATTGTTGGATTCTTTATTATCGAGCATATGATTTTACACAACACAACTGAATTTAGAAGTCAAGCCGAAGTAGATGGATTATGGGAAATGGTAACTGGTAAAGTCATCTTGGTCGTATCCGAAAGTTTAAAGGGTTGCAGCGATCCCGAATTGTTTTTAAGAATCAAGTTTTCTTTATTGATCTTTATTCAAACGTTGGAAGGGTTTGATTATTCGGTCAAGCCTTTACAGGAGACTTTACTTACACTTTTCCAAAGGTATTCTGAGCTCTTGATTAACCAGTACAGTGAAGTATTTGAAAAGGTACAAATGAAATTTAATGCGGTGGGGGGAAAAGAAAAAAATTAACCACTAAAAAAAATTAGATTGTGCAAGAGGATGAATGTATGCCAATGACAGTAGAGAATGATGAAGAGTTGAGAGAAGTGATGCAATATACCCGGTTCCGACCTGATCGTGAATTTATTAAAAGATATGGATTCCCTCTTCGATTACCCTTTTCAAAAGTATTTCCTACGTGTTGTCGTGATGTTAGTTTCTTTGTACATCAATTCTATCAGTTTGCAGAAGGGTTTAGTCAAACACATGGTGAAATGGATGATATTTTAAAGAAGGTAATACCGCTCGTATATCATTTAGTAGTATATAAACTAAAAAAAAAAATACTTTTAGGCTGTTGATAGCTTATTGATTCAAAAAGTAAACGCTATTTTACTAAAGAAGTTACAATCTACCAATCTATCACAAATTGTACAAATCATCATTAATATCGAGTACTTTGAATCCACCTGTCCTGATTTTGAAATGCTGTTGATGGAAACGAGATCCTTCCATAGGTCGGGTCATATTCATTTAAAGGCAACTTCAACATTTACAGATACAAGAAGAAAGGCTGAGAAACGTATTTTTGAGTTGGTCAATTCAAAGTTGGATGAATTTTTAGAACTGTTTGAATACGACTGGTAAAATATATAGGAACATTACCATGATATAATTTTTTTTTAATGCGTGTTTAAAAATAGGGAATCAGAAGAGATTCAAACTCAACCTAGTCCCAACTTACAGGATTTAGTTACATTTTTGACAAATGTTACTAATGCAGCTTTATTGAATTTACCAGAGACTATCAAGAGTCTACTTTACTTTGATGCGTTGGAACATTTAAGTCAATCGATGAAGACATTGTTACTTGATCCAGATCAACGTAATATGACTGAAATTGCCCTTAGTAACTTTGATATCGATGTTCGATTTATCGAGGATTTCGTACGTAATTTAGGTGATCCTACCGTCACTGATACGTTTGTCGAATTACGTCAGTTGCTTGATTTGACCATCATTTGTGATCATCCTGAAGAGTATCTTACACCTCAAGTTAGAAACCGTAAATTTAATCGATTAAATGGGCGTGATGTCATTGTCTTGTTTGAAAAGTAAGTTCTTTTTATCGCTTTTAGATTTAGTAACTAACTTGTATATCAGGGTCTTGCGTACACCTTTACCTATCAATGTTGTATTGAGTCAAAAGGAAAGAATGAGACGTAAAGAAATGGAAAATGTAGCAAGGTAAAAAAAAAAAATATACACTATGATCCAGTACTAATTCCCCCCCCCCTTTTTTTTAAATAGAGTATTAAGATCCGTTCATATTGGTGGATCCAGATAAAGTTTTTTTTTTATTACAACTTTTGCTTTAACTTTTCTAAAGCAGTTTCGGCTTTATCAATGCCTAATAAAGCAGCTCTTTCAAATCTAGTCTTTGCATCATCTAATCTTGCAAGTGCTTCATAGACACAGGCAAGATTATATTGAACTTCACCGTCTAATGGGTTAAAGTTGGATGCTTGTTCCAAGTGCTTGACTGCATTTTCAGTATCTTTCATCATCAAGTAACAAGATGCAATGTTGGTATGTGCATCAGCTGAGTTGGGTTCGTATTCTAAAGAACGGGTGAAGGATTTAATAGCATCCTTATGCTTACCTAAGATTTAAACTTTTTTGGTTAATTATGCATTAACTATTAACTCGTAAAAAAAAATTTACTTACCCATTTGAAAGTAACAAACACCAATATTGAAATATCCAGCTCCACTGGGAGCAATTTTAACACTCTTGTGATAACTGTTCATAGCCTTTTTATATATATATAAGTAGATAATTCAGGGGGGTGTGTCGTTTAAGTTGCTTACCATATCAAGAGATCCTTGGTTCATATGGTCTGACCCAATTTTAATTTGTTCCTCGGCTTCAGCAAGTCTATCGAACTTTGGTGCACTAACAAAAAAAGCTTACAAAAAAAAAATCACGTTTAAATATTTATGGGGGGTTTTTTTTTGACATGGGGTGTATATGTTTACTTCTTTTTGTCATGAATGTTGTTGTAGGTCGAATAGTTGCACGGAAACTAGTTTGAATAGGTGCATTAAGACGGACCAAAGACTTTGATTGTAAAAGTGTTCTCTTGATAATGTTTGACATTTTAAAAAGACGTGTAAAAAGTAAGGGTATTGAAACTGAGTGGCATTTTTTTTTATTAAAAAAAAAACCGTGTCAGTGACTGCCCCTACTAATTACTTTAAAGCGACTGAGACACGGATTTTTTTGTTCATATTGTAGTATAAAAGTAGAAGTTTTACTTTGACAATAAAGTGAAGTCTGTTAGAATTTTGATGTATAGTTCATTCGGTCTTGTGTATGATAAAACAATTATATTTTTGTCGAAATCAAACAATTACTTATCTTCTAGAATAGAGTTTCCAAAAAAAGAAAATTCTTCGTGCGTTTGAACAGTCAATGTAACGCAAGTGGCACCAGCTCTGTTTTATTCTCTGAAAAGAAAAATTTATTCTCAACTTTTTCGCTTCTCTTTCCAATTTAAACGTTTAGAAAAACACGAATAAGTATGAAGGGAGTATGCAACCTTCACCAATACACCCACTGTGTAGTTATGCGTAAATATCTGTACAATAAATAACTATATATTTATTAACTATTATTGCTCAGATATTGGAAAATTCGATGTTACATCACATATTTTCTCTACTTCAAACAGACATTTTGATTTTCCAGATATACAGTAAGTAAATAGTAGTAAATTAACGGCAATATAGCGTGTAATATAGTGTAAATATTCATCCGTCCATAGAACAGATTATTTTGATGAGGATAAAAATACGACTTTCGCGATAGATTACACGAGTTGTCTAGAAAGGACAGGGATACTTCGGACAAAGAGGATATCTTTTTAATGAAGGCTGTTTCTGATTATTTACTTGCTGTTGTAAAAAGTGCTCTGAAAGAAAAGAATTTAGAAATAGAAAAATTTGATCTACTTCATTACGCGTTTATCGTCCCTTCTGAATGGGAAGAAGAGATGCGAAATGATATTATTCGGCCAATTTTTGTTCAATCCGGTTTGATATCAAATAAGGATCATCAAGATAGACTTTTATTTTTCACAGATATTGAATGTATATGTTATAGATATTCCTTCGAGAGAAGACAAAATACAATCTTGTGCAGAATTTCTTCTGATGAAGGGAAAGTCATAACGAAGTTAGATATGATTCAAAGTACCAACACTCTATACAACTTTCCAAATGCGAAATTCTTTCCAAAAGTTACTAACTCAAGTTCAGTCTCTATCACCATTGCTGATTTTGAAGATCGCATAAAGGAATTTTTAAGAAATAATTTATTCCCTGTTGTCATAGATGATGGCCGTAGTAGAAAACCGATAAACAACTTTTTAAAAACCGAGTTACTTCCTTCTAAACAAGATCAGCTTATCCAAACCATAATGAAAGAAATATTAAGCAAAACAATACCTTTGGTAATAATACGACTAGATGTAATAATTATAGCAATTTTTAATGACTTGATTTGATAGGACGAAGAAAATAATGAAGATAAGCAAGGAAAGACTTGGATAACCGTTCAAAATAGATTGTGGTGGAGTGAAAGACAGAAAAAATTCATAAATTCACTTTCTCCTGCTAGTATACGCGCTGAAATCAGTTCATTTCTCATCGACAAATTGAAAGGTATAATTTCGAATAACTTTACGAGAAGTTACAAATACTTGTTAGTTATGGACGAATACTCTTATCACGGGTACGAAATTACAAGAGCAATGAGAACATGGCTGGCGTACATATTGGATTATGATAGGCGCTCTTTAAATTCTACAGTTATTATAGTAACTAGAATCGATCCAGACGAAAAGAAACTTTCTCCAGAATATCTTATTGAAGGAGCCGGTGTAGGTATCTTTGAAGCTATTCAACATTCGGATATACACTGCAATCCGCGTATAATACCATTAGAAGATTCAAACATCCCCTCGTCTGTATTTCTAAACTCTAAACCGGACACCATTGTCAACTTGGGTATACATACAAAAATCGGTGCATTATGTATCATCAGCTAACATTTATACGAATAGATATATCACTCGGGTCTACCTTATTAACGTACTCACTTTTAAACGAAGACGGATTGACCCAGCAGATATTCGACCACGACTATCTTATAGCAGACAAGTAGTAAAGTATTTACATTATCTTTTTTTTTACTGTGCAAAAGCTAACCTGATTATAGTTTGCCTTCTTTGGGACGTTTCTATACTTTTTCAAATGCGACAACATTAAATGTTAAAGAGAAGTAAGCCTAGTAGTAACAGAATACAATGGTATACCTAATATGTATTAATCTTTGTTCAGATTCATTCCATTTGCTGAGAGATACTTGCTAGGTGACTTGGCTGATGACGGTGTTTCTATAAAAAAGGATCTATTGTTTGAAATGAAAGCTATATTGAACAAAGAACTTTCTAACGGAGAAGAATTAATATCAACCTACAAGCCGAAATATATCAATGCATTTGTATTAATGTACATGATCTATATAAAAGAAGAGATATTGAACAAGTTACCGGATCACTTGATATCTGACCATACGGATATGAAAATTGGGTACGCTATTTCTATTGAAGCAATGTTATTAAACAATATTATCGGTACCAAAGACAATCTTCAAGATATTATATTTGCAAGCGGATTAGTACCAAAGGACGATGATTCTAAAAAACTACGAATCACTACTCAAGGAGAAAGAATTTTGCCTGCTATCCAAAAGACTTTGAAACTAAAATTATCACTCAAGTCTTATTTTTTAGTATGCCAATTACATGAAGATTATGTACAGTTGTCACTACATCAAGTGGTAACCGCTCCCAGTTCAGATGAAGAGGAGCAGGAATCAATCATTGTACAAGATGAAATACTAGACATTCCAAATATATACGATTCTCTGTGCACGAGTATGTGGCAAAACCTCGTACAAGATAGTAGTTTAATTGAGCTATGCGAAATGCATAATACTAGCGACGACAACAAAAGTTTAGATCTGTTTTCATCAAAGATCAAGGAAGATTTCTTTATGAATCTTAAGAGTCACATTTCAGACAATGTAAGAGCTGTAAACAAAATACAATGTATCTTCTTTTTTTTTTTTACTGACAGTTATATGCTTGAATATATAGGTACTTAAAAATAGTTCCGGGATGCAAAGCGCCGTTGACACAGACACCATAAAGTTTAATAATCATTGCAATTGTGAAGTTCGTCTGACAACTATTGATATTATTGACATCGCCTTTACACCAGTTTTACAAGATATTGGCTGTACTTTATTTGCTTCTTTGTTAAATAAGGAACTATTCGGAAACTATATAAATATCGATTATCTCTTTTCCATTATGCATTTCAACAATAATGCGCAACTACAATACACATTTTCAAGAATACTTGAAGAGGAAGCCGACGATTTTAACTTAGAATTAGGAATTGACACATCTTGTTTGGTTATACCAGAGTTATTTAGTCAGCTCTTACGGCCAGTCATTGCACAGCAACCACTCCTCTACAATGATTTCAAAATTGGCGCTCTACAACAAGTATGTAGCGAAAATTATGTTTTTTATATACGCATTGGAAAACACGAAAGAATATATCCTCAATATAAAGCCAAAAGAACGGATGAAAATACTATTCGATGCTACAAAGACACTTTTTTCCCCTTGTTAAATAAAGGGGAAATAATAAATAATGCGCCATTAGATAGAACATTTTATTTGCACATCGTGGGTGAAGTAGATTTTACTAATTCTGTATTAGGCACAGGTAATTGTCCGTAAAGATGACATTAATGCGTTACTAACACTAATTTCGGTACTTTAGAGATATTCCGACTAAAAACAATGAATAATTTAGAGGATAAGAAATTACTTTTACATAAAAAGATATTCCGACTTAAAACAGTGGATAATTTAGAGGATAAGGATAACAACATATTCCTACTTAAAACAATGAATAATTTAAAGAATATCGATGCAGCTTTATGCGATGCAAAGATATTTCAAAGAGTCGATAAAGTAAATGTATATTTTCCCTCGAAAACACCACGAGATAATGTGGACCTTCCCGTAACGATTTCCCTAAGCTACGTACCTCATGCTGCTTCGCTCCAGTTTTCCGTGAAATTAGTTGGCGCAGATACCAGAGATGAAAAATTAGCGGGTGTAATTGAAACAGGCGAGCCATTGACCCTTTCTAGATTTTAAAACTATAACATAATAAGCCTTCGCTAGGTATGTTTTTTTTTTACCAAACATTACTTTTCTTCTTTAAATGAAGCTTATCTTTAAATAAATCCTGCTTAGTGTTATCTAATTATGTATGAACTGTTTTTTTTTGGACTCTTGATACACGTTCTATTTACATGTTCAGCAAAACGCGTGGAGTATTTTTTAAAAAAAAGTGGAAATAAGTCGGAACAACAAGTGCAGACAAATGTAGAAAAATGATTAACTACAGTAGTGGCCGAAATCTGGGAAATTTATGTGTCCCTCTTAAAATAAACGTCAACATTTTTCCTTTCCTTCTTTTACTCTATTTCAATATTAGAATTCAGCTAAAAAAAAAAGCTAGTAAAAGGCTCAAACCCGTTTAAACTTTTTTTTTTTTTTTTTGTTACCCAGATTGAGTTTTTCTTCAAGTAATTTAAATGCGCAAGAGGAAAAATGAAAAGACCAACAAAAAACAACAGAAAACAACGAAAAAAGAATCACTCTTCACTCTCCTCTCCCCTCTTTCATTACATAACCAAATAATAAAAGGCTGCTTTACATTTTTTATTAAACGAAAAAAAAAAAAACTTTCATACGCCAACAACAAACAAATCATGATTTCCGAAACTCCATTTACGTTATATATTCAGTTTAATACAAAATCTTTGCACGTTTCCAATGGTATTTTTGTCAGTTTTCATACTCATGATCAAATATGTAGATACTTTTTTGTGTAATTGTTGCACAAGCATTTTGAAAATGTCTTTTTTATGCCGTTTATTGGTCCCGTAGCAAAACGCATGCATCTTCTTCTCAATCGAAATTACATAAACCCCATCACAGTGGCCTTTTCGGTTATTTTAAATTATCCAGCTATTACAATACTCTCCCTATGCTGATATGTTGTAACAACAAGTACAGAAATACATTTGGAAAACAATCGTTAGTTGTTGGTGTGTGCACTATGGCGGATGTTGAATAATGTCGACACGAAACTGATGTTGTTTCCTGCAACAAAGATAAAGCTTTCCACCAAATCATTGATACCGCACCATGGAAACTATCTAGTATCATAAGCGGACAAATGTATTTCATCCATTCCAAAAAAAAAAGCAGTCTTGTATCAAAAAATGTACCTGTGAGTTCAAAAAATGTTCGATTTGAGAGTGGATGCACTGTATTCTATTTTTCTTCCTTTTCGAGTGAGCGTAAAATCTTATTCCGGAAAGAGTATATGACAAGACTACCTACTTAAACAATATTACTTACTCCTATGAAGTGTGAGGTTCTCCCTGTCTACTTAAACTTATATCATATACATATTTATATTTAATATTATCGCCACGAAAAAAAATGGAAGGTGTTTTGTTTATTAGCAGAGTCTTCCATATACATGTAAACGAGGGCTCAGACGCAGCTCTTGTTTGTTTGTACTTCGGATGATTCCCGACTTTTGACGGTTTGTAACACAAGCGGCACTGGTTTGTTTCTACTATTTATGAGGAGAAAAAGTTTATTTTCTTAGCTTTTCACTTTTTTTTTTTCAGTTTAAATAAACGTTAAGAAAAACACATATGAATATGGAAGGGGTACATGACCTTCATCAATACACCCATTGCGTAGCTATGCGTAAATATCTGTACGATAAATAACTACATGTTTATTAAGATTTATTGTATTTTATTTCTGTTTAGATATGGGAAAAGACCATGTCACAACGGCTATTCTTCCTACTTCCAACAGACAATTTAAGTATCCTTCCACTCTTGAAATAGAGTAAGTAAGTAGCAAGTTAAAAACAACATAGCTGGACATAACATATACATATTCATCAATTTATAGACTCGGTTCTTCTATCTCCTATGATAAGCAAACAAGAAAAGTTAATGGTATTGATTGCAACTATGATGAAGAAGACGGAGATACCATAGTGATTACGAATTTTTACGATAAGTTGTACGCCTTGTTTAAAAAGGACAAGGAAACGTGGAATGAAGATGATACATTTTTGATGAAGGCAGTTTCTGATTATTTACCACTTGCAGTAGAATCTACCATGAAAAAGATGCACTTCGAAAAAGAAAGCATTGATTCATTTCACTACGCGTTTATTGTTCCTTCTGAATGGGAAGAGGAAATTCGAGATGATATTATTCGACCAATTTTTGTTCAATCAGGTTTGATATCAAATGAAGATCACCAAGACAAACTTTTATTTTTCTCGGATATTGAATCCATATTTTACAAATACTCTTTCGAGAGAAGAGACAATACAATCTTGTGTAGAATTACCCCTGAAGAGGGAAAAGTCGACATAAAATTCGATTTGATTCAAACTACAAACGCTCTATTCAACATTCCAAATGCAAAATTATTTCCAAAAGTTATGAAATCAAGCTCAGTCTCTGTTATCGCGGATGATATTGACGACCGTATAGCAGATTTTTTAAGGACCAATTTATTTTACGTGGCTACAGACGACGACCGAGTTAGAAACCCGTTAAAAAGATTTTTAAAAAGCAAACTTGTTCCTTTTGATGAAGATCGGATTATTGAAGACATAATGGAACAAATAAATAGTCAGTATTTACCTCCATTGGTACGTATAACTTGATGTAACCATCACAATTTTAAAAAATTTATCTTAATAACTAGGATGAAGAGAAGATGAAAATATACCTGGGAACAAGACCTTGGATAATGTTTAAAAAGAAATGGATGTTGACTGAAAACCAGAAACAATTTATAATGTCACTTTCTCCTTTAAGTGTATGCGCTGGAATCAGTTCATTTCTCTTTAGCGACTTAAAAGGTATAATTTCGAATAATTCTACAAAGAGTTACAAATTTTTGCTAGTTACGGATAGATACACTCATAGGTACGACCTGTCTAACAGTGTGACTCTAACATGGCTAGAGTATATATTGGAGTATAATATATGCTCTTTAAATTCTATTGCTACATCCATACAACCCGGGAGAAGCAACATTATCTCATCGATGCTCATAAAAGGGGCCGGTATTGGTATCTTTGAAGTCATTCAACATTCAGATATGTTCTGTAAGCCACATATAATGCAATCAGAAGATTCAACTACCTCTTCATCCGTGTTTCTAAACTCCAAACCAGATGTTATCGTCAACTTGGGTATATAAAACTACCGTGAATTATTAAGCACTAGCTAACATTTATACGAATAGATATATCACTCGGGTCTACCTTATTAACGTACTCACTTTTAAACGAAGACGGATTGACCCAGCAGATATGCGACCACGATGATCTCATAGCGGACAAGTAGTAAAGTATTTACATTATCTTTTTTACTGTGCAAAAGCTAACCTGATTATAGTTTGCCTCCTTTGGGACGTTTCTATACTTTTTCAAATTCGACAACATTAAATGTTAAAGAGCAGTAAGTCTAGTAGTAACCGAATGCAATGGTATAAATAATATGTATTAATCTTTGTTCAGATTCATTCCATTTGCTGAGAGATACTTGCTAGGTGACTTGGCTGATTTTACTGCTGATGACGGTGTTTCTATAAAAAAGGATCTATTGTTTGAAATGAAAGCTTTATTAAACAAAGAGCTTTCTAACGGAGAAGCATTAATATCAACCTACAAGTCGAAATATATCAATGCATTTGTATTGATGTACATGATCTATATAAAAGAAGAAATATTGAACAAGTTACCGGATCACTTGATATCTAACCAAATGGATATGAAAATTGGGTACGCTATTTCTATTGAAGCAATGTTATTAAACAATATTATCGGTACCAAAGACAATCTTCAAGATATTATATTTGCAAGCGGATTAGTACCAAAGGACGATGATTCTAAAAAACTACGAATCATTACTCAAGGAGAAAGAATTTTACCTGCTATTCAAAAGTCTTTGAAACTAAAATTATCACTCAAGTCTTATTTTTTAGTATGCCAATTACATGAAGATTATGTACAGTTGTCACTACATCAAGTGGTAACCGCTCCCAGTTCAGAGGAAGAGGAGCAGGAATCAATCATTGTACAAGATGAAATACTAGACATTCCAAATATATATGATTCTCTGAGTACGAGTATGTGGCAAAACCTCGTACAAGATAGTAGTTTAATTGAACTATGCGAAATGCACATTACGAGCGATGATAACAAAATATTAGACCTATTTTCATCAAAGACCGAAACAGAACTCTTTGCTAATCTTAAGAGCCACATTTCAGACAATGTAAGAGTTGTAAAAAAATATAATACATTTTTTTTTTTACTGACAGTTAGATTCTCGAATATATAGGTGCTTCAAAACAATCTTGGCACGCAAAGAACAACCGACACACATGCTGTAAAGTTAAATAGTTCTTGTAACTGTAAAGTACGTTTGACAACCGCTGATATTATAGACGTCTCTTTTACTCCAGTCTTACAAGATATTGCCTGCACTCTATCTGCCTCTTTGTTAAATACGGAACTTTTTGGAAATTATATAAATATAGATTATATGTTTAGCTTTATACGTTTCAGCAGTAATCCGCAATTACAGTACGCATTTTCAAAAATACTAGAAGAGGAAGCCGACGATTTTAATTTAGAGTTAGGGATTGACACATCCTGTCTGCTCGTACCAGAGTTATTTAGCCAACTCTTACAGCCAGTTATCTCACAGCGACCATTATGCTACAAAGATTTCGAAATTGGTGCCTTACAGCAAGTGTGCAGTGAAAATTATGTTTTTCGTATAACTCAAGAGGAAGGCTACGGAGCATATCCTCTATATCAATCCAAAATAACAGATACGGAAACTATTAAATGCGACTACAATATTGGCTTCTCCTTTTTAAATGAAGGGGAATTAATAAGTAATGTTCGAACAAACAGATCCTTTTATTTACGGAGCCAAGAGGATAGTAGGTTTTTAACTTTTAGAGCAGGTAACAATATTCCAGAATAATGACATGTTAATGCGTAATTAACACTGATTTTCATACTTTAGATATATACAGGTTTAAAACGATGAATTATTTAAATGATACTGAAACGCTTTCCCTCGATGATAACATTTTTCAAAAGGTCGATTTTCAGGAAGTATACTTTAGCAATCTTTTTGACGAGGAGGATGTGGACGTACCTGTAATGATTTCCGTAAGATATGCATCTTATGCTTCCTCTCTCCAGTTTTTCGTAAAAGTAGTCGGCGCGGATACCAGAGATGAAGAATTAGCGGTTGTAGTTGAAACAGGCGAGCCATTGACCCTTTCTAGATTTTAAAACTATAACGTAAACCATTTTACCTTCGTTAGGTATAGTTTTTTTTTATCACAATCCCGCCTTAGAAAACATGTTGGCGCCCTTAAAGAACATATTGGCCACCTTCAAATATTTAAAATAAACAAAATAAAAAAATCTAACTAGTTGAACAAATATAATGTACTTTTGTAAGAGATAGACTAAGTTTTAATAATATAATAAAGTAATATCTGTGTAAAAAGAACTTAAAGAAGAAAAAAAAAAATATTGATTTTAACGTTTTTGAAAATTGTAAAAAGACAATGCTTTCTTGTTTGTCAATTTACAATGAGAGTTAAGCTTCGAAGAAAGAAACACTGTGGCGTCTGGTCTGATTGTAATACCTGGAGATTTGTTGACGTTATTTTCTAACTCGACAAGTACATTTATGACGCCTAAGTCATACTTTGGCGTCGTTCTTACTTCGTGGAGTAATTTGTCTGGTTAATGCCGATAATGAGCGAAACCTTCTGCATATTTAATCGGTTTTTGCTTCAACGCAGCTACACTTTCTACTTCTTCAATCGGAAGACCAGGAAATTAGATCATTGATAAAATATCGAGTGTCTTCTTGTGGTTTCCGTCAGAGTAGATATCTTTACAGATACAACTTAATACATACGATATCAAATTTACTGTCTTGTTGGCAGTATTTTTGATGTTTTAGCTGATTCAAGGTACGGAAACCTTTGTCGGAGAATCTCTTGCTAACACAAGTCCATTCAAACCTAGAAGAACGTTTCAACTAGTTTCTCAAAGTCCTCTCTCGCGTAACGAAAGCGATCTTGCTTGAGGAAACGAAAATATCTTTCGATGTCTTCGTTTTGTGGCTGGTCATATTTTCTAAAGGGATATTTGGGCCGAGGAAAGGGGTAAGCTTTTGGCTCGCAACGATTCCGCCAGTAATAAGTAATTCGAATCTTTTAAAAAAGATTGACAGCTCGAACCATGTATTTTCCCCCCTCTTGCTTACTGCTACGGGATAGTCGTGGTACGGTTCATGCATTGTGGTGATTATGCCGGAATCAATATTTGAATCCCTTCTATAAAAAAAAGCTTCAAATTGCGCGACAAACACCGAAATACCATTGAGTTAGACACGCGATTCTAACATAGCCGATACTTGTTTCTACTTTGGGGAATCATTGACTTTAAGGGAGCTACAGAAAGACATAATTCTTTTCTTCAAATTTGATATATTTAGAATCTTTGTTGGTTATATTTTGATTTTTTATAATACTTACGAAGACACGCGACTTGGTTTTGAGCACCAAAGCTACGTTCGTCTGCCTGGATTTTATATTTTTGAATATAATAAAAATTACTAGGCTTCAATTGCAGCTTATAGTAATTCACAATGAGAGAAGAAAAAAAACCGCCATCTATTGTACGGTACTGACGATTAACCTCCCCTTTTTTTTTTTTTGGTTATGCAATGAGTGGCTACGGTCTTCTATAATCTTTTTTAAACGATATAGTCGATATAAATAAAGACGTGGTAATAATATGACGCGTGATTTTTGGAAAAGAACATCGTTTTGATAAATTGGTGATATAGTACATAAACTTGTTTAGCGAAAGAAACATGTTGTAAAAAAAAAATGTTGAGGTTTGCCGTCAACAATTATTTTTAGCGGTGTTTGGAGTTTCATCCTTAAATAGATGGTGCGCGTAAATATGCCGTAATAAAAATGCTGTAATTTTAAATAAACTGTATCTGTTTGTGCCAGCACGGCATTATCATGAGGTAAACGCACTAGAAATACAGAATATGGAAAGGGAATGTTACAAGATACAATATTCGTTTAAAAGATGTATACGTGTAAAAGATACTTACTTGTATAGGGATTCATTGTTTAAGGAAAAGAAAAAAGGTTGCTGCTGAAAAACAAAATAAATATATGTAAGTTTAGGATTGATAAACTGCCAAAAAAGAATTGATAAATCGTGATATACCCTACGAAACAGCATTTTTTACAAAGAAAAAAAAAAGTATATTTAGTACGTTTTTTTTAAAATTAGATTCCACCCTAGAATCAAATAGTTGTGCTAAAAGCGAGTGATAGAAAGCGTTCATCCTTAAATTGAAAATATCCTCAAATCGAACACAGAATGATCTCTATTCAAAATAAAACGAATAAAGCAGCAGTTTTATCCGAGTAATCAATAAAGCGAATTATGACAGTGGTGTCTCGAATATAATTTATACTTTTCTATTTTAAAGGGTTATCTGTTAGTTGTATGAAAACTGCAATTGGATGCTTGTTTTACCGGGATTCTAATCACCTAGTAGCTTTAAATAAAAACTTATATCCGATCTTTCTTCTCGACTATGACTTTTACGTAAAGGAATATACATACGACGAATAGTAAACATTGGTGAATAAAAGGTTATTGTTTTTTTATTGTTACTTACTGCTATTTTTTAATTCTATATTGGTGCCAGGCAGCATCCCGATTGGCAACCTAAAGTTTTTGACTGTTTTATTCTTTTATTCGCCAAGTGTTAAATGATCGTTTATTAAATCGCCGTCAAGGGTCCAGCAAAATATGCCAATTGTATAAAGAAAATAAAATATTTTTAGATATTTGGACCCCCCTTTTTCAACTCTCTCTCTCTCTTTCCCTTTTTTTTTTTTTTTTTTTTTACATTTTTCCCTTTATTTTATACATAACTGAATGGACGAGATTGAAAAGAAGCTCGAGCTTCTTCAGATTGATACGCAACTGGTGCCTAAAGCTAGACCTAAATCTCTCACCATGGATAAAACCAAGCGACGTTCTACCTCTCTCCTATTAGATACTTGTCCATACAACAGTAGTAAATCAATTGGACATAAGCGATCAGTTAGTTTTGGCAGCGAAACAATTTTTTTGCCTAGAAACCAATCAGTACCCAATTTACTCTCCAAAGCAACGGATGCTAAAAACTCGATAAAAAGTAGAAAGAAATGGTTCCAGTTATCTCGTTTAAAGAGACAAGCTTCAACGCCACCAAAACGAGATTATGGTGGATTAAAAGCAGGGCTAGTGGAACCACCTGAACCTCCGCCTCAACTCCTATTTAACTTGGATTGGTCATCCAATAAGTTGCAACCGCTTGAGTGCGATAATAATACGCTATTGTCGACAGATTTTCGTTCGGATCCGGATACACCTCAAGAAAGTCCCATTGTTGTTCGTAGAGGAAGTTGTCCGGTCTATAAACCAACACCACCACCGGCAAAAACAGATTCACCTCCTCCGTCACCCACGCATAAATCTAAATTAACTACACAAAAATTATTCTCCAATTTTCAAAGACCTATTTTAAGAAGAGGTAATTCTAACGACGGACATCATAATATCATACCATCAGCATCTTCTTCATCTTCTTCTACTGCGTCCACTCCCTCTACACCGCTAGACGATCATCAGTTGTTTGATGTATATGAACCTAATACAAATCAAATTGTGCTTCGGTTTAGTCAGATAAAATCTAGAAATACAAGATTAAAACGTAAATCAAAGAATGAAGCAAGAACATTGCATATTTGGCAAAACGAATTACTTTATACCTTGAACGATTTAAAAATAACGTTGCCAAAGCTACATGTAAGTAGAAATAATCAAATATATTGTTTCGTTTTTTTTTTTTTATATAAAAAAAATGGAGTACTTAAATAGATATATTCTTTTTTTTTTACTAGTCTTTTGAAAAAACAGAAAAATATTCTCTTACAAGAAAGTTCATTCTACGAGAATTTTATACGACAGAAATTAATTTTTGGAATCAATTGAATTATACCAAAGTGGTAAGTTTTTTTTTTTTTTTTTTGCATGAATTTTTTGTAAGAAAAAAAAAAAAAGTCATTAAAATACCAAAAAAAATATAGATGTTTAGTGATCCATTACACCTTGCAGTTGATAGAAACAGTGACGTTACAAAGACATCGGACATGAATTTATTTGCAAACTTGCACGACCTAATGAAGTTTTCTTATACGTTGATTGTACGATTACGGAACGCACAGATCAAATCAGCAGATGGTACGGATATTTGTAAAGATGTTGTGGTAGATCCCATGTGTCTGTCATGCCCTAATGATGTCAATATTGGGTACGTGCTGTGTGATATGGCTGAGTCCATGGTGACATTTTTGAGATGTGCTGTGGATTATAGTATGAATAAAAAGACGCTGGATCAGCGGTTACATAATAAGGCCTATGCTCTTTATAACGAGGTATAATGTTTATAACCCCCCCCCTTTTTTTTTGTAAGTTTCTAAAAAAAAAAATGATATAGAAACTAGCGTTAAGAAAAGAAACGCGACAATTTACGTTGCATGATTATCTTATTATTCCGATTCAACGTATAACGAGATATGGATTATTATTAGCAGGTAATTTTTTTTTTTTTTTGGTATTACGACCCTTTTTTTTTGACAAGTTTATTTTTAGATTTAGAGAAACATACGGAGTCAACACATCCCGATTATTATCATATACGAGTTGCGCGATGTATTGTACAGAGTTTAGCTGCTGCTATGAACGCTGCGCAAAAGAAGTAAACCGCTTCTTTATTTTGTATACGGCGCCCTCTAAATTTCGTTTTCACTGTAAATAAAAAAAGCTAATTATTTTTGGGATTGATTGTTGGTGAAACATCCACTCAAATTGTAACACAGAGGAATGTTTATTTCGGGTATATTTTTAAGGAGGTACAAAAAGATGTGCACAAACCCCATATCCTTGTTTTAAAACTCTTTTTTTTTTATAACGTTGATTTTTTTTTTTTAGTCGACGTGCCTATTTCTTGTCTACTCATGTAATCGACAGTGTGTAACCATTAAAATATGATACTTTAATGACTACGCAAAAAGAAGGTTTACAGTGATGTTTTTTTTTAAAAAAAAGGGGGAAGCTGTCAAAAAAAGAAAAGAAAAAAGAACCCGTCTAAAATATGAGAATTGATAAATTGCCTTTTTTTGTTTTTTATTCTTTTTTTCTTTTTTTACACCCCTTTTTCGCTGCATAAATAAATGAAGTTTGGGTTTTTTTCGTCCGACTTTAGTGACCAAGGTCTAATTGACGATGGTAAGTTTTGACATTAGTCTCAATTAAAAAAAAAAAAGGGTTGTCAACGTTTTTTTTTTTTGGTAGGTGCTTGGAAATTTTGTGGACTAAGTAAGTCTCAGAGGATGTTCGCCTTTGGTGGATGGTAAAATACGGTACTTTTTTTTATGTGAAACGACTAGAGAGTTAACGTTTTTTTTTATTCAATTTAGTTTTGTAGCTGGTGCTCTCTTGTCTATTCTAGTAAGTATAATTCGGGGGAATAAACCGAGTTATTAATGTCTTTTTTCCTAGTCGACACTTATTTTATTAGGTGGTAATGTTGCCGCTTTTGCTATTATTTATAGTTGTGGTAATGTGATATCTTTGTTTAGGTAAAAAAAGGGCTTTTTTTTTTAAAAAAAAAAATGTATTATGTATTATTCATACGTTTTGTTAGTTTAACATTTATCATTGGTATTCCGAAACAAATGAAAACAATGTTTGCGCCAGGTAAGTTTCTATCTAAAAAAATCTACGGAGTAATATATTGAAGAAAGTATCGATGTAGTTCGGTTTTGGGCTACGGTAACTTATATTGTTTTACTTGCATTGACACTGGCAATGTCTATCTGGGTATGAATTCCTGCATTATTAAATAAAATGCTGGTGGAAAGGTGGCACTAACATTTTTCTTTTTTTTAAAAAAAAATTAAGCTCAAGAATTTTGTACTATCTATTGTTTTGGTGATTATTCAATTCTGTGCGCTTATTTGGTATTCGTAAGTTTTTTTTTTTTTTTGAAGATAAAATAGGAGAGTATACTGCTAAAACGATTGGTATAATATAGTGCTAGTTATATTCCTTATGGCCGAGAAATCATTCGTCGTTTCTTTGGAAGCTGTATCACTTCCATCTAAAAAAAAAGGGGGGAAATAAGGATTATATGTATATGAGCAACATCATTATCCTATAAAGTGGCAGGATTGCAAGAGCTGTATAATATATATATATAAAATTACATGAAATAACGCATTGATTAATCACAATTTGGCCCGCTAAAATATCAAAACGTCTTTTTTTGTATGTGGCTTTTTGTTTATTTTTTTGTGCTCTTACACCTTTTAGTTAACTGATATCGTTTCAGCATACCTAAATAGATTACGTCAGTTAATAGACGCCCTATTTTATCAGCTTTTTTTGTTCTTTTTTCTTTCGTCTTTTATTATTTTGCTTTGTTATCATGGTTTGTTTTTATTTCATTTCACGTTCTTACAAACCGATACGTTTCTTCTTGGGGGTAACGGTCATTTATAAAGGTAAGTGAAAAGTAATATGGCTCACTTTTTTTTTAATCGACCTTGTAAATTGACCGTGTATCAAGGTTTCCCTCCTTCCTTTCCTTATCTTCTCCAAATGTCCTCCTTTTATCCGACCGTTTTTCGTCTCAGTAAGACCTAATGTGCAAAGCTGCAGCGCGTGACCCTTCCGTCATTAACATTATAACAAACGCCTTAATCGGAACGAAAGATGGTTACTTAATAGGAGAAAACGAATGGTACAATGGGACTAGGTCTGACTTAGTTTTAGAACACAAGTATGTATCTACGAATCTTCGTCCGATTGTTGTCGAATTTTAATTCACAGCTAATAAAAATTTCATGAAATGTGCAGCAAGTTATGGGATAGAAGCGTACACGAAATACCTTGCTGATCCTATCGTACTAGTATTTACTACTAATTCGTTGTCACTCGAAGTTGAGTAAGAATTGAAGCGTAGTCGTGTGCAAGGCTGTTTCTCGTACCCGTGTGATGCGTGGGCTAATAAACACCTTGTCGTTTGTAGCTCGAGTGCTGATTGGTATCTTCTTCCTGTTACTCTTGACCCTTTCGTAGCTCTAGGACTTTTCATTACTCAAGGTACTACGTCTATAATGGACATGCTTCGCAATGATGATACTAACAAATTATTATTCAGGCTGGCTGTTGAACATTTTGAGAGTGTCACAGGAAATGAGTCGCATGATATTGATACCTTAAGACAAGTACTCGATGAAAGAGATCGCGAATGCGACTACGTCCTGCAGCTCCTTGGCAACCATGCGTCTTAAGGCGCGTCTGGGGGGGGGGGGGGGAAGAAGATTTTTTGTTCATTTTTCAAAAGCTTTCACACTTTTTTTTCTTGTCCGGTGTTTTTACTTTTAAAATATAATAAATAGCTTAATAAAAAATAACTATCAAGTTTAAAGAGGATTAAATCTACCAAAAAAAAAAGAGATGAACAACTTTTAAAAAAATAAAAGTTAAGCAGACTGTTGGTAGCGTCTTTTTTTTTTGAACTTCCTTGCGCGAAACCAGTGTAAAAACAACAAGTGCACGTAAAAATGTACACCAGAATGGTTCACGTGAATATTCATGCTAAAAAAAAGAAAAAAAACACGTTGGCTTTTTTCCTTAAAATAAAAGACATAGCGATACTTATACGCAAAAGAAGAGAACCATGACAATAAACGTTATTGATCATTTTTTTTAGCCTCCCTAAATTATTCAAGTCCAACAGACATAATTAGATGATACTGAGAAGGATTTATTTAAAGATAAGCTTCATTTTAAGAAGAAAAGTAATGTTTGGTAAAAAAAACATACCTAGCGAAGGCTTATTATGTTATAGTTTTAAAACCTAGAAAGGGTCAATGGTTCGCCTGGTTCAAACACGCCAGTTAATTTTTTATCTCTGGTATCCGCGCCGACTAATTTTACAAAAAACTGGAGAGAGGAAATATAAGATACATATCTTACGGAAATCATTACAGGTATGTCCACATCCTCCCAGTCAAAAAGATCTCTAAAGTCTACAGTCTCAACATCGACGCTTTGACAAATGTTACCATCGAGGGAAAGCGTTTTATTATCATTTAAATAATTCATCGTTTTACATATGTATATCTCTAAAGTATGAAAATCAGCATTAGTAACGCATTAACGTGTCATTATTCTGGAATATTATTACCTGTATCAAAAATATAAAACCTTTTATCCTCTTGACTCCGCAAATAAAAGGGTCTGTTTGATCGAACATTACTTATTGATTCCCCTTTATTTAAAAAGGGGAAGACAAAATCGGGGTCACATTTAATAGTTTCCGTATCTGTTATTTTGGATTTATATACAAGACATTCCCCATAATTTGTAAGTTGAGCTATAGAAAAACCATAATTTTCACTGCACACTTGCTGTAAGGCACCAATTTCGAAATCTTTGTAGCATAATGGTCGCTGTGAGATAACTGGCTGTAAGAGTTGACTAAATAACTCTGGTACGAGCAGACAGGATGTCTCAATCCCTAACTTTAAATTAAAATCGTTGGCTTCCTCTTCTAGTATTTTTGAAAATGCGTACTGTAATTGCGGATTACTGCTGAAACGTATAAAGCTAAACATATAATCTATATTTGTATAGTTTCCAAAAAGTTCCTTATTTAACAAAGAGGCATATATAGTGCAGGCAATATCTTGTAAAACTGGAGTAAAAGAGACGTCTATAATATCAGCGGTTGTCAAACGTACTTTACAGTTACAAGAACTATTTAACTTTACAGCATGTGTGTCGGCTGTGTTTTGCGTGTCAAGATTGTTTTGAAGCACCTATATATTCGAGAATCTAACTGTCAGTGAAAAAAAAAAGATGCATTGTATTTTTTTTTTACAACTCTTACATTGTCTGAAATATGATTCTTAAGATTAGCAAAGAATTCTGTTTTGGTCTTTGATGAGAATAGGTCTAATATTTTGTTTACCTCGCTCGTATTATGCACTTTGCATAGTTCAACTAAACTACTATCTTGTACGAGGTTTTTCCACATACTCGTGCACAGAGAATCGTATATATTTGGAATGTCTAGTATTTCATCTTGTACAATGATTGATTCCTGCTCCTCTTCCTCTGAACTAGGAACTGTTACCACTTGATGTAATGACAGCTGTACATAATCTTCATGTAGTTGGCATACTAAAAAATAAGACTTGAGTGAAAATTCTAGTTTCAAAGACTTTTGAATAGCGGGTAAAATTCTTTCTCCTTGAGTAGTGATTCGTAGTTTTTTAGAGCCATCGTCCTTTAGTACTAATCCACTTGCAAATATGATATCTTGAAGACTGTCTTTGGTACCGATAGTATTTTTTAATAACATTGCTTCAATAGAAATAGCGTACCCAATTTTCATATCCATTTGGTTAGATATCAAGTGATCCGGTAACTTGTTCAATATCTCTTCTTTTATATAGATCATGTACATCAATACAAATGCGTTGATATATTTCGGCTTGTAGGTTGATATTAATGCTTCTCCGTTAGAAAGCTCTTTGTTTAATAAAGCTTTCATTTCAAACAATAGATCCTTTTTTATAGAAACACCGTCATCAGCAGTAAAATCAGCCAAGCCACCTAGCAAGTATCTCTCAGCAAATGGAATGAACCTGAACAAAGTTTAATACACATTATTCATACCATCGTATTATGTCACTACTAGACTTACTGCTCTTTAACATTTAATGTTGTCGCATTTGAAAAAGTATAGAAACGTCCCAAAGGAGGCAAACTATAATTAGGTTAGCTTTTGTGCAGTAAAAAAAAAGATAATGTAAATAATTTACTACTTGTCTGCTATGAGATTGTCGTGGTCGCATATCTGCTGGATCAATCCGCCTTCGTTTAAAAGTGAGTACGTTAATAAGGTAGACCCGAATGATATATCTATTCGTATAAATGTTAGCTAATGCTAAATAATTCGCGACAGTTTTATATACCCAAGTTGACGATAGCGTCTGGTTTGGAGTTTAGAAACACGGATGAAGAGGTAGTTGAATCTTTTGATTGCATTATAAGCGGCTTACCGTACATAACTGAATGTCGAACGGCTTCAAAGATACCAATACCGGCCCCTTCTATGAGAAATGAAATAATGATGATTTTTCTTTGAGCTTTAGCTGTAATATAATTTAAAGAACGACTATTATACTCCAATATATACTTTAGCCATGTTAGATTCACACTTTCAGACTGGCCGGGCCCATAAGTGTATTTATCCGTAACTAACAAAAATTTGTAGCTCTTCGTAGAATTATTCGAAATTATACCTTTTAAGTCGCTAAAGAGAAATGAACTGATTCCAGCGCATACACTTAAAGGAGAAAGTGACATTATAAATTGTTTCTGGTTTTCAGTCAGCATCCATCTCTTTTGAAATATTATCCAAGGTTTTGTCTCTGTGCCTTTTTCCATTTTCTCTTCATTCTAGTTAGTTATTAAGATAAACAGTTAAAAACTGTGATGGTTACATCAAGTTATACGTACCAATGGAGGTAAAGACCAACAATTTATTTGTTCCATTATGTCTTCGATAATCTGATCTTCATCAAAAGGAACAAGTTTGCCTTTTAAAAATCTTTTTAACGGTTTTCGAACTCGATCGTCGTCTGTAGCCACGTAAAATAAATTGGTCCTTAAAAATTCGGCTATACGGTCTTCAATATCATCCGCGATAACAGAGACTGAGCTTGATTTCATAACTTTTGGAAATAGTTTTGCATTTGGAAAGTTGTATAGAGTGTTTGTAGTTTGAATCAAATCAAATTTTATGTCGATTTTTCTCTTGTCAGGGGTAATTCTGCACAAGATTGTATTGTCTCCTCTCTCGAAAGAGAAAAGGTGAAACATGGATTCAATATCCGAGAAAAATAAAAGTCTATCTTGGTGATCTTCATTTGATATCAAACCTGATTGAACAAAAATTGGTCGAATAATATCATCTCGAATTTCCTCTTCCCATTCAGAAGGAACAATAAACGCGTAGTGAAATGAATCAATGCTTTCTTTTTCGAAGTGCATCTTTTTCATGGTAGATTCTATTGCAAGTGGTAAATAATCAGAAACTGCCTTCATCAAAAACGTATCATCTTCATTCCACGTTTCCTTGTCCTTCTTAAACAAGGCATACAACTTATCGCGAAAACTCTTAATAACTATGGTATCTTCGTCTTCTTTCTTATTGTTGCAATCAATACCATTAACTTTTCTTGTTTGCTTATCATAGGAGATAGAAGAATCGCGTCTACAGGTCGATGGATGTGTATATGTTACGTTCAGCTATGTCGTTTTTAACTTGTGGCTCACTTACTTTACTACGCCAGAGCAAAAATGACTAAAACGTCTGTTGGCAGTAGAAAAAATACTCGTTATGACATGGTTTTTTCCCATATCTAAGCAAAAACAATAAAAAAAAATCTTAATAAATATATAGTTATTTATTGTACAGGTATTTACGCATAACTACGCAATGGGTGTATTGATGAAGGTCATATACCCCCTCCATATTTATATGCGTTTTTCTTAACGTTTATTTAAACTGAAAAAGAAAAAGTGAAAAGCTAAGAAAATAAACTTTTTCTCCTCATAAATAGTAGAAATAAACCAGTGCCACTTGTGTTACAGCCCATCGAAAGTCGGGAATCATCCGAAGTACAAACAAGAGCCCTCATTTAAATGTATATGGAAGACTCTTCTAATAAACAAAACACGTTCCCTTGTATGATATAAAATGTTATAATTATTATAAAAACAAAAGGGAGAACCTCACATTCCGTAGGAGTAAGTACTATTGTTTAGGTAGGTATTCTTATAATACACTCTTTCCTGAATAATACTGTACACTCATACGAAAGGGAAGAAAGATAGATTATCTAGACAATTAACGACATTGGATTCACACTTGGTTGAACTATAAAGCATCCGCCGGTCTTGAAGAAAACGTCAAGGACATTTTTATATTTATATAATTAATATTTCTTTATAATAAGAAAAAAAAAACTGAAAGTTTACTTTTCTCTGTTTGTAGTTTATAAGATCCACGATCGAAAATCCCTTCATATTCAATGAAGAAAGGATTCAGATGTTCTCAAAAAAAAAAAAAAATATACCATTAAATTTTGGAGGAGGAAGATATTCTCAATATCAAGATTCCATTTGTTCAAATAATGGGCTTCGAGGCTGCAGTATCAATTATGGCAATGAAAGACAAAGGGCGTTTACATTGTTGAAGATCCTTGCAAAAATTCCGTTTCCCGACAAATAAGACGGTATTAATGATTTGGTGAAAAGCTTTATCTTTGTTGCAGGTAACAACATCAGTTTCGGTCGACATTATTCAACATCCGCCGTAGTGCACACACCAACAGCTAGTGATTATTTTTCAAATGTATTTGTATACTTGTTGTTACAACATATGAGCGTAGGGAGAGTATTTATCCTGGTTTTTTTTTTTTTTTTTTGTATAATTTAAAATAAGCGAAAAGGATTAAATAGTCATTGTGATGGGGTTTATGTAATTTCGATTGGGTAGAAGATGCTACGGGACCAATAAACGGCATAAAAAAAAGACATTTTCAAAATGCTTGTGCAACAATTACACAAAAAAGTATCTACATATTTGATCATGAGCATGAAAACTGACAAAATACCTCTGGATTCTTTTTTGATTTTGTATTAAACTGAATAAATAACATAAATGACGTGTAAAAGTTTTTTTTTTTCGTTTAATAAAAAATGTAATGGCGCAGAAACCTAAAATCAGCCTTTTATTATTTGATTATGCAATGAAAGAGGGGAGAGGAGAATGGAGAGTAATTGTTTTATCATTGTTTTTTGTCGATCCTTTCATTTTTCCTCTCTTGCGCATTTAAATTACTTGAGCCTTTTACTGGCTTTTTTTTAGCTGAATTCTAATATTGAAATAGAGTGAAAGAAGGAACACATTGACCTACTTTGTACTTTTTTTTTGTAAATAGAAATAATTATTATAAAAAAAACTTAATTTCTTCTCTTGTTCCGTCTGTCTCTCTTTTTTTTCCTTGTATTAAAAAATTGATGTAAAAGAAAAATTATGTCAACAATAAAGGTTTGTTATATATAAAAAATGTTATTTCTTACAACAACGAAAATCCTATACAGTTAAAGTATTTTATATACCTCGCGGTTCAAAGTCTACTCGATTGACTACATTTACTATAGACGATGAAGAAAATGATTAATCCATAAAAAATAAAATAAAAAAAAGGATTTTTTTTTTTCTTCTTTTAAGTATGATGAAATAGATCACATCAGTAAACAAGTGACCACCTATTTTATCAGCCCAAGATGATTTTTTTTTTAGAATAGATAAATCACTTTTCTTTCTCTTCCTATCATCTGTAAGTATTTTTTTTATAGGTTTACCTTTTAAAGGAGCTCATATTTATTTATATTGTTTTAGAGTCGAAAAAAGTTACATCTAGCCTTACGCTAGCTTATACACGGCGGTTGCTTTAAGAAGAGCAGTATCCTTTTGTACATGTTCAGTTTTATCTTTATATCTCCTGGTACATGAAAAATGTTTAGCCGAAAAGATAACTTTTCAAGTCTTTAGTCTGTTACTTTTCACTTAGTTACCTTTACGGATGGTCATTGCTCTAAGAAGAGCAGTAGCTGTTAGTATAAACATATTTAAAAAGAGAAAGAAAGAAAAAGCGAAAAGACAGGCTTTTAAGATGTGATAAAAAAGGATGATAAAATAGGAAAAGGGGGACACTTGATTATGGCGTAATTATACTGCCATTAGCCCGGTAATACTCATATTTTCATTTACGTTAGTTGATCATTTTTATTGTACGTATGTGTACTTGTTGTCCCAACTTGACTCCTTTTTATGCAGATAAAATGAACTTGAATCATGCAGCGAGAATTTTATCAAGTAACAGCCCAAACGCGAAATGAACAAGTATTAACCATCATTTTCCAGCTAATATAAAACTTCTAAGTTCCAACCAAGCGTGGATCCAATGACGTTAATGGTCTAGATACAGTGCATCCACTCTTAAATCGAACATTTTCTGAGCTCACTGGTACATTTTTTGAAAATAAAATTTGAACTTACTATTTCTAATTCAAAATCAGCTTGTTTTTTTTTACGTGAATAACGTCAGAGCATTAGTGTTTATAAGAGAAGCATTAGAAATTAAAGACTTTTATCTTATCATGGATAATGCTACAATCCGTTTATCAAGTAAAGTAAACCAGATGGTAGAAAATAGAAAAAAAGAACACTTTAAATGCGTATAACATCTTCTGAATTGAATCCAATTGAGCAACTCCGGGCCATGATCAAGCATAAAGTAAAACGTAACTAACTTAAGGGGTCCGAAACGCTCGCACAAAGAATAACTGGAACATGTAATGGTATCCCTTTATCTCACCTTGTCAGCATCACTCAACACTCTAAAAATCATTTCGGAAACCGCTTAAATAAAGTCTCTATTTAAACAGAATGTCCCGCATAATTTTTAGATTGGGGTTCACAGTGTATTGTCACTGCTTTTGTTACACATAATTGTTATCTGTATTACCTTATCCTCACTAATATATCTAATAAACAGCATCTTTCTTTTACTCTAAATATATATTCTTACTACATACATAAGTGATTAAGGTGTATCCTATTTTAGATCTGACAGTATTCCAATTTAGGTTTGAAAAGTGCTCCAAATTGAGTTTCAAAAAATGTACCAGCTCAAAAAATGTTCGAGAGCGAAAAGAACGTACGACAAGGCTACCTACTTAAACAATAGTACTTACTCCTATGAAGTGTGAGGTTCTCCCTGTCTACTCAAACTTATATCATATATATATTTATATTTAATATTATCGCCACGAAAAAAATGGAAGGTGTTTTGTTTATTAGCAGAGTCTTCCATATACATGTAAACGAGGGCTCAGACGCAACTCTTGCTTGTTTATACTTCGGATGATTCCGACTTTCGACGGTTTGTAACACAAGTGGCACTGGTTTGTTTCTACTATTTACGAGGAGAAAAAGTTTATTTTCTTAGCTTTTCGCTTTTTCTTTTTCAGTTTAAATAAACGTTAAGAAAACGCAAATGAATATGGAAGGGGTACATGACCTTCATCAATACACCCATTGCGTAGCTATGCGTAAATACCTGTACAATAAATAACTATATTTATTAAAAAAAAAATTTTTTTATTGTTTTTGCTTAGATATGGGAAAAAACCATGTCATAACGAGTATTTTTTCTACTGCCCACAGACGTTTTAATCAATTTTTCGCTGCCGGAATAAAGTAAGTGAGCCACAAGTTAAAAACGACATAGCTGAACGTAACATATACACATCCATCGACCTGTAGACGCGATTCTTCTATCTCCTATGATAAGCAAACAAGAAAAGTTAATGGTATTGATTGCAACAATAAGAAAGAAGACGAAGATACCATAGTTATTAAGAGTTTTCGCGATAAGTTGTACGCCTTGTTTAAAAAGGACAAGGAAACGTGGGACGAAGAGGATACATTTTTGATGAAGGCAGTTTCTGATTATTTACCACTTGTAATAGAGCATATCGCGAAAAATACACTGTTAGAAAAAGTAAGAATTGATTTATTTCACTACGTGTTTATTGTTCCTTCTGAATGGGAAGAGGAAATTCGAGATGATATTATTCGACCAATTTTTGTTCAATCAGGTTTGATATCAAATGAAGATCACCAAGATAGACTTTTATTTTTCTCGGATATTGAATCCATGTTTTACAAATACTCTTTCGAGAGAGGAGACAATACAATCTTGTGTAGAATTACCCCTGACGAGGGAAAGGACATAGTAAAGTTCGATTTGATTCAAACTTCGACCACTCTATACAGCTTTCTAAATGCAAAATTATTTCCGAAAGTTATGAAATCGAGCTCAGTTTCTGTTATCGCGGGTGATATTGAAGACCGTATAGCCGAATTTTTAAGGACCAATTTATTTTACGTGGCTACAGACGATGACCGAGTTAGGAACCCATCAAAAAGATTTTTCAAGGGCAAACTCGTTCCTTTTGATGAAGATCGGATTATCGAAGCCATAATGGAACAAATAATTAGTCAGCCTTTACCTCCATTGGTACGTATGACTTGATGTAACCATCACAATTTTTAACAACTTATCTTAATAACTAGGATGAAGAGGAAATGGAAATGGAAATGGAAATGGAAGTAGGCATGGCAACAGAACCTTGGATAATATTTCAAAAGAGATGGATGTTGACTGAAAACCAGAAACAATTTATAATGTCACTTTCTCCTTTAAGTGTATGCGCTGGAATCAGTTCATTTCTCTTTAGCGACTTAAAAGATATGATTTCGAATAATTCCACAAAGAGTTACAAATTTTTGCTAGTTACGGATAGATACACTTATGGGCTCGACCAGTTTAAAAGTGTGAATCTAACATGGCTAGAGTATATATTGGAGTATAATAGACGCTCTTTAAATTCTATTGTTACATCCATACATTCCAGGATAAGCAACATTTTCCCATCATTTCTCTTAAAAGGAGCCGGTATTGGTATCTTTGAAGCCGTTCGACATTCAGTTATGTACGGTAAGCCGCTTATAATGCAATCAAAAGATTCAACTACCTCTTCATCCGTGTTTCTAAACTCCAAACCAGACGCTATCGTCAACTTGGGTATATAAAACTGTCGCGAATTATTTAGCATTAGCTAACATTTATACGAATAGATATATCATTCGGGTCTACCTTATTAACGTACTCACTTTTAAACGAAGGCGGATTGATCCAGCAGATATGCGACCACGACAATCTCATAGCAGACAAGTAGTAAATTATTTACATTATCTTTTTTTTTACTGCACAAAAGCTAACCTAATTATAGTTTGCCTCCTTTGGGACGTTTCTATACTTTTTCAAATGCGACAACATTAAATGTTAAAGAGCAGTAAGTCTAGTAGTGACATAATACGATGGTATGAATAATGTGTATTAAACTTTGTTCAGGTTCATTCCATTTGCTGAGAGATACTTGCTAGGTGGCTTGGCTGATTTTACTGCTGATGACGGTGTTTCTATAAAAAAGGATCTATTGTTTGAAATGAAAGCTTTATTAAACAAAGAGCTTTCTAACGGAGAAGCATTAATATCAACCTACAAGCCGAAATATATCAACGCATTTGTATTGATGTACATGATCTATATAAAAGAAGAGATATTGAACAAGTTACCGGATCACTTGATATCTGATCATACGGATATGAAAATTGGGTATGCTATTTCTATTGAAGCAATGTTATTAAAAAATACTATCGGTACCAAAGACAGTCTTCAAGATATCATATTTGCAAGTGGATTAGTACCAAAGGACGATGACTCTAAAAAACTACGAATCACTACTCAAGGAGAAAGAATTTTACCCGCTATTCAAAAGTCTTTGAAACCAGAGTTTTCACTCAAGTCTTATTTTTTAGTATGTCAACTACATGAAGATTATGTACAGTTGTCATTACATCAAGTGGTAACAGTTCCCAGTTCAGAGGAAGAGGAGCAGGAATCAATCATTGTACAAGATGAAATACTAGACATTCCAAATATATACGATTCTCTGTGCACGAGTATGTGGAAAAACCTCGTACAAGATAGTAGTTTAGTTGAACTATGCAAAGTGCATAATACTAGCGAGGTAAACAAAATATTAGACCTATTCTCATCAAAGACCAAAACAGAATTCTTTGCTAATCTTAAGAATCATATTTCAGACAATGTAAGAGTTGTAAAAAAAAAAATACAATGCATCTTTTTTTTTCACTGACAGTTAGATTCTCGAATATATAGGTGCTTCAAAACAATCTTGGCACGCAAAACACAGCCGACACACATGCTGTAAAGTTAAATAGTTCTTGTAACTGTAAAGTACGTTTGACAACCGCTGATATTATAGACGTCTCTTTTACTCCAGTTTTACAAGATATCGCCTACACTCTATATGCCTCTTTGTTAAATAAGGAACTTTTTGGAAACTATACAAATATAGATTATATGTTTAGCTTTATACGCTTCAGCAGTAATCCGCAATTACAGTACGCATTTTCAAAAATACTAGAAGAGGAAGCCAACGATTTTAATTTAGAGTTAGGGATTGACACATCCTGTCTGCTCGTACCAGAGTTATTTAGTCAACTCTTACAGCCAGTTATCTCACAGCAACCATTATGCTACAAAGATTTCGAAATTGGTGCCTTACAGCAAGTATGCAGTGAAAATTATGTTTTTCGTATAACTCAAGAGGAAGGCTACGGAAAATGTCCTCTATATAAATCCAAAATAACAGATACGGAAACTATTGAATGCGACTACAATACTGGCTTCCCCTTTTTAAATAAAGGGGAATTAATAAATAATGTTCGATCAAACAGATCATTTTATTTGCGGAGCCAAGAGGATAATATGTTTTGCGATTTTCGTACAGGTAATAATATTCCAGAATAATGACATGTCAATGCGTAACTAACGCTGATTTCCATACTTTAGCAATATACAGATTTAAAACGATGAATTATTTAAGTGATAATGAAACGCTTTCTCTCGATGGTAACATTGTTCAAAAGGTCCATTATAATGGTGTATACTTTAGCAAGCTTTTTAGCGAGAAGGATGTGGACGTACCTGCAATGATTTCCGTAAAATACGTATCTTATACTTCCTCTCTCCAGTTTTTCGTAAAAGCAGTCGGCGCGGATACCAGAGATGAAGAATTAGCGGGTGTAATTGAAACAGGCGAACCATTGACCCTTTCTAGGTTTTAGAACTATAGCATTAGCCATTTTACCTTTGCTAGGTATGTTTTTTTAACCAAACATTACTTTTCTTCTTAAAATGAAGCTTATCTTTAAATAAATCCTTCTCAGTATCATCTAATTATGTCTGTTGGACTTGAATAATTTAGAGAGGCGAAAAAAAATGATCAATAACGTTTATTATCATGGTTCTCTTCTTTTGCGTATAAGTATTGCTATGTCTTTTATTTTAAGGAAAAAAGCCAACGTATTTTTTTTTAGCATGAATTTTCACGTGAACCATCCCGGTGTAAACAGTTATTTCTTGTTAGTAGAACTAGAAGGAAACGAACTCATGTTGCTCAAAAATATAATATGTACCTTTACGAATTCAATCATACTATTTTTTACTTTAGTTAATTATACAGTTTCCTTTTATTTTATCGATTTTATAAAAGTGTGCGTTTTCTTTCTTTTGCCTTTTATGGTAAAGACTAAATAATTACTAAACCAAAAAAAAAGCTATAAAAAGAGGGTTTTTCTTTTTTTTTCTTTTTCTCGCACGTTCTTTCCCTCTTCAACGGTAAGTAATGCCTACAGTGCTTTTCTCAAGAATCAACTTTAACTGGTGTCAAAGTAATATAATACTCCCGGGTAGTTTCTAAAACTTTCTAAAAATGCCGTAAAAATACTTTTCAAACTTTTGCTTTTGTTCCATTCAAAACTTTATTCAAGGCTTTCTGTTGGTCTATTGCTTCACTTTATCATAAGACTTTGGCTGGTTTCTTACCATACTTTGGTGCAACACTTTATTTGGTCTCTACTACAAATGCTGTTTAAAATCTACTCCTGCTATATGCGAAGAATTGTCTGAGACTTTGGGTGGGTCTCTTTCACACGACTTTGGTTGGTTTCTTCCTATACTTTGATACGTGACTGGTAAAAATTTTATTTGGTCTCTACTACAAAAATTTGCTAGGTCTCTTCTACTTTTGCTACAGGTTCTATCCAATACCGTGTTAGGTCAGAAATATCCGGCTCCGTAAAGAAAAGGCTTCAAAGGGCACTTTATAGATTCATCATAAAGAAAAGGCTCGATTATAGGCACTTTACGCTATAAAGAAAAGGCTTAAAAGGGCACTTTATGGTTACTAGTCGGGATATGATGATACAGATACTTACAGATATTACTTGTTTATTTATCACCTTAATAAAACCAACCCTTTTAAATCCTGACTTAATAACTAAACGAATTTTTGAAACTTTTCCTGTCTAAAAAAACTATTCTTTTACTTTATTAATGTTAAATTGGGCCTTCGTACGCATAAAAATTCGACCTGGATGCCTTAGAAACCCAAGACAACAAGTTCCATCCCAGTGAACTGTATGGGTCGTTTGTAAAAACGATTAACTAACTTATAGATTGAATACATGAGTATTTAAATTAATTCCATTTTTTTACTTATTTATCGGTAAGTAACAGTGTGCATGGCAGTGTACCGTATTGCACGGGCCGGGTACAAAAACTGATAAAAACACTCCAAAGGGAGCAATTATGCTAACGAAACGGGGGCTTTAAATATTTTTTATGTAATATTTATGTAGTAAATATTATTGCTCATACATATAATAGCTGGTTAAAAAATGTTATGTTCACACACGAAATAGCTGACAAGCGATGTATCTATAAAGGCTCCATTATTACTTAGTTGGGACGCCGTAGATTTATTTAGGAAAAACAAAAGGGCGTTTCTCTATTAAAACGCCCTAAAAAAGATCACCTTGAAAAGCCCACTGATATATCGCAGTTTACAAATCGCTCACAACATCAGAGATCACAGGAATAACAGCCTTCTTTTTTTAAATGAATTTGTTCCCATATTAAGGACCAAGTGGCGAGGGTTTTTCATTATCATGTGAATAAAATATAGTAAACAATGCGTGAAATGGGAATTGACAACAGTGAAGGCTGAAACGAGTGAACATTACTTGCAGTATGGTATATAATGTTTTCCTGTGTACTTGTAAAAAAAAACGTTTCTTATTCATCCCTTCCCTAATTATGTCCGGCCTAACTCCTGATATTATATTATACATCTCTCACTTTTAACAAGTGAAGTAGATAAATTTTCCTTTGCGTCTGCTCGTCGACTCTACTGGAGTGTATGTGCCGCACCTACGAAAAACACGCTCATAATTGAAAACAGGGTCACTGCTTTGCAGTTGGCAAAGTATAATTCATTTGTTTTAAAAGATAAATACTATAAAAAGGAGTTTATAAAACATATATTTGGACATGTCAGCGATGGAAGTGAAATAACCATTGGCTATCAAGAGTTTTCTACTAGATTTGCACTGTTGATGTTAGAATCTGTGGGCGATAAGAAGAATATAGCGCTCATTACTAAATCAACATTGTTTGACATCATCGTAAAGCATGATAAGATGACGAATATTACGATAAAGAACCAGGAAAAAATTGCAAATAATAATCTTGACCATATACTTTGCTCTGTGGACAGCCCACCATTTGATTGTAGCGATTATCGTCTTTGTAACATTGATTATAGTGGTGACTCCCTTATCAATAGAACTAATTTAAATGAAGGGCAAGCATCCCAGTTGATTGGTACCTACGCACCAAGATTGGTAGAGTCTGTTGCTATAGCTCAAAATTATTGGTTTTTCATGACAAGCTTTTCTTGTTTCCTTCACCACAACAAAGTGGATGATTGCGCTGACCGATCTAAGATTGGCTTTCAAGACGAGGCAGTAGCGTTTATCAGAAGAAAAACCACGCTGGGTAAGGACTACTTCGACACTAAGCCTCATTTTGGTCGTATGTAAAAAGGAGTTTCTCTCAGTCTTCCTTTTTTTTTTCTCTTTATTGCGCCCTAGTATTCTTGTTATCCGCGTGTGTGGTGTGGGGATGCTAGTCAGCGTAGTCTGAGCATGAGTAATGTGGTCTTGAAGTTACTTTGCAAAAGGGATTATCCGCTCTAAGGTCGGAAGACATTGTGTTCTCTCGAGCCATTGCACAGCAGAAATGGCTTACCACGGTCGATTTTTCCAAGCCTATTGTAAGGGGAGGTCCCCACAACTTCGGTTGTGTTTTTTTTTTTATCTTTTGGGATCGGATGAACTTCTACCTTCTCGTGGTTGATCCTGTTAATCATTGCAACCTGTGGTTGTGAGAACGAAAAGAAGTTTTTTTTATACTCAATAAAATGTTTTTTGTTTTGCAATATTTTTTTTTCAACAATTGGTAGACTACAGTTTTATTCGTTTTTTATCTATTTACATTAAAAGCAGGTTTTACAAGGGGATAGTAAGGAGGGCAATTGTAAAAAACGCGTAACAGATTTCAACCCGTAAGTTATCTTTTTCTTTGTTCTTTTAAAGACATATATTGATGTGTGTATAAGTATATACTTTCTTTCTTTTTTTTAAAAAAAACGTGTAGTCTGATATAAAACTACAAGATAATTTCTTTCAATGCCTTCGAAGAAAAGAGTGGCTGAAAGATAATGTTGTTGATTTTGCTCTTTCCGAGCTACGAACAAAGCATGAAAAATCCGGACAGGCAAATATTTTCAACAGCCTATTTTTTTCAAAGCTTCGAGATATCAGAGAGTACACACATATATTGTCTTTTTTAAATAAACAGTTCTAATATCGAAAATGAGACAAAACCTTAAGTTTAATATTTTTATTATCTTGAGGTCACACATCTCGGAGAGGTGGAACTTCAAAGTAGGAAGGGAAAAAAAAAACGAAGAATATGAAGGAAATGGGTAGCTATTTTTTTTTTTTTGTGAATGGTTGGCTTGTCTAATAAAAGTGAAATATGCGGATTTATTTTGTTCACGATGGTGTCCAAAATAAAAGGCGTTTGATTGATAATATATTTCCATATTGTCCAGTGAGTAGTAGACAGAATGGTGTAATATTCGGGAAGTTGACGTTTTACTTTTTTTAGGGCTACGACACATAGTTATCAAGGATATAAAGTCGGGCTAGAATTAGATACAGGGTATAAATAGCAAGGAAAAACAAATCAATAGCTCAAAAAGTAGTGCAAATATTTCCCTCCAAACTGCTATTAATTTTAGCACCTCCAAGTCAAAAAAAAATTAAGCGCGTGTCTCCAACCCAGGTGACTTGCCACTGATAAAAAATGCATAATAAAAAAAAAATCTCACACTATAAACACATTTTCCCCCCTCTTTTTTTAAACAAAAATGAAATTGCTACTACTTTTTACATGCGTTGTCGCAATTAGTTTAGTATGCTGTGAAACTAACCAGAGGATAATAAACGTGAATGATAACTTGAGTAAACACGGGCTCAAAGTCAAGGAAATTATTCATAACCATGATAAACCCAACGTTTTAGAAGCTCATACGAAAAAATTTAAAGGGGAAGCTTTAGCATATGTTACGCCATGGAATAACAGAGGTAAAATTCAAAATACTATAATATATTTAAATACTTATATTTTTTTTATGGTGTTAGGGTATGATGTTGTAAAAGAGTTTAAAGGAAAGTTTGACTAGTAAGTGCACACTAAAAAAAAAGAAAAAAAAAATTGGTATACTGAAGAAAAGTGTTTGATAGTGTTTCTCCTGTTTGGTATTACATTCAAAGAAGGTATGTTTGTTTACTCTCCGATGTTATTATTTTTTTACTAAAACATCGTTATTAGATCACCTATGCAATTTGACTTTGATGGAGAGCATGATGTTGACCAAGGTGTAAGTAAACAGGATATCCAAAAAAAAAAAAAAATGGTACCATAATAATTGTGTTTAATACAGTGGATGAAAGAGGTAAAAGATGAGGCCACAAATATGGGTAAAATTTTACCAAGATTTCAATTACGTGGATGGACAGGTGAGGATTTAAGAGTGTTTGTTGGAAGTGCAGAAGAATCAAACGTATTAGCAAATGAAATCAATGAACAAGTCAAGTAAAGTATATACGCATATATATAAAAAAGGATAGCATTGTTAAATTGTTTTTTTTTAGAAAGTATAAATTTGACGGTGTGGTCATTGAGTGTGGATATCCTGCTTTCTTTCAACGATTTCTAGCCGATTTATCTTTGTTGTTGCATAAAGAAGGTCGACAATTGATTGTAGTTTTACCTTCGATTATGAATGAAGATCATAAACAGTACATGAAGCCCGAAATATTCGAGACCATGTCGAAATATGTTGATCGATTCAGTGTGATGACTTATGACTTTTCTAGCCATGATCCGTAAAGTATTTTAATTTTTTGAGCACAGGTTTTAGACCAAAAATCTGATTTAGTAGGGTTTATTATAGTAGTGGTGGACCCAATGCACCGATTGAATGGATTATGGATAATATTGAATACTTGACAAATGAAAAAAATAGACACCAGTTGTTAGTTGGACTGAATATGTACGCCATGTCTTATTTACATACGCGTGCGCCAGAACCACTGGTGTTGAAAACGGTGGTGGATAAGTTGATTGATCAGCCTACTGAGTATGATGAGTTGTTGGAAGATGAAAATCAATTGATAGCAAGTGAGGAGGAGTTGAATTGGGATAAAGAGCATCAGGAAGCTTGGTTTATTGATATAGATGAGGACGGTATAAGGCAGGGAACAGTTTGGACTCCAACCTACAGGGTAATTTGTGCTGATTCGTGCAAAATAGCAAAAAAAAAAAAGGGGGGTCTAATATATCTTTTTTTTTGTAGTCTATTAGAAATCGTCTAAGACTTGCTGAAGATTATAATGGTATGGTATATATAAATATTTTTTTAGCACTGTGTACTTATTCAGTATACTTTTTTTTTCTATAGTTGGTATTGCATTATGGGAAGTTGGACAAGGTCTTGATTACTTCGTAAGTCTTATATTTCTTAAAAAATGCACTATTTTGTACTAACATGTTTTCTGTAGTATGATCTTTTCTAGATTTATAACTGCAAACTTATTATATATAAAAAAAAAGAGAATACCCCCATCTTGTATCCCACACTATAAAATATTTGTATCAAACCGATAAAGCATTGCAGAAAATCAATCAATCATTTTTTTTAAAAAAAAAAAGTTATTTATTTTTAAAAAAGTGAGCTTGGGAATCAAACTTACAGGGTATAAATATGCGGAAGATACGGGTTAATCTTCAATCAATTGAAAATACCCTTCTGCTGATAATTCAAGTACTTGCTGCTTGATCCAAAAGTCTAATTGTTCTACTACTTTTTCTTTAGAAATTTTAACCTGTAATTTAATTTCTTCTCTTGTAAATGAATCCTCTACAGATTGTTTTTTTTAGTTTTGGGCAAAACAAAAAATTAGTAGTATAAGTTACCTTTTGTTTTAAATAAGGCTATGATTAAAGCAGCTTCTGGACAAACATCAAGTTTCAACTTTCGAGTTTTGAATTCTAGTTCGAGTGTTACAGAACCCAAGGATGGTACGAACTTTAATTTTCTGGATGCCTTTGCTTTTTTGAATTCTGTTTCGTACGTCTGTACAGACCTTTCAAATTCAGGCCATGCTTGTAAATTCGATAGCACGATTTCTTCTTCATCGTCTTGCCCCAAATCATCCGCATCACTATCATCATCTCCACCAGGCCAATAAAAGCCCGACATGATGATGGCATGAAACGACCCACTCACATCTTTATTATCATGGATGGATTTATCCAGTCTTCTACTGATATCTAAATCTCGCAGCATGATATCGCAGCGTAAAAAAGTATCTGCGGGGAAATGTCGTTTCAGTAGCTCTAATTTTCGAACTTCTGCATCTGTATCGTAATTCTTTGTTAAAAGAAGTACTTCTCCTAACTTGTTGCTGTAGCCTTTTACGAAATCTTCAAGTGAGTTACACATGCTGATAAGCATAGCTACTGAGTCTCGTGATTTTTGTTGTAGTCTTCTTAACATGGCTATGTTGTGTGTGTGTGTAAGTAAGGGTTTTAATCGGCGTGGTTTGCAAATTTCTTACCGGGTTTATCTTCTTTGATAATGACAGTGTCGCGAGGGGCTTCTTGGTTGGTTAACTCGGATGGCTTGAATACGTAGACGTCTTCTTCTTGTACTGCAGGGAAAAATTCGTCTTCTTCTTGGTCGCGAATTAATTCAACTACACCTTGAACAGCGTCATTACGGTAACGTCTAAAATTGGATGTTAGTATATGTCTTTTTTTAGGATGGATTTTTTTTTTTGTACTTCATGTATGATTCAATCATTTCTATAACTAGACCCATGATTCCGCAAGAAGGGTCGATAATAGCTAAACATTGTATACATGCAATATACTGCTGCAGAATATCACTTGCTGAAGCACCTAAATGAAGAAGTCTACCTTGCAGTCTGCAAAAAAAAAAAAAAAAAATTAATATCCAGTTAGTAACTAATCTCTCCTTTTTTTTTTTAAAAAAAAAAAGAACTTACTCTTCCATTAATTTTTGTTGCAAGTCTTGTAATAAATCTCTTTTGGTGGCAATAACATGAAAATCAAGAATTGCTTCTTTCGTTGTAGGGTAGTCTCTTATAATATCGAAAATTCTAGGAATGCTATAACAGGCGATAAGTAGAAAAAGTATTTAAATTTTTAAAAAAAGTCTTACCGAGATTGATAGATGAGTTCGTAAAGAACATGTTCTGCCTTGATCTTTTGTCTTAAAAAATTATTCCAATCCGAATCTACATCTCCAGATTTAGGTATCACGTACGATAACCACGGTAAAATCAAGACATGCAACCACTTCAACTGCACAGACACCATCGACACCGTCCAATTATCCTTCCACACTAGCGTATTCAACCTCACTTTGATTTTTTCTTTTAAAATCGGTATCCAATCCGGCGTCAACAACAGCGTATTTAATTTCTCGCAGACGGTACTGAACGCCAGTCTTTTTTCCTCGTAGTAGGAGGCGGTATGTGTGTTGTCGTCAGGGATAAGCCAAGTATCGGTTTGGATATCGTTTTGTTCATCGTTACGAAAACTCTTGGTGCAGGATTCTTTTAGCATTTCGTCGGAGAGGTTGAATACGTCGACAAGGCCAGGAAGGTCAGAGTCGAGGATGGTTTGCACTTGGTATTCGAGGTCAGGGCCGTGGTACTTGGAGATACGGTGTGAGAACAAGTAGGCGAAGGCAGGCTGTTGGTGGTGATGGTGGGGCGGCGGTGGGAGGTGGGAGCGGAAAAGGTGCTCAATAGTGTTGGAGCCAGAGTCGTAAAAGATGGTGCTGGCCGTGGTGAATGAAGACGTGATTTTTTCTTTAATTAATGCGATGCTGGTGTACTTGACCTTGTCTTTTAATTCGGTCGCTGCTAACGAACTTCCTCTAAAATTAAAAAGTGTCAGTACAGAGTGAAGATGTTGGATGGATTTATTTACTCGGGAAAGGGCATGTTTAATGCTAAGCCGGTGTGCTCGTAACATTCGTATATGTCGTTGACTAGTTGTACAAAGTGATTTGCGATTTGTACTGGATCGTGTCTTTTTTTCTATTTTTAAAAAAAAAAATTGCATTAGTTTTTTTTTTATATATATATACCTATATCGTGTGTGTTGGTTTATACCTTGTATACTTTTTCCCATTGTGCTAGTAAGACGATAACAGAAGTTTCCAAGTAATCAAGAGAAATGCCAATATACCAATCGTGAACTAACACGTAAGGTAGACTTGGATCGTGTAAAACTTTTAAAGGTGAATCGCGAACTAAAAGAAAAGTTAAAAATCCAATAGCTTTTGCTTTTCCAAAAAAAAAAAAAAAACGTACTTCGTAGTAATCGTGGATACTTTATACAGTAATCTACAATTTTTGGCATTGTCGGTAAAGGCTATAAAGGTTATGAGTTACATGTACAAGAAGAGAGTATAAAAAAAAAGGTTTACCTCTTTTTCAGAATTTCCTTGTACTTCGAAATAAGTTTTTAGTCGTTTAATAGGGTCAAGAGCTCTACTTTGTTTAGGAAAATAAGAATACATGTTCAACATTTACAGAGAAAGAAAAAAAAAAAGAAAAAGAAGTAAAGGTTCCCTGAATTTTTTTTGAATACATATTTTTTATTTTGTAACGGGTTCCTAATAACGTAATTTTTTTTTTTTTAGGTATCGTTTTTTGGTACAGAAGAACTTTGTTCATTTATGGAATCTGATTCAGACGTCTTTTTTTTCTTTTTAAAAGAATCTATGATGCCTGCTTGCCAATCGTCCTCGGGCTCGTCTCTGTGCGATATCATGGGTAAATTGATATCAAAGGATGTGGGTCTGTTTTCACCTAGCATATCCAGACTTCTTCTCCACTGTCTAATTTCATCATCGTCTTCATCGTCTTCTTCAGTTACATTTGAACTTGAATCGTACTCATCATTGGTTTCCGAAGTAATTGATAACCGTTGATGTGGAACAGGTACAGGAGGTGGTACATTTGATCCTGCTGGTGAGTTACCTAACGTCGATCCAATCAAAGTAGACAGTGTTGAGTTATCAATCTCCAGTGATAGATCTGTCGAGTTGTTTGGGGAGGAGGAGGAGATGCGAGAGTACGGTGACCATCTAGATAGCGGTGTAGCTAGATGCTGCTGCACCATGACTCTTGACCGTTCATCTGACTCTCGCTGCTTTCGTTCCTTTTCATACTCGGACCATTTCTTCATCACGATTTGAGAAGAGTCAAATTCTCCTTCCTTGTCACCGTGATTTTCTTTGCTTTCTGCGCCTTCAACTTTACGCGTCTCGCCCCATGTAAAATCGTCGAAATGCCAGTAGGCGTACGAAGGAAGCACAAAATTCCAGATGGGCAAGCTGATGAGGTAAATCAGCATCCAGCCTACGTACACCAGCTTTCGGCTGGTCATGACAATCAACACTGCGGGCAGACCCAAGATCAGCGCTAGAAGAATAAGCGAGAGTACGGCAGGTTGGCCCATACACGCCAAGATAATCAAGTACATAGTGAACGAAATAGCAGCAGGTAACGCTAACGTGCCCACAAGCTCCATGAACACGACAAACTGCATGGAGAAACAAAATGTACCGCACAAGTCTCGTACAAACACAAGCTCCATGAGGTTATGAATGGTGGAGTTGATCCAGCGTCGGCGTTGAGATAAAAGCACAGCAAAGGAGTCGGGGACAACCGTCTTACAGACTGCTTGCGGCACAAATAACATTTTACGGCGAGGGAAGGTCTTGAGCATAAGTGTGGAGAGGTATCGGTCTTCTCCCAACAGGAGGAGGTTCTTTTTGTGGAGGGTGTCGACGACGTTTTCAGAGTAGTGCTCGATGATGTCGGGGTTGGCCAGGATGGGCACCCAGTGGCCGTTGTTGCCTTTAGGCGCTTTGATGCGGTACATGCAGAAGCAGCCTGGTAAGCAGGTTACGTTACCGAAAATCGATTCAAACGCTTTTGATTGATGATGCGAGATATAGTACTCGAACACTACCAAAAGAGGGTTAATACAAAATGATAAATAAATATAAATATGTATATATTTTTTTACCTTGGATCATGGATACCCAACTATCAGTTTTATTTCCAATTTTAGTTTCACCACAAAGTCCCATTACTTCGGAATCATTGACCATACAACTAATTAAGCGCGAAAGGGCATCCGGGTATACTTTTGTATCTGCGTCTACCATGAGCACAATCTCGTACTTGTCAGGGCTTACACCTGTAACTCCCCAAATATTGGTAAAGAACTCGTACTCGAGTTCAGTCATTCGTTCATCAAACATGACTTTTTGAAGAAAGGACATGAGGATCACCTGACCGTCTCGTTTACCGCGGTTACCGGGTTTGGATTCTCTCGCTTGCTCTTGAGGCGTGCCACACTTGACAATGGTGATCATGGGAACCACTTGCTGTTTATCAACGTCGACAGTCTTATCATCGTAGCGGTAAAAGCCCGTGTACACTTTGGCCATGTTGTGGCGCTTTGTGCCGTCTGCGATAGCGACGTAGGACCGCGTTTCAACGCTCTCGGGGTCAACGAGAAAATTGTGCATCATGGATATACAGGTGTCGGGTGTGGACATGGAGTTGCCGTGGCCGGTGATGATGCCATCGGCAATGACGAGGATGAGTTTATGGGAGTTGGGGTAGTCGGTGGTGGCGATGGAGTCCAGCGTGGTACGAAGGCCGTCTTCGCTTTCAGAATAGCAAGTGACAAGGCAGATGGTGTGGGCCAAGGTGAAACCAAAAGGCATGTATTCGGACGCAGGCTGTTTGATGGCGTGTGGTGAGAGGACGTACGGGCATGAAGTTTCAGTTTGTACAGAGCGCGGAATGATGCTTGATTGTGATGTTTGTGATGATCGGCGCGATAGTGGGCTTGCAGTGATGCTTCGACTGTTTTCGGAAGTTGAACCTGTTGGTCGAACAAGGTTTTGATTAAATACTCTAGATCTAAATTTTTTTATATTAGAGGGATTTGGTTATATTTTATATATTAGTGTATAGTTTTTTTTTTTTTTACCCTGTTGCTGTTTGCTTCCAAATAGCGCTTCCAGGTCTATCAATAGTAGTAGTAAAGTGCATGGAACCAGTATCGGGTGGAGTAAAACGAGAGGTTCTGGGCATCATGCTCTTTTTTTTGTTGAGGGTTTGTTGCGCGCCGTAAGAGTACTTGTAAGGGTCGTATTGGGGTCGTATGGCTTCAGCTGGAACATGAATACCGGTCGTCCAATCTTCAATTTCATCGTCGCGTCGCATGCGGTCCTTGTAGGACGATCGCCCTTCTTTTTTAAAGTTACCTAGTTTCCAGGATAAGAACCAACCAAATATAACCGCGAGTCCGAATTTCACAAGGATCACTCCCAAAATAACTATTAATGAGGTGTAGAGGACGACGTCAGACGCAATGCAGCCAACACTTTTGGTGTCGATTTCGCCTACTTTGATCACGTCTAGTAAGCAGTTGGCTTCAGAGGTCCATTGTTTGCTCAAGGTGCGGTGTGTGGCGACAGTGTGCGTGATGTCTTGACCACCGTATAAAGAACTGTTTTGAAGGATGGATTGGATTAAGCCGTCAGAAGGTACTGAAAATACGGATTGAGGTAGTGATTGAAGTAAATTCAAGTTTATAACATAACTATATAAGAAGAGATAGGTTTTAGTGGTGACAAAAAAAAAATTATATTATTCTGTGCGTTACCCGTTAAAGACAGCTAAATGGGTCGTGCTATTAACATCATTCCAACCATAATAAACTCTTCCTGATTTATCATAATTGCCATTTGAGTTTAAAACACCATGAGTTCTCATGGACTCAAAAGTAGTTCTTGCGGTAGGATTTAAATGACAGGCGGATTGATTAGAGTAGAGGGACGGGTTTGGAGGAGCAGTATTATAGTCTATTAACTGACACGGGAAATAAGAGGGGGTATTACCTTTTCCGATAACGGCAGATTGTGATTTAGGAAGAAAGATGGAATTGCACTGCTGATTAATGTTTTGGAATAAAAAGGACGCATCTTTTCCACCTGCGTGGATGGGTTCATAAATAACGTTTGTAGGTTTATCTGTGGAGCCAGGAATTGCAGGGTGACTGTTCCAGGAGGCTAATAGATAAGCCCAGCCGTGAATGACAACATATCCACTGTTAATGGTCTCGACACGAAAACTTAGTGGTGGTCGTGGGCAGACGACTTGTGTGAATCCAAAGGTTAAAAAACCAACAAAGGCCATGATACCTAAAATAATAGTAACAAGGCCCATTTTTTCTCTAAATGCCATTTGTGCACTTTTATCCTTTTTACCTATATATATATAAAAAAAAGAGATTGCATAAATAACAACTAAAAATAATAAAATAAGGGATTTTTATATATATAAATTTTTACCCATAGCTTTAAGAATAGGGGGAGGACAGCAGCATGTAACAGTATAACAAAATAGTTTCCAAAGATCGCATGTATTAGATGCTGTATTAGTTGAGTATTCAATAATAGGTTGTCGGTCATCTTCTTCTTCTTCTCTCCCTAATAAACCTCTTCTGATAACTGAGCGTCTGGCTGGTGCAGATCGTTCTCCGGCAGGTCGATAATAGTCTTCGGTGTTGAGCTTTTTTCGTGTGTGGTATTGAGGGTGTTGTGGATCAATTCGACTTCTTTCTGGTCTCACGAGTGAGCCTGTACGTTTGGGTGTGTTACTTGTTTCGCCATTGTTGTTAGCAGACGTTGATATCGATAGGTTACTAAATGATATTTCCATTTTTTTTTTTGATTTATGATTAAAAAAGTCTTTCTGTTTTCTTTTTTCCTTTTTTTTATTATTAGTAGTAGTGGTAGTAATATACTTTGTAATATATATTAGTGCAAATTATAGTACAACTTGGGTAAAGAGAGAGATATAAATTATACGGAAAGGGTAAACTTTTTTTTTTTTTTTTTACTTCTTCTTTATGTAAAAGGGGTCATTCAGCCTAATAACAGTAAGGAAAAAAAAAAGAAAGAAAGAGAGAGAGAAGGATTGAAAAAAGTATATAAATATAAGAAGACGCAAAAAAAAAAAAGAAGGAGCAAAATATAAAATAAAATATGATGTGGGGGAGCAAGAATTTTTGAGGGACAATACAGATGAAATCAGTTCGTTTATAAAAAAGGTGATGGTTATTTATTGAACAAATCGTTTTTTTTTTTTTGGTCTATTATGTGAGTGTGCACGTCTTGTTTATTTGGGTATAAACAAGTGTAATTCCATATTAGAATCCTATACTGTATAGATTGTGCGAAAAAAAAAAGAAAAAGGAAAAAAGGGGAGCCAAGTAAATTATTAAGGGGTGCTGTGTATATATATACTTTATATATTCCATCGACATTTATCATTTATAAGAGCACACACATATTAAGATCACTTTTCAATCCAACCTAGTACTTTTTGTCTTTTCTTTAGTAGCCACTACCACTTCTTCGTCGTTTTTTTTTGAAAAGGGAAAACCACGTGTATTGATTCTCTTTTGTTTTTATTGGGCAGGCATCATTGTTATAATCTAAAAAAGATGCACGCTAAATGTATACGCTCTGTTTTTTTATAGTAGTGTTTTCATACTTTTAAGTAAGTAGTTATTATGTTTAAAAAAAAAATTATTTTTACTAGTCGAAAACTAAATCATGAAAATATTGGTTACTGATGAAAAAAGGTGTATATTGTGTGTGTGACACATTAATATCAAGGTCCGTATCACTTTAAGCGATTTTCGATGTACAGGTATAGACTTTTATTTTTAGAAATTGTATCATAAATATGCATATCGTTTATCGTTACCACCGTTGGTCATGTAGATCAAAATAGGAGAAACAAACATTGTTAAGTTAGACTATCTTTTTCATGAAGTGTTGTTTACCTTCTTTCTCTGTTTGTTATTACACACCCGTATACAAAAACCTTTTTTTTTTCTGCTCATTCACATTCGAGATTAGTCTATGTGTAAAAAAAAACAAAGAATACCAACCTTGTTTTGCACTTGTAAAAAAAAAAAAAAAAAAAAAAAAAAAAAAAAAAAAAAAGTAGTTTATATTTCTCGGTTTTTACTACCGTAAGCGTACTATAAAGTCGATCAAAAAAATCAAAAATTTTACAGAAAAGGGAGCATAAATAGTAGTAGCGGAAAATAACATGTGGAGCGAGAGAGAGAGAGCAAAATTATTCTGATTTTGATAGAATCCGCGATGCATTATATACCCTAAACAAGTATCGTGCCATTTTCAGGGGGGCTAAAAAGTTTATTCTCAAAAAAAAAAAAAAAGTTATTTTTGCTGCATGGAAGTAGAGTATTTCTTCTTATTTATGTAGTTATACACTTAAATGATCACTGTGATTAGATAACGTACCTTCTGTACAGTACTTATATATAAATTGAGAGTTTTATATTTTTTTATTAGAAAAATAAATAAATATGCACAGCATATAATTTGTGTGTTAAGAATACAATACGCTTAATTTAAGCGGTGGGTAATCTGTCATCTCCAGTAGGGCAGTAAACCTATTCGACATGTTTTTTTAGAAAAATGTATTTATTTGTTGTATATGTACACATTAGATCACTTACTTTAAGATTTTCTTCAAAAGTGAATACAGGAGGTTTAAGACTTTTCTCCATAAACAATTGATTCCAGAATGCCTAACGGATTTTGTTTAGATTTTCCCTTACTTTTTTTTTTTTGAGTGTACTACATACCTTGGCAATATATTGATGGCCCTTTAAACTAGGATGGAAACAATCTACGTTACTAAGAGCGTTGACGGGGAAAGAGCTAATGTCAATAGGTGCAGGACTGTACATCACTGCAAACGTTCCGCCGGCTACACCCTTGTGCTTGTTGGCAATGGCTTCGAGTCTCTGGTTGTAAGCGTCGGAGATGGTATCCATCTTGGCCAGGTTTTCGGGTGAGTTAGCGCATGCGCATTCCATTTCGTTATCCAGGATGCCGTTAGGAACGCAGTATGGGTTGCCTTCTGTCAATGGAAATACACCAGACACTTTAAATGTACCAACTATCATCATGTATTAGTTTTTGTATATTGCTTCTTTTTTTTTAAAAAAAAACTTACGCAAGTTGATTACAACTTTGGGTACTTCTTTTTTGATACGGTTAATAGCAGCTTCAACGTATTGACCGTAAGCGTCGGGAGAAACATACTCTGCTAAAGAACTATCACAAGAAGCGCATTGATCGTTACCTACGAAAGGAGGGGAGGGGGGTTATAAGATTATTATTTTTTTGATTAAAAAAAAAGTTATACTTACTTCCAATTTGAATAGTAATCATCTTCCAATCGTTTTTGTAGCTAGTGGAAAAGATATAAGACTTCATACCTATACACAGATGCGTTAGTATCTAGATATCAAAAGGGGAGAAATAATTATGTGCATACGTGGAATAAGATAATCAAGTTCATAATTCAAGTTCATGGCAATAGCGCCACTTTGTCCAGCATTTAAGTTATCCTTTAAGGGACGATCTGCATTATACAAAAATGAGCATATTATACGACATAAAAAAAAAAATTAAAACATACAAGCGGTGATAGGAAATCCACATAAGGGCCCGTGACAGATGGAAGCTAAATGCGAAAGAACGGAAGCACCTTTTACAGTGGGGTTGTATTTTTTCATAAAGTTGGCAAGCGTAACTGCGTTCGTGTCTCCACCAATCGCATAACTGTTGCCACGGTACTCGGATATCAAACTTAGATTAAGCGCGCCAGAGCCCGCTTCATAATCAAGGCCCATCATTGCAAATCCTGCCATAATACTGTTTTTTAAAATTAGTAAACGTTTACTCCCTGTTTTGAGGGGGAAGTCACCTGTCTCCTAATGCGCCAATGATTTTAATGTCGTCAATACGAAGGTCAGTAATGTCTTTGGCGGGAGATGCACGGGATGGAAGAGAAGGACATTCAGAGATAGAGGTTACGGTAGCAGCTAGAATGGCGGATATCGAGAAAGAAAGTGTGATGATTGTTTTAAGAAAAACCATTTTGAGATTTTTTGTAATGATTAGATAAAAAAAAAAAAATTATACTGTTAATTCGTGCCTCTTTTTATACGATTCAAACATTGGGCTTTTTTTTTTTACGTTTTGGTGATCAATAAGTGATCAGCATGGCACAGTATGGCACAGTATGAACGATTTACGCAGTATGATACAATTTTGATTATGCTTTGAGAAAATCGGTGAGTAATGGTTATTGAGACACATGGTACGTTTTTTTTTTAAAATGAAAAAGATATGTTCACGTAGGGCAAGTAAAGTTTTTGCTTGGGTACTTCTTTTTTTTTTGTGCCACGGCGAGACAAAGTGTACACTGATCGAATGGTGTTTACATGAGAAAATGTTAGCGCGCTGGATACATGTGCAATTTTTTTGAGGTAGCAGTAATTGTAGGCTCTTTGACAAATAAATGTGGATATAGTGTATCTCAATCCCCCCTGTTTTTTTTTCTTACCTGTCAAATGTGTATAATTCAACTTGATATATGAATAATTGATAAAAAAGATTTATTACAATGTAATTATTCTTCTTGTAGTACATCGGTGTAATACTACTCCTCTTCACTCTTCCTAGTAACCGATCTGACTCATCACCTGAAAAAAAAAAAGAACTTGTATTTTACTGAGCTAGTCCTATACAAGTATAAGTTTCTATATTTGAGTTCTCGGTAATACACCAAGAGCTTGATCAAGATTCTTTTTTTTTTTTTTTTTTTTTTGCTAGCAGTCGAGAAAAATGTATTACAGTGTGTCCAATTGAAGTTCAAAAAAAAAAGTCCAATTGAGAGTATTGTTTGGGGGACAATCAATTTTGAAGATCTTCGTTTAGGAGGTAGAAAAAAAAATGGGTCATTTGTTTGTCCGAAATCCCGAAAGTTAAAAAATGTAACAGTTCATGCAGATTTTTTTGGTTGTACTTGCATCTTGAAAAAAAAATAATTTATCAGATGCCAATTTTTTGGTACATTATGCCTCGAAAGAAACGGTAAAACAACGTGGCAATGGTGTAAAAAAAAAATAGTTGTTATGGAGCATTTAATATGACCAATGGTGACACTACAGAGATGATAAAATCGAGTAATCTTTTTTTCTCGGTATATAGTATTTTGTGCACTTGGTATTATTACATATGTAAAAAAAAAAAAACTAATTCGAGAGCCTTCTTGAGAGTAGTATCATAAAATTTAAAGTAACTGCAAATTTATTCTATTTTTTAATCAATCAATCCTGGTGGAATGGACTCCACTGTATGAGAGGGAATACAGATCGAGGGCATACCCGGTAAGCCACAAGGACTTGGAACTTGAAGTGACACACCGGTTCAGTACTTGCTTTTTTCGTTCCTGTAGGGAAATAGTACCGACAAGTTTTTTTTTTAGTCATCCGAGGAAAGTTATTATAAAGACCCATTGAGTGAAATGTCGCATTGAAGAATGTTCCACCAGCTCTTTGCAACAATGCCAAGAGAAGAAAAAAAAAAGGTTGTTGCGGGTCGTTACTTTTGGGTCTTGCAGTACCGTTTTGATATGAAACACAAATGTTTAAGGGGGCCGTCTTATGATATTAATTAAACTACATACGATAAATGTGTATTCTATCGTAATGGAATGTGGGATAGCATTTTATGTTTAATGACAAACAACTATTAGGTAACATACCACCAGGTTTAACTCTAGTAAATTTTTAACTTTTTTTTCACTTTTTTTTTGGAGCGATAAACATTTTTTTACGAGCTTTTGTAAAAAATCTAATAGAATAATTTTCTTTATTGAACGTTTAGGAACATATCTCTTCGCGCCAATTGTCTTTCTTAACAATTAAAAAAAAAGTTTATTGCTATCAAAGTCAACCTATATTTTTTACTTTTAAGCGGGGGTACTATCAAGGGATTGAAAATTTGAAATCAAAAATTTGGGTAATGTATTTCATACCCTGCGATTTTCTATCCCGGCCAATGAAATGCCTATAAAATAAGAAAACATTTGAAAAAAATTAAAAATTACTAGATTTAAAACTGGTGGCACGTTAGGACATCCCTCCTGTATATATGTTTTTATTTATAAATATATAATAAGTATCAACCTCCGTTATCTTGGTCTTGACAAGTGGGTGCATAAAAGTACTATCTGAGTGATCTTTATTATAAATCAAAAGCTTTCCTTGTTTTTTCTAGTGCTTTTCTCGAACTCATCCATCTTGGCACGTTTTAAACTAATTTCATCAACAGGTACTATTCTCCGCAAAACGGGACCATTTGGTCCGTTACTTCAGAACTATTTTTGTAAGGGTGAAAAAAAGTTTATTTGACGAAAAAGCAAAAGTAAAAATACTTTGAAAATTAATCAGAGCATTGTATTTTTTGGTTTAATCCTCAGAAAAGTGTAGCTAATGGTATTTCTTACATTCACATCGAAATACAACTTTTTGACGTGTGACGCCCAGTCGAGATTTTGATATTTTGTTAGAATTTTTCTTCAATTGAAATAATGAGTTTAATGTAAAAATTTCTTATAAAATTATTCGAAAAAACAGGTATCAAATATAATTCAAGGCGACCCAATAAAAATTGAAAAGCTTTGGATTTATTTATTGAAATATAAGTATTTATAGCAGTAAAAAAAAAAAGATTGTTTAAAAAACCAAATTAGTATCGAATTCAGAGTTCCTTGAGGTGTTTGCAGCTTATATCGAATCAATTATGTCTCGAAAAGAAGAGATAACGGTCTGATTCTATTTTAAACAACATGTTTAGAACGCCTACGTAAAACTTTATGCCTGCATCTATCTTCAGCTTTATGAAAATTTCTGTGCCTCTAAAATATTTCATATCAGATGATCGTTCGAGCCATGTCAATGAATCAAGAGAAGTATGAGGCATATGAATGGTTATATGTTCTGTATAGTCTTTTTTAAGGGCATAAACTTTGAAAGAAAGTTGATTGAGGTCACTTTTACTCATGCGATCTATTTAATCATTTTTACGCAATTACACTTGTTTCGCGCAAGAAAGCTCAAAGTCGTTCATCTTTTTTTTTTTTTTTGATGATTCAATCCTCTTTAAACTTGGTATTTTATTAAGAAAATCATTACGCTACAGATGAATAATATTTTAAAAGTGAAAAAAAAATTGACAAAAAAAAGATGTGCAAATGAACAAAAAGTCTCCCCGCTTAAATTAACAATATTTTCATCTTTCAACGCACGAAGACCTGACACTTCTGGTGCAGTACTACTTCGATTTTGTTCTACCCACCATTGTTTCCATCTTCTTGACACTTCTTTCAGCTTCTCTGATAGGAGAAGGGGTTCTCTTTTGACGAATTGGGATCGTTGTTTCGTCTTCTTTGATGATAACATTTTGTTTTTTCAAGTTCGCAGCAGCAGTATTAAAAGAGTTGGACGGGTTACTATGAACTTTTACAACAACATGTGCAAGGACAAAGCGAGGAATTCAGTTCAATGCCCTTGTATCAACAGATAAGGACACATGTTGGTCCGCCTTGATATTAATATCTTGAGTGTAGTAAAAAAAAAAAGCTAATGTTCGATTACAACGGAGCCACATAAGAGCAAAGCGCCAAAAATCATTTTTGTGGACAAGATACGGGGGCGATCAGTATTAGCCTTTTCTGGTAATTTGTCTTTGAAAGATTCATGCAATTCATTGAATCCTTCAACATTCAACCCTAAGTGTACGATATAAGAGCTATCGAGTAAAGTAAAGTAGCACTAGACGTTTCAAGTGTTTGCAGACTTCAGCTTGTCGTAATGCATATCGTCAACACGTAGAATGACGTTTAGACCTCTAGTATTTGCTATAAAAAAACTTCCTACAACTGTGTCGTTTTAGCGGAATATGTCTGATATGCTCGTATAGTTTTTTGTTTGTAGTAGCCAAAGTGAAATCATATTTAGTGTTTAAATGGCGTGTAATTTCGAACAGAATATCGTTTGGTTGATGTGAATTTTTAGCTATGATCAATACTCGAAAGAAAAAGTATTGTCAAATAGTCTAGAGTAGTAATATAGATCTACCAAGTCCCGGCCTGTTATTCTGACTTGGTTCCGAGGGCTTGTTGCACTTCTTGTAGCAACTCAAAAGAAAAAGGCCAGCAGCAGCAACCCTCCCTGAAGATCCCCAAAAGGCTGGCCGCGGAAAAGCAGCTAGTATCAGAAATATTGCTATATAACGTGGGGAATTTCTTAGTATACGTTCTACTTGTACGCTCAGAAAAGAGTATGTGGTATATTTACTTAATTTTAAAAAGCGTTTTTTTTTTTAAAAAAAAATAGCTTGATATCTATCAGAGTTATGGTGGACTTTATTTGAGCGCTTGTTGTAACAAGTACTCTTACGCCCGGTTGTTGCTCGAAGGAGAACAGTATCCTTTTTGTACGGACATAAAGAAAGGAAACAAAAGCACTAGAAAAAAAAAGCAGAATAATATAAGATATAAAGATGCACACGAGAAAAAATATAATACTTAGGGGTATACACAGTAAAAAAGAAAAGAAAAAGAGATTGTTTATGATAAAATACACAGTCAATTTTACGCGTCGCCCTGCGGGACTACGGACTTACGGAATCTCTGTTTTTTCTTATAACAGTCAACATGGACGACAGTGTTAAACAGTCTTGAAAAAAAAATCACTGGATTCTTGTAAAAATAAAAATAATGTACACTGTTGAAAAAGTAGAAAATTGGGCTGGTGTAGCGAATGGGCTAGTTCAGATTGCGGTTACACGATGGTACTACCGATTTAAAGAAATCTGATCCTTTCCGGAACGATTTTAGTATAAAAAGTTGCAAATGTTTTCATCACCATCTCTTTGGGAGGTTAGCTTTGATTGTGGGATATAATTTGAAATGATTGCTCTTGTCAATATAAAATAAAAATATCCAAACGAGATGACATATTATGTCCTGTATGATTATAATAAATGAGTATTTTTATGATGTGTACATGCAGAATAACACACGTACTATCTTTTTTTTTTTGGGTTAAAAAAAAGAAAAGGGTTTATAATAATAAAAATAAAATAATAATAATAATGATAGCGTGGTGGGGAGGCAGTTAAAAAAAATTTAACAACATCCACCAGCAGACTTTTCCTTTTTACGATACTCTCTGTTTTCATCTAAACTACTACCGCGAGACATACTACGTACACTTGGTGGTCTCAACTGAACACGTTCACCATTTGTAGGGCCAGCGCCCATTTTATTGTCGTCTGTTGTTTGTGCAGGTTTAGGAAGGTTTTCAAAGATGGTGGTAAAGACCTTTTCAAACGCATTATCGACGTTGGTAGAATCAAGTGCTGAAGTTTCCATAAAAAGGAATCCATCTTTTTCAGCCAAAGCCGCACCTTCTTCAGTAGTAACAGCACGGCTCGTTTCGCTTAAATCAACCTTGTTACCTACCAACATGATAACAATCTTGGATTCTGCGTGATCTCGAAGTTCCTTTAACCAGTGTGAAACATTTTGGAAAGAGTTTCTACGGGTAATATCTAGTATATAATATTTTAGTTTTAAGCCTCACAGAAAAAAAAAAAAAATTTATGCTAAAAGTTACCATAAACAACAAGTGCACCGACTGCACCACGATAATAACTATTGAAAAGAACCAATATCTTTTTAACTTTTTGATTGTTCTTTTTTCATTTTTTTTAAAAAAAAAAGAGTAATAACTTACGCGCCAGTAATAGCTCTGTAACGTTCTTGTCCGCTGGTATCCCAAATTTGTGCTTTAATAGAACGCTTTTCTATACACACAGAAAAAAAAAAAGTGAATAAAGAAAACAAAATAAATAATAAAAAAAAATAAGCTTTACCAATTTCAATATTCTTGGTTGCGAATTCAACACCAATGGTACTCTTTGATTCGAGATTGAATTCATTTGTCTAACAAAGAAAATGGAGTGTTCATCATCTATTTTTTATTTTTATTTTATTATAGGTTGTAACTTACAGTAAATCTAGAAAGTAAGTTTGACTTTCCTACACCAGAATCACCAATGAGCACAAGCTTGAAAAGATAATCGTATTCGTCGTCGGATAACATATTAGTAGAAAAGGGGAGAGAGAAGAAGAAGAGGAAGAAGAAAAAAGAAAAAAAAATTTCAAAAATAATTTACCCCTCACATCACACACACATAAAGCTGGATCAAATAATAGTCAAAAAAAGCCTAAATTGGTCTTAGTGGCTTTGTTGTGTTCAATATATATACGTCTTTACAGACAGAAAAAAAATGGAAAGGCAAAAAAAAAAAAAAAAAAAGATACTGAGCCCCTTTGTCTATTTTACGTCAGCCATGGTAGCTTTCTTTAAAAAAAAAGAAAAAAAAAATGGTTAGTTACATAAAATGGTTTCCTGTTGGTCCATGATGACTATGAATAAACACTGTTCTTGTTGGAGTAGCGGCAAAAAATCATTGTGGTGAAGTGTAGAGAAAACTCTGTCCGTAGCTCAACCTCTCTCCCATAAAGGCATTTTCAATATATTTCGATAATTAAGTTCATTTAATGTTAAAATATATCGACAGGAAACAACATCAGTTTCGTGTCGACATTATTCAATATCCGCCGTAGTGCACACACCAACAGCTAGCGATTATTTTTCAAATGTATTTGTGTACTTGTTGTTACAACATATCAGCGTAGGGAGAGTATTGTAATAGCTGAATAATTTAAAATAACCGAAAAGGCCACCGTGATGGGGTTTATGTAATTTCGATTGGGTAGAAGACGCTACGGGACCAATAAACGGCATAAAAAAAAAAGACATTTTCAAAATGCTTGTGCAACAATTACACAAAAAAGTATCGACATATTTAATCATGAGTATGAAAACTGACAAAAATACCATTGGAAACGTGCAAATACCTTGTATTAAACTGAATATATAACGTAAATGGAGTTCCGGAAATCATGATTTGCTTGCTGTTGGCGTGTAAAAGTTTTTTTTTCGTTTAATAAAAAATGTAATAGAGCCTTTTATTATTTGATTATGCAATGAAAGAGGGGAAAGGAGAGTGAAGAGTGATTATTTTATCATTGTTTTCTGTTGTTTTTGTCGATCTTTTCATTTTTCCTCTTGCGCATTTAAATTACTTGAAGAAAAACTCAATCTGGGTAACAAAAAAAAAAAAAAAAAAAAAAAAGTTTAAACGGGTTTGAGCCTTTTACTAGCTTTTTTTTTAGCTGAATTCTAATATTGAAATAGAGTGAAAGAAGGAAAAATGTTGACGTTTATTTTAAGAGGGACACATAAATTTCCCAGATTTCGGCCATTACTGTAGTTAATCATTTTTCTACATTTGTCTGCACTTGTTGTTCCGACTTATTTCCACTTTTTTTTTAAAAAAAATACTCCGCGCGTTTTGCTGAACATGTAAATAGAACGTGTATCAAGAGTCCTCCAAAAAAAAACAGTTTATACGTAATTAAATAATACTGAGCAGGATTTATTTAAAGATAAGCTTCATTTAAAGAAGAAGAGTAATGTTTGGTAAAAAAAAAACATACATAGTGAAGGCTTATTATGTTATAGTTTTAAAATCTAGAAAGGGTCAATGGCTCGCCTGTTTCTATTACACCCGCTAATTGACCATCTCTGGTATCTGCGCCAACTAATTTCACGGAAAACTGGAGAGAGGAAGTATACGATACATATCTTACGGAAATCATTACAGGTACGTCCACATCCTTTGCGCCAAAAAGATCTCTAAAGCCAACCTCCTTAATATCAACAATTTGGCAAGTGTTATCATTGACGGAAAGCGTTTTATTATCACTTAAATAATTCATCGTTTTAAATCTGTATATCTCTAAAGTATGGAAATCAGTTTTAGTTACGCATTAACATGTCATTATTCTGGACTATTATTACCTATTCCAAAAGTATAAAATTCCCAATTCTCTTGGTTCCGCAAATAAAATGGTCTGTTTGATTGAACAGTACTTATTAATTCCCCTTTATTTAAAAAGGGGAAGCTAATATAGAAGTCCCATTTAATAGTTTCCGTATCTGTTATTTTGGATTTATATAGAGGACGTGCTCCGTAGGATTTATTTTGAGTTATACGAAAAACATAATTTTCACTGCATACTTGCTGTAAGGCACCAATTTTGAAATCTTTGTAGCATAATGGTTGCTGAGAGGTAACTGGCTGTAAGAGTTGGCTAAATAACTCTGGTACGAGCAGACAGAATGTATCAATCCCTAACTCTAAATTAAAATCGTCGGCTTCCTCTTCTACTATTTTTGAAAATGCGTACTGTAATTGCGGATTACTGTTGAAGCGTATAAAGCTAAACATATAATCTATATTTATATAGTTTCCAAAAAGTTCCTTATTCAACAAAGAGGCAGACAGAGTACAGGCAATATCTTGTAAAACTGGAGTAAAAGAGACGTCGATAATATCAGCGGTTGTCAAACGTACTTTACAGCTACAGAAACTATTTAACTTGACAGAATGTGTGTCGGCTGTGTTTTGCGTGCCAAGATTGTTTTGAAGCACCTATATATTTGAGGATTTAACTGTCAGTAAAAAAAAAAGGTGTATTGCATTTTTTTTTTACAACTCTTACATTGTCTGAAATGTGACTCTTAAGATTAGCAAAGAATTCTGTTTTGGTCTTTGATGAGAATAGGTCTAATATTTTGCTATCGTCGCTCGTATTATGCACTTTGCATAGTTCAATTAAACTACTATCTTGTACGAGGTTTTGCCACATACTCGTGCACAGAGAACCGTATATATTTGGAATGTCTAGTATTTCATCTTGTACAATGATTGATTCCTGTTCTTCTTCCTCTGAGCTGGGAGCTGTTACCACTTGATGTAATGACAACTGTACATAATCTTCATGTAACTGACATACTAAAAAATAAGACTTGAGTGAAAATTCTAGTTTCAAAGACTTTTGAATAGCGGGTAAAATCCTTTCTCCTTGAGTAGTGATTCGTAGTTTTTTAGAATCATCGACCTTTGGTACTAATCCACTTGCATATATGATATCCTGAAGACTGTCTTTGGTACCGATAGTATTGTTTAATAACATTGCTTCAATAGAAATAGCATACCCAATTTTCATATCCGTATGGTCAGATATCAAGTGATCTGGTAACTTGTTCAATATCTCTTCTTTTATATAGATCATGTACATTAATACAAATGCATTGATATATTTTGGCTTGTAGGTTGATATTAATGCTTCTCCGTTAGAAAGCTCTTTGGTAAATATAGCTTTCATTTCAAACAATAGATCCTTTTTTATAGAAACACCGTCATCAGCAGTACAATCAGCCAAGTCACCTAGCAAGTATCTCTCAGCAAATGGAATGAATCTGAACAAAGATTAATACATATTACTTTTACCATTGTATTCTGTCACTACTAGACTTACTGCTCTTTAACATTTAATGTTGTCGCATTTGAAAATGTATAGAAACGTCCCAAAGGAGGCAAACTATAATTAGGTTAGCTTTTGCACAGTAAAAAAAAAGATATTGTAAATACTTTACTACTTGTCTGCTATGAGATCATCGTGGTCTAATATCTGCTGGATCAATCCGTCTTTGTTTAAAAGTGAGTACGTTAATAAGGTAGACCCGAGTGATATATCTATTCGTATAAATGTTAGTTAATGCTACATAATTCACGGTAGTTATATATACCCAAGTTGACGATAGCGTCTGGTTTGGAGTTTAGAAACACGGATGAAGAGGTGGTTGAGCCTTCTGATTGTATTATATGTGGCTTACAATACATATCTGAATGCTGAATGGCTTCAAAGATACCAATACCGGCCCCTTTTAAGAGAAATTTCCGAATAATGTCGCTTTCCATTGGAGTTATGTATGTGACAATATCATTTAAAGAACATCTGTTATACTCCAATATATACGCTAGCCATGTTAGAGTCACACTGTCAGACAGGTCGGGCCTATGAGTGTATTTATCCGTAACGAACAAAAATCCGTAACTCTTTGTGGAATTATTCAAAATTATACCTTTTAATTCGCTAAAGAGAAATGAACTAATTCCAGCGCATACACTTAAAGGAGAAAGTGACATTATAAATTGTTTCTGGTTTTCAGTCAACATCCATTTATTTTTAAACATTATCCAAGGTTCTGTTTCCATGCCTTCTTCCATTTCTATATCCTCTTCATCCTACTTATTAAGATAAATTGTTAAAAATTGTGATGGTTACATCAAGTTATACGTACCAATGGAGGTAAAGGCCGACGATTCATTTGTTCCATTATGTCTTCGATAATCCGATCTTCATCAAAAGGAACAAGTTTGCTTTTTAAAAATCTTATTAACGGGTTTCGAACTCGATCTTCATCAAAAGGAACAAGTTTGCTTTTTAAAAATCTTATTAACGGGTTTCGAACTCGATCGTCGTCTGTAGTCATGTAAAATAAATTGGTCCTTAAAAATTCTGCTATACGGTCTTCAATATCATCCGCGATAACAGAGACTGAGCTTGATTTCATAACTTTTGGAAATAATTTTGCATTTGGAAAGTTATATAGAGTGCTGGAAGTTTGAATCAAATCGAACTTTACTATGGCTTTTCCCTCGCCAGGGGTAATTCTACACAAGATTGTATTGTCTCCTCTCTCGAAAGAGTATTTGTAAAATATGGATTCAATATCCGAGAAAAATAAAAGTCTATCTTGGTGATCTTCATTTGATATCAAATCTGATTGAACAAAAATTGGTCGAATAATATCATCTCGAATTTCCTCTTCCCATTCAGAAGGAACAATAAACGCGTAGTGAAATAAATCAATGCTTTCTTTTTCTAAGTACATCATTTTCAAGGTAAAGTCTATTACAAGTGGTAAATAATCAGAAACTGCCTTCATCAAAAATATATCCTCTTCGTCCCACGTTTCCTTGTCCTTTTTAAACAAGGCGTACAACCTATCGTAAAAATTCGTAATCACTACGGTATCTTCGTCTTCTTCATCATAATCGAAATCAAAATCTTTTATGTTTCTTGTTTGCTTATCATAGGAGATAGAAGAGACGGTTCTATAGATTGATGGATATGTATATGTTACGTCCAGATATGTCGTTTTTAACTTGATACTTACTTACTCTACTTTACGAGTGGAAGGATACTTAAATTGTCTGTTGGAAGTACGAAGAATAGTCGTTGTGACATATTCTTTTCCCATATCTAAGCAGAAATAAAATAAAATAAATCTTAATAAACATGTAGTTATTTATCATACGGATATTTACGCATAACTACGCAATGGGTGTATTGATGAAGGTCATGTACGCCTTCCATATTCATATGCGTTTTCTTAACGTTTATTTAAACTGATAGAGAAAAAGTGAAAAGCTAAGAAAATAAACTTTTTCTCCTCATAAATAGTAGAAACAAACCAGTGCCGCTTGTGTTACAGCCCGTCGAAAGTCGGGAATCATCTGAAGTACAAGCAACGAGAGTTGTGTCTGAGCCCTCGTTTACATGTATATGGAAGACTCTGCTAATAAACAAAACACCTTCCTTTGTATGATATAAAATGTTATTATTATTATAAAAACAAAAGGGAGAACCTCACATTCCGTAGGAGTAAGTACTATTGTTTAGGTAGGTATTCTTATAGTACACTCTTTCCTGAATAATATTGTACACTCACGCAAAAGGGAAGAAAGATAGAATATCTAGACAATTAACGACATTGGATTTACGCTTGGTTGAACTACAAAGCATCCGCTAGTCTTGAAGAAAATGTCAAGGACATTTTTATATCCGTGTAATTAATATTTCTTCATAATAAGAAAAAAAAACTGAAAGTCTACTTTTCTCTGTTTGTAGTTTAAAAGATTTATGATCGAAAACCCCTTCATATTCAATGAAGAAAGGATTTAGATGTTCTCAAAAAAGAAAAAAATTATATCATTAAATTTTGGAGGAGGAAGATATTCTCAATATCAAGATTCCATTTGTTCAAATAATGGGCTTCGAGGCTGCAGTATCAATTATGGCAATGAATAACAAAGGTTTGTTATATATAAAAAATGTTAAAAAATGTCGAGATTTCTTACAGCAACAAAAATCCTATACAGTTAAAGTACTTTATACACTTCGTGGTTCAAAGTCTACTCGATTGACTACATTTACTATAAACGATGAAGAAAATGATTTATCCATAAAACCTATTTCATTAAAAACTTGTTTGTGGTCAATTTGTTCTTCAAGGTAATAGTCGGATTTTTTTTTTCTCTTCTTTTTAGTTGGAGGACACATTATAGCCGGGCCAAATCTACCCAATAAATTGCCAGGAATAGTGTAACGAGCCAATACAATTGTTAGGATTAGTGTAACTAGCCAATAAAATAGTCAGGATTAGTGTACGCTTATAAGAAAAATAACCTATCTCATCAGCGGACGTTATATTTAAATTAGTGTACCTGATTTCAATTTTGTTAACTCTTTCTTCACTTTACAATAAGCTTGCTTTGCTTAATGTATGTTGTAATATATACGATAATTTTTTTTTGTATTAACTAAAAGTTAATATATATATGCTTCTAGATAAATTATATTATCAGTTTTACACTTAAAATAACTAAAGTTCGACAGCTACTTTTCCTCTTGAAATGATCCCTCAAAACGAAGAGAATAAATCCAATGCCGGACGAAAAGCTGGTACAAAAAATAAACAAAGTTCCCCAAAAGCCTGGTCCTAAGCCTAAGCATTTGAAAAATCAACAGTCGCTATCCCAATTCTTTTCGTCTAATTTGACCGATACCAGTGGTTCATCATCTGTTTCTAATCTAATCCAAGACCAACCCAACGTTGATTTAGCGGAATAATCAGGCTCGTTACCTGAGAGCTACAGATGCGACACTGATACGGAACAAGTACATTTCATATATTTTCTATAGCTAATAAAACTTACTTATATTAATTTGTTAACAAAATTAGAGTACCATGGCTATTGACAATGCATGTAACCCGCATGAGACTATTTTTGTCGATCCTTCTGATACAATTCCAACTCAAGAAAGCCAGGTAAAAAAAAAAATTTAAAAGTTGTATAGTTTAAAATTATCTAATGTTTTTTTAATCGTCGTAAGGATGAAAGCACATCTTATTCTCCTAGCCCTCAAAACGAAGAAATAGATGTTTCAGCTTTAAATAACGAGAACGATCTCGCTATCAGTGAGCTCAATGAGGACCAAACCGAATTAATCGAAGAAACCATTGTTGCTATCCCTCAAGATGGTTGGATCGATAAGTACCTAACAGGTATACAAGACAAGTTGAAGGACGGAAAATCCCCTGAATGCTACGAAAAAGGGAAAACATATTGGGTTGATCCTGGAAGTGCTTCTTCGGTCTTAAAAGGAAATCCAGACCCTGTTTTGCTTTATAAACCTAGAGTATTTATTTGGCTTCCACATCATTTGACAAAATCACCGCTTGTTTGCCCTAGTTAAAGCGCTGTTGCACACACGCACGTACAAAGAATAAAAATATTGCCAGCTATATTATTCCGCACGTGAAGGCTTACAAGAACTGATTTAAATAACAACGAAATCGAGATATAGTTGTCAACTATCCATCATCATTTCTTTACGGGAAGAAAGAAAAAAAGGCACTCCCCTTATTTCACCGGAACTAAACAGAGGTCTTTCTGGAGAAGAAGACTTACTAGTTATTCCGAGACTAGCCTTATTACTGGTACTTGTTTGTTATTGAATACAATTGCACAATGCAGACTGATATGAAAAAGGCGTACCTACACCTCCCGTAACGAGGCCATGTATCTTTAGCACAATAACTATGGAGCCGAATGCCGACTAGCATGATTGCTTTTTTATGTATTATAAAAAGCTTTTTGCTTGAGAGACTATGTCCCGGAGTTCAATTAACGAGAAAAGAGTGGTACCTTTATTAGCGCGTTTATTTTCTTGTGATTAGACAAGTGTCGATACTAGTCGCTTAACATTTTTTTTTTAAAAAAAAAAATGCTGTGTGTTTGTGTTGCTTTGTGGCGCAACTAAACATGATCATTTTCAAATAAAAAAAAAACATAAGTTAGCTATTAGTTTCATTTGAGTTTAACGGAACGAAAGTTAAATAGTATGTGCGTACTGCACTACAAAAAAAAATTTTTTCTCCGTACACGCATCTTTTTATGCTGATAAATTACTAACAAATAAGATAGTAAAAAAAAAAAAAAAGGAATCGATTTTACGTTGTAAAACATACACTGTCATTTTTAGTAGCACCAAATGTTTACATTAATATGAAAGACAAGAGGCACGTCCTTATGTTATATTTTTTTATTTGTATGAGGAGCTTTTTACAGTTCCGTTTTTATTTAAAGTCTTATAAAAAGTCGCATTGAGGGGAGGGGTCCTTATATGAGGATAATCAGTAACTGAATTTTTTTTAGAAACCACTTCGAAAGCGTCCGTTGTTCTTGGGAGTGTTAGAGCAAACAATCTTTGATAAGTACTCCTCTTCTTGTACTTCTTCCTCATCATCATAAACATATGCCCTTTTGAGGGAAGGCTTCAGTGAATCACTGTCACATTTGCTAGTGGTATCGATTACATTGATTACTGATTTGATAACGTCTAATGCCGAGACCAAACATTGTGAAGCGGCTGCGGAAAGGCAAAGTTGGAAAGTACTTTTTTCCGACAACAAGCATCATAGTGATAAGTTGTTGAAACTATTAAAATGTCACGTTTACTAAAAAAAAACCAATCAAGCGTAAAAGACATGTTTATTTAGAGAGTAAAGCTATTAACAAATATTACATCGCATCTTCTCCAAGATCATCAAATGCAGAAAATTTAACTAATTATAAAGATGAGATTGGGGTTTTCGTAGTGATCGGTGACAAGCCCTATTATTGGCTTGAACCTACTAATTCATTTTGCGTTCTCTCGCATTGATCCTTTTTGACAAGGAAAAGCCAACATATTATATGTGTAAATATATAAAACCGTAACTAGCTTTCAATATTATATGTAAACAGCAAACTTGGTAAAATCGTCTACATCGTTGTATATGAATATATATATGCATTTTTTTATTTTTTTATTTTTGGTTCATGTGCAAGCCTCTATTTTTTAATTCGTTAATTTTTATCGTTTACGTCAGTTTTTTGTTTTTTTTTCCTCTCTCTCTAACTATCTTTTTATTTTATTTCAGAAGCTACTATCCATATGCCCAAGAACAAAGGAAACCAAGCACAAAATACTTCAAATAATAAACCAAGTACTTTAAAAAATATTTCCAAATGATGTGATTAAGCACATATACAGATATATATTCTCATATATATTTATACATACTTGATTATCTCACGACTTTGACCATTATGACTAATACATATTTATTTTAACTAAGCCTTATCAACATCGTCCAGTGTCCGAAAGACTGGATTATATAATCACGGCAGGAAATTAGGTATGGAAAGTATGGCACTTTAGTGTGGCGCAAACGCACTCATTTTATCTGCAAATTCAGATATGAAAAACAGGAGAGCTTGTTTTTTTTCAAACAAGGTTATTCTTAGTCTTTATTCTCTTTACTTTTACCCAAATGAAAAAGCTATATAAACCTTCACCTTTTTCCCATCAAATAAACTTCTATCTGGTTTTGCGACTGATTACTTTCTTGTATCTTTCGTGTTTTTATTTTATTTTTGAATCTTTACTATTTCATAGCTCGGATTCCACACCAAGGAAACTAACCTAATGAACAATAAAAAGGTAAATGAGCCCAAAAGGTAAATGAGTGAAAAGGTAAATTCTAATACTTTGACCAAAAAAAAAAAAAAAAAAAAAAAAAAAAGGTCCCTTCTACCAAAAAGACAGTACCTTCTGACAGGAGTCAAAAAGAGGCACCTGTAACCTCTATCAACAACCAAATAGCCCCAAAGAGCCAAAAAGCACTTGCTGGATTGCAAAAAGTACTTGCTACAGTACAAAAAATTCTTTCCACAAAACTTTATTCTAGTCCTCATCCTACCAAGAGCCAAAAAGTACCTTCTTCTTCCAAGACTGTTTCTTCTTCTCTTACCAAGAGCCTAAAGTTGCTCTCTAAAACCAAAAAGGCACGTTCAAAAATCCAAAAGGCTGTTTCCAACAAGAAAGAAGTGCCTTCCACTTCAGCCAAGAAGAACTAAAAAGAAACAATTGTTACCAAAGGTCAAGCATCTTCTGTTAATCCCAAGAAACAACAAGTATCTTCCACTACTACTACTACTACCGACCGCCAAAAAACCCCTCCTACTTTTGCTCGCGTCTCTAAGTTACTGAGTCTGCTGCTACTTCTCCAAGCGCTGCTGCTGAAGCTCCACGTGCATTCAAATCCGTTACATGTTTATTTTTCTCTTATGCTTCTTCTTCTTACGTTCAGCCTTTACATCTTGACTTCTACTCCTATCCTCAGCACTTTCTCTCAACTCAAGCGTGAAGAGACCTCTCATTCTTGCTTCGTTTTCTTTCTCTGCCATGAATTTAGCCATTTCCAAATTCTGCACTCTCTCCTTTTCTTTTCCCATCAGGACTTCAATCTCACCATCTCTCTCTGCTTGTGCCCAAGAAGGTCTCAACTGTGTTTCAGCACCACCACGATCACTTGATTTTTCCAAGACATGATATCGAGCAGTCAACTGTTGACCCAATAAGGGAAATGGTGGCGGCGTCAGTTCAATAATCTCCGCTTGCTTCTCGATTTCCTTCCTCATCTCCTTCTTGATATCCATGTTGATACCTTTGTTGACACTATCTATATTAGTATCCATGTCAATAGTATCATCTTTGCTACCACCGCCAGGATCGAATTCTTCAACATACACCTGCATTCGTTTAGCAGGGAAAACATGTTTAAAAGCAGGTAAAAAACATGTACTCCAACACCCGTCCAACCTCGGGCCACATTATCAGACCTAACTGGACATGTAAATATTCTTTCCATGGTTCGCCATATAGTAGCATATTGATGATTAAGAAACGGGCATCTCATATGCATTCAGTAAAAAACAAGGATCCTTACAGGCTGAAAGGAACAAACTTTGGCATCTTGCCTCATTTTAGAAATATCAAGAAGCGCAAAATTTCAAAAGACTGTAATGGTAAAGCTACGGCTGAACCTTCTCCTTTGAAAACATGTTTTTTACCTGCTTTTAAACACGTTTTCCCTGCTAAACGAATGCAGGTGTATGTTGAAGAATTCGATCCTGGCGGTAGTAGCAAAGATGATACTATTGACATGGATACTAATATAGATAGTGTCAACAAAGGTATCAACATGGATATCAAGAAGGAGATGAGGAAGGAAATCGAGAAGCAAGCGGAGATTATTGAACTGACGCCGCCACCATTTCCCTTATTGGGTCAACAGTTGACTGCTCGATATCATGTCTTGGAAAAATCAAGTGATCGTGGTGGTGCTGAAACACAGTTGAGACCTTCTTGGGCACAAGCAGAGAGAGATGGTGAGATTGAAGTCCTGATGGGAAAAGAAAAGGAGAGAGTGCAGAATTTGGAAATGGCTAAATTCATGGCAGAGAAAGAAAACGAAGCAAGAATGAGAGATCTCTTCACGCTTGAGTTGAGAGAAAGTGCTGAGGATAGGAGTAGAAGTCAAGATGTAAAGGTTGGACGTAAGAAGAAGAAGCAGAAGAAGAGAAAAAGAAACAAGGCTAGGAGAAGAGAGAAAAGAAGACAATAGATGAAGTTTAAAATAAAAAAAAGTTACATAAACCGTCTCGAAACTTTTTTTTTTCTTGATACATAAAATGTTGCCCCCAACAGGAATATATATTATAAAGGGAAAAGAGGAAGAAAAAGTGATTTGTCCATTTCTTAAAGTGGGCGGTACACTTTTGCTGATATATTTAATCTTTTTGTACGCCTGTTTCATGCAAGAAATTCAAGCGAACTGGATGTGTAAAATAACTCCTCGTTCCTGCATGTCTGTCGTTTATTAAGCTAAATTACCAGCCGTAGGGTTGGAGAGATGGCCAACATCATATTTCTGATTACGAATTTAATTCGACAATTCCCTAATTTTAAAGGATCTATACACTGAGGGGCCAGGTCATGCCAAATTTATAAAACTTGTTCCCACCAAAATGACCACAAGTTGACCATATGTTTTCTGGGTTTTAACGGAACGAAAAAAAGTTAAATAATGAAATTGCGTGTACTACACTACACGAAAAAAAAAACCTCTTTTCGGAAGAGTGTCTATTGGCTCCGTTCGCCGCTTGTACACTTTGTGCTGATAATATACTAACAAATAGGGTCACAGGAGTATAAGTAAATGGATTTTGTTGTTGAAAAGAATCGGCTGAAATACACTGCAAAAAGCTGCGCGGAATAGTTTAAATTGCTCACCTTCTCGTATACGGAAGTGTATAGACTTGTTTACTCGGAGCGTACGTTTTTTTTTTTTTTTTTTTTGCAATAATAAATAGTTCGGGACATCCGTTACGATAATTTGAAAAAAAAGTTTTTTGTTTACTAAAAAAAAAAAAAGATATAAAAAGAAAAATAGAAGTTTTGTGGAACAAGAGTAGTCAGAACACGAAATATATTTTCAATTTGATGAAACATGTATACACCTTTTTTTTTTTTTTTGGTGTCAAGGCAGTGGAATTAACTAAATGTTTATATACAGAAGAAAATTAAAGGGGTGGCTGATAAGAAAATCCAACTATGCTTATTTTTTTATTATTTTTACGCTGTGAACGTTTTACCGCGTAAAACCTATCAATTAACCCAAGGTTCGATCTCAGTTTGATGTTAAAAAAAAAAAAGTACACACACTTTGCTGTCATTTTTTTAATAACGTATTTGTGGCACCAAATAAAATAAAATAAAAAGTGATTGTTCCAAGTATTGGCACCGCATAGAGAGAGAGCAAAATGTTGATATTAAAATGTTGATATGCAAAAAGATAGTAGTAAAATTGACAATTTGACACGCAAATCAGGAGTGATACAACCCTTTTCTCCTTTGCCCTTGCGGAAAGCTGTACAGACAAAAAGTACAACAGTTATGCATTGTTGATGTAATTGAATGCGCCTTACGTGTATATACAAATACTAGCAGCGAAAGTATCCATCTAAATAACAAAAAGGAAAATCAAGGAGTTTATTTACTCGCGCGCGCACACATTCACAAGACTTTTTCTTTTTTGCAGAATTAAGTTTAATTTGATTTTTTAGGTTTAACGTCATTGTATAATTTGTAACATCATCAGTTCAACTTTGATACAAGTATTAGTTGTGCTTTTTTTTTTTCTCAAGTACCTCCTTCTTTTTTTATACAAGAAAAGAAAGAAAGAAAGAGTGTGATACCACTTGACCTTTTTGGCTTTTGTGTGTGTATTTTTATCTTTTTTTGCTGGGAGTAATTTGTACATATTCGATCGTCTTTTCACTGTTTTCCTTTTGTTGTGACGTACAAAGAAAAAAGTAGGTCTGGTGATTAGGTCTGAAACCAATGTTAAAAATATCTGCAGCACCAAAAGAGATTTTTTGTTAGAAAAAAAATGCTGAGGCAATATAATGCCTCACTTGACTAGAAGGCAAAAGATATTTTAATACTTGGAAAGTGAATCAATTGCATTTTGTTTAATGCCAACAGTAATAAAATAAAAATAACAAATCCTTCTTTAGTGTATACCTAACCCCCTTCTTTTGTTCTATAAATGTATACATTGTTAAAATAAGATAGTACACGTGGACAAACGTCTGTTTGAGTTGGGGAGGAGATGCAGCGCCACTCTCTTTTTGCTTTATGTTGTTATCAAACTTGGCCTAGATTCACATTAAAACCGTAACTTGTATAAAATAAAATAAAAAAAATTTAATATTCAAGAAAAAAAAGTCTCTTTTCTTCTTTCTTTTTTTCTTTTTTAAAAAAAAAGGTTTTTTTTTTTCCCTCCTCCTTTCCTTCCTTTTAAAAAGATGTTGAGACGTAAATCATCATCAATTAGTTCACACCACTCTAATAAAAGTGGTGTTAGTAATAAAAATGTACCGTTCACTACAACAAATACATTCGCGTCTTCATTCAATATAGTTAATGGAAGAGAAATGATCGATGCATTAAAAGAGAGTAGAAGAGTAAGAAAGTAAAAAAAAAAAGCAATGATTTTTGTTGTTGTTTTTTTTTGGTAATCTAAAAAAAAAAAAATGTTTTCTGTAGCGCGCATTTGGAGGTCTACTTGGCAATAAGCGAGCATCGCTTGGAAACCTCAGAAAATCCAAATCTTCAACGACAGCAGATAACCATCAGTCTAGCACCCGACAAGTAGAATTACTATCATCGATGGATTTAACAATGAAGCGAAGATCAACAGGGTGTTTACGTAGAGCATCTGTGTATTCTAATAAAAGCTCAAAGTCAACAGACATATCAAAAGTAGTACATCTTATTTGTTTTGTTTTTGCTGTTTATTTACACAAACTTATTATAGGTTTGGAGATCTCCCGGATGTTACGAAATTCCAAATGTTTTTGGAAGCGATTGTTTTCTTAAACCAGAGCCAATCACAGAGAAAACGTACCGACTGCGTACACCTGATTCACAGAAACAGATATCCAAGCATCCTTGGCGGCCGGTCGGCCACTGCACAGAGATACCGCAGTTACCACCGCTTGTTCGAACTAAAAACGAGTTTGAAAAAAGAATTCGAAAAGCGTTGGCAAAAGTAGCCGTTTCTTCACTTGATCCAAAGAATAAATATGATGGATTTAAAGAAATCGGCACAGGGTTAGTTTAGACACATTCCTTTGTTGTATAATAATAATAATTTTTTTTTAAAAAAATGTAGTGTCAATGGGTCTGTAGTGAGAGCTCAACATAAGTACAAGAAGAATGTATTTTTAGCTATCAAACGGTGTCATCTGGATCCTGATCGTGAGTACAAGGCATCAATCATTCGCGAGCTACGTATCATGGCTACAGGTCACACCAACCTGATCCGACTTCGAGAAGTTTCATTGTGGAAAGACGATGTTTGGATAGCCATGGATCTTCAACGGTGTTCTGTATTTGCTGTTCTATGTCAGCGCGGTATCCCCGAACAATACTCTGTTTACATTACCTGTGAAGCACTCAAGGGTCTCTCTTACATGCACTCCAAGGGCTTTATTCATCGTGATATAAAGTGTGAAAATATTTTATTAGGTTGGAATGGAGAAGTTAAACTAGGTAAAAATTTAATTAAACATATTTGCAAAACAAACGTACTCAAAACGTTTCTTTTTTTTAAAAAGCTGATTTTGGTCTTGCGACAAGAACAAATCGACGTAATCGTGAACGGTTAGGTACAAGCAAGTGGATGGCGCCGGAAGTGATTCGTGAAATGTCGTATGATGAAAAGATCGATATGTGGTCGCTGGGTATCACATTAATTGAAATGATGGATCGTGTGCCCCCTCATTATCAGTTGAAAGATGAAACAGAGTTGTTTACTGCGATTTTGAGTGAACCAAGCCCAACGTTTACGTATAGTTACCCGACAGTGTACATGAGAGGTCTGGTTGCTTGGCTTTTAGATGAAACTCCATCTACTAGACCACATGCAAGTGATGTATTGCAGGTAAAAAAGCTTTTTAAGATTTTATTGTATGATTTATTTTTATTTTTTTTTACTTATGATACATTTTATAAAATGTAGGAAATCGATGTTCATATTCAAAGTAGACTGTTACAGTGTGCTAGTTCCAATGACTTGGCTCGATTTATAAATCATGTTTTGCCTACTGCTTCTTAAAATATTTTTCTGTATTTACATTTTTTCTATATAACCATCTTTTTTCATAATGCACGGTCTCTCTCTTTTTTTTCTTTTTTATAAAACTATATTTCCTCTTTTTTTTTAAAAAATATAGTGTGTGCACGGTTGAGAGAGGATGTGAACTTTTTTGTTCTTAAAACGGCTGATTTTTGTTTTGCTCACATTATATTTAGTCATAAAACGTTTTATAATTCTGTGTAAAAGAAAAGAGGGGGGAGGTTAGGTTGGTTATAAATAGCATTGGTGGGGTATACATGTCGTTTCCTCTTTTGGGATTGGCGCCAATCAGTCATTTTTTTGGTCATGACTGAGCTATTTTAGTTTTAAAAAAAGCAAAGCAGGATCGTTGCTATAGTTTGGACCTTATGTCAGATATGTATACTCTGTATGACTATCAACTAGACCTTTGCAGATAACCTGTGGTGATAGTTAGTATCAATTGTAAAATATTCACACTGTTTAAAAATAGGATTTTTGCCAGGTGATGGATGCTGATCTTTAAAAGGGTCTTTAATAAAGAATAGCTTTTTATTTTTATTTCGATTTTTTTTTCAAACACGTATTCCGTAATGTTCGTAGTATGGCAGGATGAGGAGTAATTTCTGGATGATTGAAAATACAATAAACCAATAGAACTTGTTAATGAATTTTGTCAAGGATTCCAGACTTGCAACAAACAGAAGTAGCAGTAGTTCCGCCAGTAGTATAAGCTCTATATCTAACGATAAGATGTATCATTAGGAATACGTTAAAAAGAAGAAAAATAAGAAGAGGAGGAGGGAGCAGTTAATCAATAATTAAATTTAAATATTTGCGAGAAACTTGGTTAAAAATCATTTTTTATTATTATGGAAGCGACAATGGCTTTAATGAGATTGCTGTTTTTGAAGTATGAATTCGGTACGTTTATAGTACATTAAGAGGAAGAGTACTTGCGGAATCATTAGAAATATCACATACCACCATAATCCGTTAATGAGTTTTATCAAGGTTTCCAGACATGATGTTAACTGAAGCAGTAGTAGTTCCGCGACTAGTATGATCTCTATGTTTCTAACAATATTTTGAACCATTATTTTTTACCTGTACAAAGAGTAAAAAGAACAGAAAATCCCCCTCCCGCAACTAACTACATTTTAAATATTTATTCAACAATTTTTTTACATATTAAAATTCTTGCAAGAACCCGGTTTATGTAAGTTCTTTGTTTATATTAGTTTCAAAGTAATTATTGGCTTCATGTTAGCGGCTGTTTCTATATACCTTGCTAATAATGTCTTCCGCCTATAGACTTTCAAACTGCAACAATTTCTCTCTCAAGCTAGTCTCCACTCTCAATTGGACATTTTTTTGAAAATAGAATGCTCTCTAATGTAATAACTATAATTGAGCTATCAAAAGTATGCATTTACGTCTTTTATTTAATAATTATATGTAAATCCAGAAAAGAGCTACTACCGAAGGGAGAGCATCAAAAAGAACGGATTGCAAAAAAGGAAATATTTCCTTTTAACGGGTGGTAGTGCCTGGCTGTGGGTAGTGCCTGTCAGCGGGTAGTACCTGTCAGTGGGTAGTACCTGTCAGTGGGTAGTACCTGGCATCAGGCGGTAATAAATTATTACCACGCTCCTCCATCACGCGTCTTATTCTTTTGTTGGTTGGCGTATAGAAAAAAAGGTATTATCAAGGGCCTTTTGAACAAGGTGTTCGTGGTAGGCTAGAGGTTAAAAGATGGGGCCAATATTCGAGACCAGATACTTTTTTTTTTGGGATGATACCAATCTAGCTTCGTTTCTTAATTTGACTATACTATCCTGCCATAGATGTATCGAAGAGTATCTCGGAAATCATTCAATTCAAGAAGGCCTTTCCGAATATAAATCAGCAATGAGATACCATAATATCGTTAAACTGAAAAAAAAAAACTTGGGCCAAGTACTACCCTCTCCAATCCATATATAAAATAATTGTTGAATTCTTTGGTGATGTCGCTGAGGTTATTCATTATACATGTGTTCGTTCTAATATTCTTCGACTGTTGTTAGTTAAAAATACTATCGCTTGCACCATGAGTTTTAAATTCTATCGAGCCTAGTTCAATTTCAACATCATCATATATAGTTTTAGTAAGAAGGTCTATTTTTTCGTTCCGTAATCGTCTTCCATCATTTTGCATTCTTTGAGCTGCTTTTGAAACAATTTTCACCATCGTAAATTGTGATATTCTCATCTTCAAGTAGTTATCTCTAAAATATTCGCAAATTTGCGTTTCAGCATAGTCCTCTCGTAAGCTATCTTCTACTTTTAAACCTTCAACTTTTAGCTCCACTTCCCCTATTTTTTTTTCGGATTGATTGAACACGACGGCAAACCTTTTTAATCATAAATAAAACAATTCTTATCAATTTTTTTTAAAGAGTGCTGTTAAGAATACTGCCCAAGTTTTTTTTTGCATAAATATCTATTCTTTAATTATAGTAAAGTGAATATTTTTAAGAACCCACTTGAGGTTATATAAGCTTTATGTTTTGTTATTTCTGTGATTATTAAATCGTACCAGAAAAGAAGAAAGCTAGCTTTGTAATAAATAAAGATTTAAAATCGACTTAATGTTAAAGGCTCTCCTGTTTCTATATACTTTCTTTTGCTAATCATGTCTTCACCTATTACGCTTACTGAAAAAAGAAGTGATGAAGAATGGCCTTGAGACCTAACAGAAATCATTACGGGTATATATCCGCTCCATTTAAAATCATCATACATAAACAACGGATATGTCTCTTCTACTGGTTCAATAACATCATTTACTGAAGTCGCCGTCCCATTATACTCCAAATTATCCAGAGTTTTATATTTGAATAATTCTAATGCATGAAAAAAAAAAAGGCGTATGCGTGTGTGACAGTATCAGTAACGCATTTGTGATGAGTAAACTAACCTAAATAATTTTACCTATAGGAATATATCGTTTATCCTTATAATTTCGAGGCTTTAAATATAATGTTCTTCCTGATTGAATGTCGCTTACTACGTCTCCCATTTTTAAAAAAGGAAAAATATTTTTATAGCCATATTCAAATTCTAAGGTATCTGTTATTTTGTTTTTAAATAGTGGACTTCTTGGTTCTTCAGGTGATGAAGTGCTTCCTATAACAAATGCATAATTTTCACTAGAGACTTGACGAAAAGTACCTTGATGGAAACTTCGATACATATAAGGTTGCTGTTCAAGAACTGGGTGTAAATTTAGATTGGATAATTCGGGTATAGTTAAATACTGAGTATAGATTCCGTGTTTATGGTTAAAGTCGTCTGATTCCTCCTGTAGTATGGTCGTAATACTGCGTTGAAATTGTGGGTTATAATCAAAGCATATCAAGCTAAAAAGATAATGTATATTTTCATAGTTGCCGAACATGTCCTTGTTTAACAATGAGGTTGATATGTTGAAGATAGTTTCCTGAAGTACGGGTTTAAAAGATATATCTATAATATCGTCAGTTGACAAAAAAAATTTGCAGTGGCAAGACTTGCTTAGTTGTAAGGTGGTTTTCTTGCCGCATGTTGGCAAGTCTTTATTATATGTAGGAATCTATACAACATTTAGGAAGCCATTAGTATACAAAAATGACTTGTTTTATATTCCTTACGTTTCCTGAAATATATCGTTTCAGATTGATTTCGAACTCTTTTTTGTTTTTCGATGAAAATAGGTCCCATACCCCGTTTGTATCACACATACTATGTTGGTCACACAATTGAATTAAATCGTTGTTTTCTATAAGGTTATTCCATACGTTTAGACACATAGAGTCATATATATTTTCGATGGGGACCATTTTATCTTCAACGATAATTGATTCCTGTTCTCCTTTCAAATCTGGACAAGTTACTGTTTGGTTCAAAGTTAGGTGCATGTGACCTTCATGCAATTGAGCCAATATAAAATAGGACTTAAGTGGAAGTTCCAAATTGAAATACTTTTGAATTGCAGGTAATATCCCGTCTCCATGCTGAGTTACGATTCTTGATTTTTTGGAACTGTCATCCTTTGGCACCAAACCACTTTTATATACAATTTTTTCGAGGTCGTTTATAGTGCCAACCACACCATCCAAGAGAAACTTTTCAATAGAAATGGCGTATCCAATATTCATAGCATCGCAGTTTAAATGGTCAGACAGCAGCTTGCTTGATATAATTTCTTTTATATAAGTCATGTACATAAGTAGAAATGCCTTGATATATACTTTTTGTTCGGTCGATACTAAAACCTCATTAGCAGAAATACATTTGCCCAATATTTCCTCTATGTCGTATATGCAATCATGTATATCCTCGTCGTCTGCTAGGTTATTAATATCATTCACCAAGTATGCATCTGCAAACGAGATAAACCTAAAGTAAAACTTAGTTTTTTTTTTACGATGTATTTTATTAATAGACTCACTGTTCTTTCACAATCAAAGCTGTTACATGTGAGACTTGATAAAAAGTCTCCAGAGACGGTAAACTAGATTATTATTTTTTTTCGTTTTTTTTTTAGTTTTATTGTGATATATTTCGAATGTATACCTTACTATTTTTCACCAGTAAAATGACTGTGATCAAAAATCTCTTCAGCTAACCCATCATCATTCAAAAGTGAAAGCGATAAGATTGTAGATTTTAGTGAAATATCTAATTTAAGAAATAAATGAGCGGGAAAAAAAAAAGATATGTGCGGTGAGGATTTAACTTACCTATGTTAATGATAGCATTTGCTTTCGAGTAGTTTGAGAACACAGATGAAGAAAGATCCGAAATATCAGTATTGAGTATACGCGGTTTACTGTTTATATTAGAGCTTTTGGTGGCTTCAAGAACGCCAAAGCCAGCTCCTGATGTAATATTGCCCAAACAAAGTGCGTATATAAAAGATATATCAATTCTAGTCATTTTAGTGATAGAGTTCAAACTACGCCTATTATGCTCCATTATGCATGATACCCATTTGAGAAGGCAAGTATCTAGCTTTATACCGGTAGAGTATTCATCCTCGAACGGAAAAAGCACGTACTCTCTGATAAAATTACCTAAAAGTATATTTTTCATGGCGTCAAAAAATGGTTTGCCGATTTTGTCATATATATCGATAGGGTAAATAGATTTTATAGCCGCGTTTTGGTCTTTGCTTAACATCCATCTTTTTTTAGTACAGATCCAATGCTCATTTTGCGGATTATCTTTATTGCATATGTCCTATCCATATTATCTGTCAAAAAAAAAAGGTTTTTTTTTTCTTTATATAAAGTTAAATTACCATATCAGGCAGACTTCCGCTATATATATCTTCCACCATAGTCTCGATGATAATATGATCTTCATATACAGGAAATAATCCGTCCTTTAAAAACGTTCTTATAGAGTATCTTTTTCGATTCGTATCTTGTTGTTGTATAGGGAACAGCTTTTCGGTCAATAATGATTTTAACGAGGCTTTAATGTAATCAGCGGAAATAGAGAGTGAATCCGAGTTCATGACTCTGGGGAATAGCATGGAACCAGAAAAATTGGAAAGATTGTTTGTAGTTTGGATTAAATTTAATTTGATTAAAATTTCATTTTCGTTGTGGCAGGAAAATCTACAGAAAACTGAATTTTGGCCTCTTTTGAATGGATTTCTGGTGGTAGAACTCTTTTGTAAATTATAACAAATGGATTCTATATCAGTGAAAAACAAAAGCCGGTCTTGGTGATCTTCACTTGTTATCAATCCGGATTGAATAAACATGGGCCGAAGTATTTCCTCTCTCATCGTTTCTGTCCACTGATACGGAACAATAAATGCATAGTGGAGCGCTTCAAGGCTTGTAAGACTATTTTTTGAATCGGCTATGGAATTTTTCACTTCAAGGCTTAGAAAACTCAATATTTCCTGCATTAAAAGCTTGTCGTTTTCATCCCAGTTATCTTTTCCCTTTTTAGATATACAATGTAGTCCTTCCATAAAGTCGTCCAGTGGTATATCATTTCCGGGGCTGGGTTTATTAAGATTGAACGAGGCCTGCGAAGTGAAATGAGATCTGCACAAGTTAGGGCGAATTTCAATACAGGCATTCTTTTTTCTTATGCCTATCGGTAAAATTTAAAGTAAAACGTTTATAAAATGAATGTGTGCTTATTTTTAATATCATTACAAATAATTGCAAAATGAGTATGTCTATAAAGATCATATGCCGCGTCCATATCGGCTTGATGTTTTAACAAATGATAAAAAGTAAAAAAGAGAAGGGGTAATTTTTTGTGTCAAGGAACTGAAGTAAAGATGAATACAACTCCGCGCGAAAAGTAATCGTCACGATGTCATCTGTTGTACCACAAATTTAAAAGGGGTGAATGGAGACCTTGTTGAAAAATGTTAGTACCTAGTGAAGTAGGTGGTACAAATTACTAACTTCTTACCTATCTAATATTTATCAAAGCGATAACTGAGGCGAAAAGTTAGTGGAGTCGTGGTTTTTTTCTAACTATGACTTGATTTAAATTTTTTCTCTTCTTTCCTCTCGAAAAAACTTCAGGCCTTTGCGATGATTCCCTTAAGCTAATTAAAATGTTTCGGAAATTCAAGACGGCAGCCAAGTCTCTATTCCATAATCTAAACTTTGTATCTTCTTCTGTAAGTGCCTTGGAGTCTACTAAACAATGTTGATTTTTGCATCTAAAACATTAACGCAGATTATATATATATAAGCTTTCTGATTCATACAATAAGAATATATAGCTTTACCTTAACAGTCCATGGCACTTCACAGTAGGGTTCTTTGAACGTTGATACGGTCTTGAACTAATGCAGTCTTTAAACGTTTCAAGTCGTTGATCGCAAGATGGGCAGGTACTCGAGGTTTTGTATTCATCAAGTAGATAAAATTGAAACCCTTCATTTCTTAACATTTCCAATGGTATTTCTGTCAGTTTTCATACTCATGATCAAATATGTAGATACTTTTTTGTGTAATTGCTGCACAAGCATTTTGAAAATGTCTTTTTGATGCTGTTTATTGGCCCCGTAGCAAAACGCATGCATCTTCTACTCAATCGAAATTACATAAACCCCCATCACACTGGCCATTTAATTATTTTAAATTATACAAAAAAAAAACAGGATGAATACTCTCCCTACGCTTATATGTTATAACAACAAGTACACAAATACATTTGAAAAATAATCGTTAGTCGTTGGTGTGTGTACTACGGCGGATGTTGAATAATGCCGACACGAAATTGATGTTGTTACCTGCAACAAAGATAAAGCTTTCCACCAAATCATTGATACCGCACCGTGGAAACTATCTAGTATCATAAGCGGACAAATGTATTTCATCCATTCAAAAATGTACCTGTGAGTTCAAAAAATATTCGAATTGAGACGGTAAGCACTGTATTCTATCTTTCTTCCTTTTCGAGTGAGTGTAAAATCTTATTCCGGAAAGAGTGTACGACAAGACTACCTACTTAAACAATAGTACTTACTCCTATGGAGTGTGAGGTTCTCCCTGTCTACTTCAATTTATATCATATACATATTTATATTTAATATTATCGCCATGAAAAAAGATGGAAGGTGTTTTGTTTATTAGCAGAGTATTCCATATACATGTAAACGAGGGCACAGACACAACTCTTGTTTGTTTGTACTTCGATGATTCCCGGCTTTCGACGGTTTGTAACACAAGTGGCACTGGTTTATTTCTACTATTTATGAGGAGAAAAAGTTTATTTTCTTAGCTTTTCACTTTTTCTCTTTCAGTTTAAATAAACGTTAAGAAAAACGCATATGAATATGGAAGCAGTACATGACCTTCATCAATACACCCATTGCGTAGTTATGCGTAAATATCTATATAATAAATAACTACATATTTATTAAGATTTTTTTATATTGTTTTTGCTTAGATATTCGAAAAACTGATGTCACAGCGAGTATTCTTTCTACTTCCAACAGACAATTTAAGTATCCTCCCATTCGTACAATAAAGTAAGTAAATAGCAAGTTAAAAACTACATAGCCGGACGTAACATATACATATTAATCGATCTATAGACTCGGTTCTTCTATCTCCTATGATAAACAAACAGGAAACGTTAGAGATATTGATTGCAATGATGATAAAGAAGACAAAGATACCATAGTGATTACGAATTTTTACGATAAGTTGTACGCCTTGTTTAAAAAGGACAAGAAGACGTGGGACGAAGAGGATACATTTTTGAAGAAGGCGGTTTCTGATTATTTACCACTTGCAATGGAATATACCATGAAAGAAATAGAATTAGAAACAGAAAGCCTAGATTTATTTCACTACGCGTTTATTGTTCCTTCTGAATGGGAAGAGGAAATTCGAGATGGTATTATTCGACCAATTTTTGTTCAATCAGGTTTGATATCAAATGAAGATCACCAAGATAGACTTTTATTTTTCTCGGATATTGAATCCATATTTTACAATTACTCTTCCGAGAGAGGAGACAATACAATCTTGTGTAGAATTACCCATGAAGAGGGAAAAGCCATAGTAAAATTCGATTTGATTCAAACTTCGACCACTCTATACAGCTTTCCAAATGCAAAATTATTTCCAAAAGTTATGAAATCGAGCTCAGTCTCTGTTATCGCGGGTGATATTGAAGATCGTATAGCAGAATTTTTAAGAACCAATTTATTTTACGTGGCTACAGACGATGACCGAGTTAGAAACCCGTCAAAAAGCAAACTTGTTCCTTTTGATGAAGATCGGATTATCGAAGACATAATGGAACAAATGAATCGTCACTCTTTACCTCCATTGGTACGCATAACTTGATGTAACCATCACAATGTTTAACAATTTATGTTAATAACTAGGATGAAGAGGATATGAAAAGATACACGGAAAAAAATCCTTGGATAATGTTTAAAAAGAAATGGATGTTGACTGAAAACCAGAAAAAATTTATATCATCACTTTCTCCTTTAAGTGTATGCGCTGGAATCAGTTCATTTCTCTTTAGCGACTTAAAAGGTATAATTTCGAATAATTCTACAAAGAGTTACAAATTTTTGCTAGTTACGGATAGATACACTTATTGGTTCGCCGAGTCTGAAAGTGTGGATCTAACATGGCTAAAGTATATATTGGAGTATAATAGACGCTCTTTAAATTTTATTGTTACAACTAAAGCTCAAAGAAGAAACATCATTATTCCATCATTTCTCTTAGCAGGAGCCGGTATTTGTACCTTTGAAGCAATTCAACATTCAGATATGTACTGTAAGCCACGTATAATGCAATCAAAAGATTTAACTACCTCTTCATCCGTATTTCTAAACTCCAAACCAGACGCTATCGTCAACTTGGGTATATATAACTACCGTGAATTATTTAGCATTAGCTAACATTTATACGAATAGATATATCACTCGGGTCTATCTTATTAACGTACTCACTTTTAAACGAAGACGGATTGATTCGGCAGATATTCGACCACGACTATCTTATAGCAGACAAGTAGTAACGTATTCGCATTATCTTTTTTTTACTGCGCAAAAGCTAACCTAATTATAGTTTGCCTCCTTTGGGACGTTTCTATACTTTTTCAAATGCGACAACATTAAATGTGAAAGAGCAGTAAGTTTAGTAGTAACAGAATACAATGTTATACATAATATGTATTAATATTTGTTCAGATTCATTCCATTTACTGAGAGATACTTGCTAGGTGACTTGGCTGATTTTACTGCTGATGACAGTGTTTCTATAAAAAAGGATCTACTGTTTGAAATGAAAGCTATACTGACCAAGGAGCTTTCAAACGGAGAAGCATTAATATCAACATACAAGCCGAAATATATCAACGCATTTGTATTGATGTACGTGATCTATATAAAAGAAGAGATACTAAACAAGTTACCGGATCACTTGATATCTGACCAAATGGATACGAAAATTGGGTATGCTATTTCAATTGAAGCAATGTTATTAAACAATACTATCGGTACCAGAAACAGTCTTCAGGATATCATATATGCAAGTGGATTAGTACCAAAGGTCGATGATTCTAAAAAACTACGAATCACTACTCAAGGTGAAAGGATTTTACCCGCTATTCAAAAGTCTTTGAAACTAGAATTTTCACTCAAGTCTTATTTTTTAGTATGTCAGTTACATGAAGATTATGTACAGTTGTCATTACATCAAGTGGTAACAGCTCCCAGCTCAGAGGAAGAAGAACAGGAATCAATCATTGTACAAGATGAAATACTAAACATTCCAAATATATACGATTCTCTGTGCACGAGTATGTGGCAAAACCTCGTACAAGATAGTAGCTTAATCGAGCTATGCAAAGTGCATAATACTAGCGACGACAACAAAATTTTAGATCTATTTTCATCAAATATCAAGGAAGATTTCTTTATGAATCTTAAGGATAATATTTCTGACAATGTAAGAGCTGTAAATAAATACAATGCACTATTTTTATTTACTGACGGTTTGATGCTTGAATATATAGGTGCTTCAAAATAATTTTGGCACGCAAAGCACAGCCGACACACATGCTGTAAAGTTAAATAGTTCTTGTGACTGTAAAGTACGTTTGACAACCACTGATATTATAGACGTCTCTTTCACTCCAGTTTTACAAGATATTGCCTGTACTCTATCTGCCTCTTTGTTAAATAAGGAACTTTTTGGAAACTATGCAAATGTAGATTATATGGTTAGCTTTATACGCTTCAACAGTAATCCGCAATTACAGTACGCATTTTCAAAAATACTAGAAGAGGAAGCCGACGATTTTAATTTAGAGTTAGGGATCGACACATCCTGTCTGCTCGTACCAGAGTTATTTAGCCAACTCTTACAGCCAGTTATCTCACAGCGACCATTATGCTACAAAGATTTCGAAATTGGTGCCTTACAGCAAGTATGCAGTGAAAATTATGTTTTTAGTATAGCTCAAAGCAAACCTGGCAGGGCATGTCCTCTATATAAATCCAAAATAACAGATACGGAAACTATTAAATGCGGCAGCAATATTGGCCTCCCCTTTTTAAATAAAGGGGAATTAATAAGTAATGTTCGAACAAACAGACCGTTTTATTTGCGGGGCGGAAAGGATCGTAGGATTAATACTTTTAGAATAGGTAACAATATTCCAGAAGAATGACATGTTAATGCGTAATTAACACTGATTTTCATACTTTAGAGATATACAGATTTAAAACGATGAATTATTTGAATGATAATGAAACGCTTTCCCTCAATGATAACATTTACCAAAGTGTCGGTTGTAAGGAGTTAGGCTATAGGTATATTTTTGACTGGGAGGATGTGGACGCACCTTTAATGATTTCCGTAAGATATGTATCGTATACTTCCTCTCTTCAGTTTTCCGTGAAATTAGTTGGCGCGGATGCCAGAGATGAAATATTTGCGGGTGTAATAGAAGCAGGAGAGCCATTGACCCTTTCTAGATTTTAAAACTATAACATAATAAGCCTTCGCTAGGTATGTTTTTTTTACCAAACATTACTTTTCTTCTTTAAATGAAGCTTGTCTTTAAATAAATCCTGCTTAGTGTTATCTAATTATGTATGAACTGTTTTTTTTTGGAGGACTCTTGATACACGTTCTATTTACATGTTCAGCAAAACGCGTGGAGTATTTTTTTTAAAAAAAAGTGGAAATAAATCGGAACAACAAGTGCAGACAAATGTAGAAAAATGATTAACTGCAGTAGTGGCCGAAATCTGGAACAAATCCACCCTTAAATCACGTCGCCCCCTAAATAGAGCAGCTACTGTATGTACAGCGGTTGTTCTAAGAAGAGCCGGTAGGGAGAGGTGTTACAATGGTTTGAGCGCTTTTTTTTTATTATTGTGGCCTAACATGTCTAAAAAAAATTAGTTAATCAAATATGTAGATACTTTTTTTGTCTTGATAACATTTATTGGTCAGTAGCAGACGCATGCATCTCCCAATTGAAAAGTCTATATTATATAACAGTGATATTTAACTATGTAAATATCAAAAAAAATAAAAAATAAAAAAAGGAACTGAAAGGTTATCAGACTAGATAGATTCAAGTTTCATTTGGAGCTATATAACTGTTACCAAGACTTGGGAGAAGTATATATCGATATTCAAGACCACATAAAGTATCTGGACATACCTCAACAAAACCGAGTAATTAATTCTGCAGATATTGATGTTGGTTGCTACGCGTTCTTTAACTTTTACTACTTTGTTAATAACCATTCTAAGCTTATTGCCAAATTGTAAACTTAAAGCATTGATATACGCCGTTTGAATTTTTGTACCGATAGTATAATTCCACGAATTATACCCATACAAAGAGCACGTATGACAGGGTAGCCAAAGAAAGATACTTCACTTGCAATGGCACACGGTTCAAATCTAGTTACACGAGTGACATATGTAGATGGCTTATCCACACACAAGGCTTGACAAAATAACCCAGTTTGAACATAACCAACTGTATTTTGTCTATTGGAGATTCAGGGTAAGGTGAGTCCGGATTAGAATGAAACAAAAAGAAAATATATGACATTTTTCGGGAGTACACGTACCTTTATCACAAGCATTTTTATTCTCTTTCTTTATGTCCGTACAAAAGGATACTGTTCTTCCTAAACAACCGCTAGTTAGTACAAGGCTAAATTTACTTCTTTTCAGCTCTAAAAAAATGCAGCATAATGAATATATGGCGCTGATAAAATGAGGTTACTTTTACTCATGTGATCTATTTAATCATTTTTGCTTACACTTGTTCTACGCAAGAAAGTCCCCCCGCTTAAATTTAAGGTTTTGTCTCATTCTAATCCAGACGTACCTTATAAAGATTGGCATAAAGATCGTGCTAATATGTAACATTTTTCTGCTGTCTATAATTTAACTTTTACAACTCACTCTATCTTTAGTTTGCAATAAGTGAATTTTTGCTTTGTCGGTACTTCTGATGAGTTCAGAGTTTGTTGGTTCGTGTTACTATAAAAAATTTATATTGTTTGTTTTCCTCTACAATTGAACGGTCAAGGTAACACACACGACACCAATTCCTTTGAACGAAAAAAACTTTTTTTCGTATATTTCACTTTTCTTCTCAGTTCAAACGTTAAAGAAACCCTATACACATATGGAGAAGGTGTATGACCTTCACACCCACATACATTGTGTATTCATGCGTAAATACCCACATAATAAATAACTAGATTATTAAATTGTTTACAATGATTATTGTTAGATATCGGAAAAGCTAATATTGCAACGTGTATTATTTCGACTTCAAACAGACGTTTTGATCCGGACTTTGAAGTTTATAAGTGAGTAGCTAGTAAATCAAGGCGACCTAACAACAGACACTCATTAATATATAGTCTGAGCCCTTCTGTCTCTTACAATAAGCAGAGAATAGATGTTAAAAATATGGCCAAGAACTATGAAAAGGGTGGAGATAACATAGTAACAGAAAATTTTCGCGATATGTTATACAACTTGTATAAAAAGGGTAGGGCCTCTTGGGACGACGAAGATAAACTTTTAATGAAGACAATTTCAGCTTATTTACCTACTGCAGTAAAAAAGGCTATGAAAGGCGCGAAATTAAAAGTAGAAAGTTTCGATTTATTTCACTACGCGTTTATTGTTCCTTCTGAATGGGAAGAGGAAATTCGAGATGATATTATTCGACCAATTTTTGTTCAATCTGGTTTGATATCAAATGAAGATCATAAAGACCGTCTTTTATTTCTTTCAGATATTGAATCTATATTTTACAATCACTCTTTCGAGAGAGGAGAAAATACAATCTTGTGCCGAATCTCCCATGACAAGGGTAAAGCCGTAATAAAGTTTGATCTGATTCAAACTACCAACACTCTTTTCAACTTTCCAAATGCAAGATTTTTTCCGAAAGTTACAAAATCAGGCTCAGTCTCTGTTACCGCTGACGATATTGAAGGCCATATAAAAGAGTTTTTAAGAAAAAAATTATTCTCTGTGGCTACAGGTGATGACCGACGTATGGAGCCGTTAAAAGAGTTTTCGAAAATCGAGTTAGTTAGTCTCAATCAAGATTCGAATATCGAAACCGTAATAAAAGAAATAATGAGTTGTATCTCTTTTATTTCATTGGTAATTACTTATAACTTGATCTAAAACCATCACGAGCTCTAACAACTTGTGTTGATAGGAAGAAGACATGAAAAGAAACCTTTGGGTATCTTTTAAAGAGAAATCGATATTGAGTGAAAGCCAAAGAAAAATTATAGAATCGCTTGACCCTTTTATTATATGCGCTGGAATTAGTACGTTTCTCCGTGGCCACCTGAATGATATAATTTCGAAAAACTTTACAAAGAGTTATAAATTTTTGTTAGTTACGGATGACTACACTCATCCGGAGAAAGGAAGAGTTGAAGGAGCGACTAAATGGTTAGCCCACATAATGGAACATAACAGACTCTCTTTAAAATTTACAGCTATAATAACTAAAAACAATTCAAAGGAAAATGTCATTGGTCCTAGATTTCTTTTAAAAGGGGCTTGTGTAAGTATCTTTGAAGCTATTCAGCATTCAGATATTTACTGCAAACCACGTATAATGCCAACAGAATATTCAAATACCTATTCATCTGTATTTCTAAACTCCAAAATAGACGTTATCATCAACTTGGGTATACAAAACTATTGTGTATTATTAGCGTCAACTAACGTGTATACAAATAGATGTTTCACTCAAATATACATTATTTATGTGCTCGCTTTTAGATAAAGACGGATTAACTCAGAAGATATTTAATCATGATTATGTTATAGCCGACAAGTAGTAAAGTATCTATGTTATCTTTAATGCGCAAAATCTAATATAACTATAGTTTGCCTCATTTGGGATATTTCTATACAATTTCAAATACGACAACATTAAATGTTAAATATCAGTAAGCCTGGTAACAAAATTCATGTGTTATAAATAATGTATACTAAAATACATTCAGGTTTATTTCATTTGCCGAGAAATACCTGCTGAATGATTTAAACTGTTTTTCTGCTGATAATGGCGTCCCCATAGAAAAGGGTATATTGTTCTAAATAAAAGCTATATTAACCAAAGGTCTTTCCAGCGGGGAAGTACTGGTATCAACCAGCAACCCAAAATATATCAAGGCGTTTATATTGATGTACATGATATATATAAAAGAAGAGATAATGTACAGGTTACTATATCGGTTAGTATGTTATTGTTCGTGTATGGAAATTGGGTATGCGGTTTCTATTGAAGCGATTTTATTAAACAATACTATGGGCACTAAAAACAATCTTCGAGATCTTATATTTGCAAGTGGATTAATACCAAAAGACGATTATTGTAAAAAACTACGAGTCACTACGCAAGGGGAAGGGATTTTACCGGCCATTCAAAAGACTTTGAAACTCGAATTACCACTTAAATCTTATTTCGTATTATGTCAATTACACGAAGATTATGTACAGTTGTCAATGCATCAGGTGGTAACTAATCCCGATTCAGAAGAAACGGAACAGGAATCTATTATTGTACAAGATGAAATAATAGCCATTCAGAATATATACGAATCACTGTGGCACAATGTCGTACAAGATAGTAGTTCAATTGAACTTTGCGAAATGCATAATACGAGCGATGATAAAGAAGTTTTAGACCTATTATCATCGAAGGCCAAGACTGAATTCTTTGATAACTTCAAGGTCTATATTTCAGAAAATGTAAGAGCTGCGAAAAATATACAATGCATCCCCGCTTTTTTTTTTTACTGACTGTTATATGCTCGAATATACAGGTGCTTAAAAACAATCCTGTAATGCAAAGCACCGCGGACGCTAATGCTGTAAGGTTGAATAGTTCTTGCAACTGTAAAGTACGTTTGACAATCATTGATATTATCGACATCGCTTTTACGCCAGTTTTACAAGATATTGGTCGTACTTTATTTGCCTCTTTGTTAAATAATGAACTCTTTGGAAACTATATAAATGTTGACTATCTCTTTATCATTATACGCTTCAGTAATAATCCGCAGTTACAATATGCGTTTTCAAGAATATTAGAGGTGGAAGCTGATGATTTTAATTTAGAGCTAGGAATTGATACATCGTGTTTGGTTATACCAGAGTTTTTTAGTCAACTTTTACTACCCGTCATCGCGCAGCGGCCATTCTGCTATAAAGATTTTAAAGCTGGAGCTTTACAACAAGTATGTGGTGAAAATTATGTTTTTTGTCTAGCGCACAGTTGTTACGAAGATACTCCTCCTATATATAAAGACAAAAGAACAGATACAGAAACTATTAAATGCGATGATTATATTGCTTTCCCCTTCTTAAATAAAGGGGGCGCGATAAATAATGTTCAATCAAACAAAACATTTTATATGCGGAACCGAAATGGATGTTATTTTTATAGATTTAGATTAGGTAATAGCTCAGAAAAGGGACATATTAATACAGAACTAACAAGGATGTTCATACTTTAGAGATATACAGATTTGAAACGATGAATTATTTAGAAAATACTGAAACGCTTCTTCTTGATGATAACATTTTACAAATTATCGATAGCGTACATGTAGATTTTGGTTCGATTTTCGAATGGAAAGATGTGGACGTACCTGTAATTGTTTCCTTAGACTACGTATCTTATACTTCTGCCCTCCAGTTTTCTGTAAGACTAGCTGGTAGAGATATGAAAGAAGAAAAAATATCTGGTTTATTAGAAACAGGTGAACCGTTGACGCTTACTAGGTTTTAAAACTATAACATGAACCGTTTTACCTTCGTTAGGAATAGTTTTTTTTTTTTTGCTCCCACGAAATAGATTTTTTTTTCGTTTAATATTTAAATAAAATACAGATGATTACATGAGAAAACAATCTTCCGGTATCATTTAATTATATGCAAACTTTACTATAGTATATGCATAAAGAAAGCGTGGAACGTAGGTGACACAGCAGTTAATATTAAAAATTAAAAACCAATCAACAATTACCTAAGCCAGTCGTACATTCTAAATATGGAGAACTTATAATATTTAAACATATTTTAAACGTGCTACAATTGATCTTGGTCCATGTTCGGTCGGAAAGCCATTTGTATCAGTTTGAGATACGTAAAGGTTACGTAAACAAAACTCATTATTTCGTAAGAGCATTTCTAAAGGTTTGACAGCTTTTTTTCTTAAAAAAAACTGTATTTTCCGGGACAGAATAGTTGGTGGGAAGTGACGGAAAAACTAAACAGTAGTAGCAAGCTCACGCATTAATTATCTGGCAACGAAAATAAAACAACTATTCTGTAGACGGAGTTAACCCCACTTAAAAAAAAAGGTCACTCGCTTTGTATTGTGGTACGTTGAATCAGAAGTAGTAAATTGTTGATAGTTCCGCGCCTAACATAAATGTTCTGTTACATAAAAAAATAAAATTAAGGGAGCCAATTATTAGATGCTTATCAATGTGTAAAATGTAAGATATTTAAACGATTGGTTTAAAAAAAGCTGTTGCAAAGAAAAAAAAAAGCCTTACATGCATATCACTTTTTTATAATCTGTATTGCAGTTTATTGTAATCTACTGTATATACATGTAAAAAGGAACTATTATAGCGCGGCTTTTTGAACGTATACACTGAGTAATACAAGATGAACGTAAAAAAATGACTTGATACATCTTTTTTTTTTTCAAAGTAATGTGTAACAAGCAAAAATAGTCTTTTACGTTTATTTGATTATGCAAAAAAAAAAGAAGAATAAAGAAAGAAATGCCAGTTTTAATTTGTGACAAAATCATAGTTAATACGGTGCTAAGCCTATGTTATCCGAAAACGGGATTTCCGGTCTTTTTTATCTTTGATACAAAAAAAAATACTGCTGGTGTAATTATAATTAATGCTAATTCCACAGCGAATTTCAACATTTTGAATCTATTTTTTAATGGTGTCACATTTGGCACATTAAAGTACATTTCAAATTAATTTTTTTCTTTGCACGAGCGCTCGGCTAGTTGAAAACTGTAACACAAGGACCTACATTTCATTCAGCGGTTAGCCAATCGTTTCTCATTTTCACTCACTTGCACATTATTTTCCCAGAACGCAAAATAATTCCTTGTGCACTATTTTGCATTATCACAATATCCAAAGCTATATGTATTACAAGTGAACACGAGATATTCACGCAAGTGAAACCAGTGCTATTTTGACGTTAAAAAACAACAATGCACCATTCTCCTCTTTTTCTTCTGTTTATCTTTTTTTCCCCTCTAAAAAAATATATATATAACCAATTTTGTAAATAATTTCTTCCACCATGAGTAAAGAATCAACTTTTTGGAGAGTTTGTAACGATGCTGGAGAATGTCACTGTGATTGGCGATACACTATTTACGATTGTAAAGAGGAAACAGTAGCTATTGCAGTTTATATCGCCACCGCCATCGTATCTGCATTATGTACTATTGCTTTAGCGGGCATATTATATCATCGTATAAAGCATAAAAAACAAACAATATTTCAAATTAGAAATGGGTTTCCACGACCGAAACCTATCGAATCCATGTGTTTTTGTGGGTTTATATTTAGTCTTTGTAAGTAATAAACTTTTGTTGAATCATGCGTGGCTTTTTATTTATGCGACCTCCCCTCCCTTTTCCATTACAGTACAAACCATTCGGTCTATTATTATGCTAACAGATGTATTACCAAATACTATATTCCGTGCCTGTACGTATTTGTATCACATCAGATTAAAATCAGTTGCTGACATCTTTATATAGTTATATATGAATTTGCACTTCAATTCGGGTACCATTGTTTTGCCTGTTACGTTTTTGGAATTGCTTATGCTATATCCGAGGTACATAAACAACATTTAACCCCACCCCCCTACTTGCTTCCTTAAATGATTTACATGCCTTAAACATTAAACTAATTATACTTTTTTTTTTATTGAATTAGAGTAGTCGAGTTATGTACAGCAAATGGGTACGGTCCCACACACTAGTCAATGTTCTATTTCTATGCTCGATATTTTTTCCTTTTTTCACCACCACAACATGCGCAGTGCTAGCAGGAGTCTATGCAACTCAAGGCAACGTTGTTAAGGCAGCAATGTTTACAAGAATACAATACCTAGCTTGGGGATTTTATTGTGGCTCCATTTCACTTCTTTTATTATTAGCCGGTTTACGTCTTATGAACTTGTTGAACAAATATATTCTCTTACAACAAGACTTACGAGTCGATACAACTAAAGTAAGAACTGGAGCACTCAAGGTTAAAATGATCGTGATGACTGGTAGTTTGTGCATGGGAACATTTGCCCTTTTACTAGCATTGTATGGCGGTTTAAGAGACTGGATTATGAAAAGCGTAGCAGTCAATATGACCGTAGCAGTTTTATGGTTATTTGTTGGCCCAATGACTGCTTTAATTATTATTAGTGTTATCCTTATGAAGTATGTAAACCCTATTTTTCTGTTAATGCATGTACTAATCTAGTTATATAGTCCTACATTTGCCAATCAATTTACTTCTATATCATTTGGATCTGCTGAAGAAAGTGACGGTAGAAAACTTACATCTCTAGAACTTGGAATATCAAAAGGTAGTAAAAATAGCCGAGCTAGTCAGTTTCTAGCTTCCGCTGTCTCTTCCCCTACTGACACCGAAGCTAAATTCTTTAAAGAAACCAAACAATTCGAAGTTGATGTTATAGTAAGCGAGAACTCTAGGAACTCTGCCAAAGTAGAAGAAGAACGATGTACATATAATGCTACTGTTGGACGTGCCCGAACACCGCCACCTTTTTACAAATAAAACCGAAATGATATTTTACGCGTGAATAAGGGATGGGTTGGGATGCTGACAATCAGTGCGACTCTAGTAGCTCAACTCACCTCATTAAAAACTTACAATTATTTTATACTATACTACCTATTCTAAACCTAATAAATTTTAATGTCATATTACCAACAAAAGACTTGTGTCTTCGAATAAGCAACAATTGGTTAGCCTAAAACTCCAATAAAATTTTGATTCGATGATTTGTAAGGTACAACTTTTTTAGTAGGGAAACACAATAATTCACAAGCAAATGTCTGCCGTTTGATCCGTTCGATAACCCAAGCCTCTATTTTTTTTTTTGAAGAAAAAAATAACAGCTGGAAGAAGGGGGGAAAATTCCCTTTATTTTCACTGTCTTTAACTTTTTTTAATGACAAATTGGTACAAATTGATATTTTTACATGTCATTTTTTTTAGCTACCCATGTGGGCCCATCTTTTTTTTTTGTGAAACTTGGTACAAAAAATAACTTTTTCGGATTATGTAATACAGTGAGCTAAGAAAAACAATTTTTTTACCCTTTTAAATATGTGGATCGTAATGATAGATCTTTGTCACTCAATATTTGCACAGGAGTGAAAAAAAAATAGCTGTCAGCATACCCTTTCGCGGCTACGAAAAAAAATAGGGCAACGCTTCAGTGAAAACATCTGTTTATTTATGCCTATCCCGTTAACCACGCATAATAAAATTAACGTCATTTTTAATAAATGCAACCTACCAAAACAGAAAATATTATATTACAGTGTGTCGAGGTAGGATAATTTAGTACCAGAGTTTTCTCTCTAAAAGTGGGGATTTCAACCTCGATTTCCCCCTCTTTTATCTTTTTTAATAAAACACGACGGCAAACCCTTTTAAGCATAAAACAATCAGATAGAATTGGTTATGAACGGTCCAAGTACCTCGCCGTACAACGATATCAAGGAAAAGGTACTTGAATGGTTTCGATCAGTACCAAATTTCCAAAGAAACATTCCTACTTTACAGAACGAACTTCGAACTGTGATCCTTCCTGCAGCTATTGAAAACCATACGTTGAATGTTGAAGTTGATGATAGCGGGCCATTACCAATCCTTTGTCTATCGAATGCATTAGAAATAAGCTTATAAAATGGGGTTTCCACTTAAAACGTGTGGGTAAGTCATTTACGCCGGAATGAAAAAAAAAACCAGATAATACTTAGTTAATAACCTCTCATATTTAAAAGGTAAGGTAATTTATTTCGGCGGTCACGAAAGAGAGGACGTAGTGACCTATAGAAAGGAATGGTCTCAAGGAATCATGGAATACTAACGTTATGCAGAGACATATGGTTATGAAGACGTTAGTGTCGCTATTCCTCCTGCCTTGCCTGATAATATTAGACTTATTTCCTTATATAGAATCGAGATATCAATCCTCAAAAATGACCGTTTTTAAAAAAGTTGAAGGTTGAAAAGTACATTCATAGCCTTCGATAAGTTTTTGCATGATAAAATCCTTGGTGGTTTTGGATACAAGCAAAAAACTGAAATCTTCCTTTGTACCAATCTCATGGTTATGTTCCTTTTGGAAAGTGAAAAAAACGTTATCGGGATCATCCTTAAAACATGTAATCCTCATGGTAGCAAGACAGCCATTTTTTTTATGCCTTTTGTACTGGTCTTGCAACACCTGATTTTCCACCGAGAGCAGCTTTTAGTTGTTCTTTTTCTCCCTTACGGTGACAGAAAAATGTTTTGTACCAAACGTGAGATAAATCTCTTCTTCTTTTGTTGGAGTTGCCGCTGTCAGCTGTCGTGTTAGTTTCAACGTTTGCCTGATATAACTTTCCAGCAATCCACAGAACTGCATATACTTGTGGGAAAGTGTCAAGTGCCTCATCCATTTGACCGATCGGGACTGTAATAGTCTTAGGGATACGGGTATAAGGTTTAATTTGGAGAGTGAATGACATTTTTTATTGATGCTATGTAAAATGAAGAAATTAAGTTTTTATTTGTATATTTGTTACAGATTTAACTATTCTCAGGGCAAGTGGCTTTGTTTTAAAATTTTAATCCCCTTCTTAAAAGGCGAGGGTATAAGTGCGTGCAAGAAAACATTTTTTTTTTTTTTTTTAAAAAAACGATGCACCTTTAATACTTATGTCATTATACGGCTAGTTGCAGACGTGCCTACTAGGTTTCTCGGATTAGAAATATGATCGTGAGATTGTTAGCATCTGGGATCTGGGGGACTTCTCTATCATTCGGCTAGTTGCAGACGTGCCTACTAGGTTTTTCGGATTAGAAATATAATGATGGGATTGTTAGCACCTGGGGGTCTGGGGGACTTTTCTTACTGTCCGGCTAGTTGCAGACGCTGCCTCTATAGGGCTTCTCGGATTAGAAAGGCGTTAGGAAAAGTATCTGGTGCCGACTTCTCTAGTATAAAGCTATCATACGGCTAGTTGCAGAAGTTGCCTCTACTGGGTTTCTCGGATTAGAAATATGATAGTGAAAAGGATCAGCATTTTGGGGTCTGGGGTTGGGAATAGACTGTCTCTACCTTCTCGTGGTTATTCCTGTGAGTAAAAGCTTATTGCTTTGAAACCAAACGAGACTTTATGTATAATTTATGAAGTATTTTAAAATATAAACGCTTTTACATATTATTAAATAAAGTAAGACTTAATTCTTTTAAAACTAAGACACGCTTGATTATCTTTATTAAGGGACAAAAGCTTTACTTACATGAAGGCAGCAGATTTGCGGTAAAAAGAGTAAGCCAAAGATGGTACAATATCAGAACTATTAACAATGAGCTCGGTGTTTTTTCTTTTTCTGTCATTCATAATTTTATGAACCATCTTCATTGCTTGTTTGCCCTTCCACGTGATTTCCAGAAGGGGTAAGAAGTCAATAGCTATAGTCTCAATAGAGGATGGGAACTCAAACCTGGCAGTTTTTGTGATTCGTGTAATATGTTCGCCAACAGGGATATCCATAACCACAAGCTCCATACATAGACCTAAAAAGTGAGTTACTAAATGTACCTTTATGTAATATGTTTAGCTTACCCATAACCAGAAATCCAACAGTCAAAAGGCTGTTTATTTTTTGAGGGCCCTTCTGCACTAATAAAGCCATCATATCTCGTAGTGTTTTAGGAAGTTTTATAAGACCATCGTTAAGATACTTGTCATCAGCTACCGTAACATCATTTTTACCAACTTCACAAGAGCCATGTTCATCATAGCCTATCTTAAAAATAATGTCAAGCTTGGCACCGATAGCTTTTCTTGGCCGTTTCTCTCTTGCTTCCAATCCTCTATGTTCATTTCTGGCTAAAGCAACAGCCCCACTTGCTCTTTCCCCGAGTGATACCTTAGCTCCTTTGTTTTTGAATGCTCTATATAGAAAGGGCCATACGTCATGTAGTAAATCAGCCTCTGAGAAGTCATTCAGCTCGAGTACGTTATTCTCTAAGAAAAGCTCTGACATCCTGACTATACTTTCTCTCATCCACTTCTTGTCAAATTCGAGGACAGGATCATGCTTTAGGCTATCGGCAAAGAAGTATAATTCTTTGGCAGTCGTCCATTTTTGATCGTAGCTATTCAAGTATTCTTTAAGATCGTCAGGAATATTGGGCAATTGCGGTGCTCTATGCTGTCTGATTTCATTTAACTCTGCTACTGTGAAATACTGCTTCCAAATAAAATCATTTGGATCAAGTATCAGCGAGTGTACTGGGTGTTCGTATATTGACTCTTCAGCTAATTGTTTCATTTGATCGTCAACAACCTTTCCTGTAGACAACTTCCATTTGCCAGAAGTGGGAATGCTATTGTACAGATCGATAACATGCTCTTTTTCTAGTTTGGTCAATTTGTAATTCGAGTTGGTTGATTTACTGGTTGATGAACATTCAGGATTTTCAAAATTCAACGTATCAAAACAATCTTTGTTCGCTTCAAGAAGTCTGTAAGCCATCGCCTTAGCAACAGCCTTGATCTTTCTTTTCCAATCGCCTTTGTATACGTTCAGGCTTTTTCCATTATAGTTGTTCTCTATTAAATCTGATAGTTCTACAACTATGTCCCTTATCTCTGCTTCATTTTTTTCATTGGCTACCTGTAAAATTGAAGAAGCAATTTCTATTGAAAAGGTTAATTTCATCTTTGAGAAATCATGAAAAGACTACTCATCACATAGCAACGAACCATCTTTATATAACATTCTTTCACTCATTTTTTTTTTTTTTATCTTAATATACCTTAAAATAATCGTTAGGAAAACAAAAAGACAGAATTGGAGCTTATGGTCGTTCTTTATTTTAAAACGCGAAACTTTTAACTTCTGACCAATTCAAGTTCAAAAAAGTGGTCAATTGAGTTTAAAAATCTGGCCAATATTTTCAAAAAAATGTCCAATTGAGGGTGGACGCACTGTATGTTCTAAATATGGTTTTTATGTATAAATGATTTTGATTAAAAATATTAGTAAACACGAACAAGTTATGTAATGCAGCGTAAATAAAGGAAGATTAAGATATATAGTGTAAAATAGTAAGGAAATCAATAATGATAAAAAAATACAGGTCTAAGTGATAAGCAATTTTCTTTAAAAGTTCATTAAAGGCGTATGCTGACTGCCTTTAGGGTATACTACGAGAGTCGCAACAAACAATCCAACCGTAATACCTATATTGAGATATATTTTAATAACGGCTTATTTTTAAAATGAACATTTTTTTTTACTTACCGATCGAAGTTTCAATCATACTAAGAGCAAAGCTTGCTCCTTGATTTGCGAATTCACCTTCTCTGGCAGTTGATCCAAAGAAACCTAAAGCCGCTTTTAAACCTATACAAAGATATCAGTAACGCTAATTTTTGTGTGTGTGTGTGGCTAAAAATAACTTACCCAGACTACCGGGCACCATATAAAAAATCTAAGAAGAAAAAACATAAATAAATACCGCATAATACTAACGAAATTTCTCTTTTTTAAAACTTACACCAAGAATAACAGCATCTAAAGACATTTGACCAGTAAACTTTGTCCATAAATTTCCTATAAGACCAACAACGAAAGCCGGAACCACTTGTAAAACTTGACTAGGCGCATTCGCATAACATGCCAAAACGTAATTGGTAATAAATCCAGAAGAAGCAACAAAGATCATAATAGGCCATCTTGGTGGTCTAGCCCTCAAGTAAACACAATAAGATACGGCAAACAAAGGTACTGTTAGAAAATAGTACCACTGAGAAATAATTGTAACACAAGTGTTGGAAGAGTAGGCGGCTTTACAAGCAGTAGCTTGACTTTGTGCTTTGACCGATTCCGGGTCAATCGTACCGAATAATTCAGATCCCATTTCAATACCATAGCCCAATAAAAATGAATAAATGATGGCGTACACCATACGTACTACACCACTGACTAACTGCCTGGATACTAATTCGATAATTGATACTGCCATGGAGTAACCCGGTAAAATAACAATAAAGGAAGCGAATGCAACAGGTGTAAAACAAAAACCGTACCTCCACACAGCTACATAATATTTAGCTTTTTTTAAATTTAAATAATGGAATGTTAATTACCTCTTGAAACAAATCCGATAAATATACAAATAGTGATTTCCCAAATTGGTTGAAAACTCATATAACGTCCAGAAAATAATTCGTAAAAGGCAAAGAAAACTAGCAGAAAAAAAAGTTAGTCTAGAACACTTTTTTTTTATATGTGTGTACTTACTAGCCATAGCAGCTGATAATCCACCTTCTTTAAACTGACCACCATAAAACATAACACAACCACAGAAACTTGCAGTAGCATAAATAAAAGGGTTCAACCAAACAGGGTAAAATACGGGCTCATTGGAAACTCTGTCAATAAATTCCAAAGCTTCATCCACCGAAACTTCACCATGAGAAACTAATTTTTCTAGTCGATAAATTTCACCTAATTTGTGCATGTCGAATAACTGAGGGCTCCGAATAAAATGAGTTTCGGTGGTATGGGTAGTTTGATCAAAGAATGTTAGAAACATAACATTGGGTATATAGACATATTCAGCATCGACACCAAGTGTGCGAGATACTTCACGAAGGATATATTCTAATCGATGTGCTGGGGCTCCATACAACATTAAACATTTTACTAATTTACGTAAAAATTCCTGTTTTTGTAAAATATTAGCAATCTCAAAGGTGATACGGATTCGATCCTCGAGCGTGATAGGCTCGAATTGAGACGCAGTTGTTATCATACTATCCATAGACGATCGACGAGACATATTAATAGAACTGGCCATCTTACGTTTTTGTAAACTAGGAACCAAGTGGTTACTATTTGTAAGTGTTGAAAGCCAACTCGTAGGCCGATGAGTCATGTTGGGTCGTTTAGCAGCAGGTTCGGCGGTTCCATTTTTTGCTGGAAAAGATGGCGTGAGTGCGTCAAAGCTAGATTCAGCTTTTAGGTTGTACATGGAAGATGGTTTCTTTATTTTCGGTGCCCTTTTGGTATCCTATTTATGACACGTTACTAATTAGTTAATATAGTAATTCTTTCTGTTTATAAAACAATAATAATAATAAACTTTTTTTTTTTACTTTTTTTCTTTTGATGGTCTTTTTTCTTTTGACTGAGGGTTGTCTTCTTTGAGATTCTAATTTCATTAAACTTGCTAATACACTACCGCCAACGGGAGGGTTGGTAGAACTTGTTAAACTAGTTGGGTTAGGTGATTGCTGTGATTGCTGCCTTTCCAGTGAGCCGAGATCAAATTCATTACACTCGTCTATAGTTGTACTAGGACGATGTGTGTTACTACTAGGTCTCCGTGTGCTTGTGCTCAACATGCGTTCTACTAATGAGCCTGCTTCCGCAATATGATCTTGAAATCTAACATGCCTGTCTCTTGCTTCTGCTTGATCTAAAGCAGCCTCAACAAGGGTGCCAGCTGAATCCCTTCTAGGACCGTGGGAACTACGCCTTGTTGTATCCTCTTGATCAACATTATTTACATCTTGATAATCTAAATCTTTTTCTTTATCGAATTCAGAACTAATACTTGATTCTGAATCAATGCTCGGTGTTTCATCCTGATCTATTATTGGTGATCTAACAGGTTGGAATAGGTTGCTATGACTTGAGCCTGTTACTTCTAAAGCTGGTACTAAAGGCCATGATCTTCTAGACTGAACCGAAGTAGACCTTGGTCTTGAATTGTTTTCTTCGGTTGGAAATTTCGGAGGGGATAGAGGATGCTCTGAATCTCCCATTTAAACTATGTGTATAAAAAGAAACGAAAGAAAGGAAATAAAAACTTTTTTAATGCTGGAATGTCAATTTTATTTATTTATTCGCGGAATTAGAAAGTAAGGCCTAAATTGCGCTTTGTTGCGACTCAAAAAATTCAACTCCTTTTTCCAATATGATGTCATGTTCAACGACTTTAAAAAACTAGTTTTTGCCTTTTCTACATGCCATTAACCGGTAAATTTACTATCTAGATAGTCTGTATGCTCAATATGTAGTTTATATACATATATGAATATAAAAATTGACTACACAATACATGTCCTTTTTTTCTTCTTGTAAATTACGATAAAAGTTTCTAAAAGAAAACTAAATATAGTTTGTATGTACGACAGTCGTGAAACACTCAAAAAAAAAAAATAGTAAGGAAAAACTATTCAAGTGTTGACACTCGAATTCAACTAAGAAATACAGTTGCTTTAGATCTTTTATTAAATGATTTCAATATTGCTCACCACCGAATGAATATATAAAGTAAAAATTTTTGTATATTGGCTGTCTTGAAAGTTGTTATATAATAGTTTTGGATGATTTGATAAATTTGGCGGCTGTTTTTATGCTTTTTTTTTTGAGATTCTACAATGATGATTTTACTTGTCTAAGGTTTCTCAATTATATTGTTAGACACCGTGCATATACAGAAATGATAAACATATTCGTTACTGGAGGCAATAAGTGCTTGAAGCGGGAGTTTAAACAAACTGGTAGGGACACAAAGAGAGGAAATCTCAAGAAAAAAGAAAAAGAAAAGAAAGTCGAAACCATTCGAACAACATAACCAAATTCCTTTGGTAGCACTTGTAGATTCGATTTTCCCTACCAGTATGAAGGAACGATTCCCGGCTTAGCACGACGCTTAACCGAGTTGTTGAAAAGAGCTGAATATGGAGGTCTGTTATTTAGTAACTGTTCCTGTTACAGATTATATGACTTCAAGAGTAAGTAATCACAATTTGCAATATACAATTCGCTTTTTTATTGCACGCTCTATTTTTTTTTTTAATTTCTTGCATGAAACAAGTGTGCAAAAAAAAAAAAGACATTTTATCATTTTGCCTCTTTATTTAATCCACTAAATTTAGAAACCAACTTGATAAAGTAAAAAAGAAAAAGCCATTTTTATACTTTCCTTTTTCCTTTTGTTTGTATTTTTATTTTATTCATTATGGAAAAAGGTGGTTGGAATTATTTACCAATGGATATATTACTTATCGTATTTTTCTACCTTGAAGAAAAAGTGATATTATCTGCAGCTCCTACAATGAATGAATATGTTCCATCACGAAGCTTATTGTAGTGTCAACTCACCTGTAAGGGCTGGAGCTCTTTAGCTCAATCTGAATTCTACAAATTCATTATCTTGGAAGAATGTAAACAGTTGGATTTTTTGATTGATTTGTGTCGTTATATCAAAGGCCTCGTCTATCATATTATTTTTGGTGTTAGGGCATACTATAATGATCGAGATATTGTTGATGCGTACTTTCGTAAAATCGCTTTACACTTTACGCAGCTAAAAAGTGTAAGTTATAATTCTGATCTTGAAGATGAAATTTGGACAGTAATTGAAAATGAGTGGTCAAGAGATCGGTTTTCAAAATTACAAGTAACTCCTTTCGATATGATCTTCCCAAAATACAACGGCATTGTACAGTATAATGCTATGGCTTGGAGTTTGCGAAATAATTTACGCGAATTAAACGTTTATGATGTTCATCCGGCACCGACTCAAAAGACGGAAATTTTATCTCATTTTACAACTCTTGATATAATTTATTTCAAGTTTCGTGATTTTAAAAACCTGTATACCATTGATCAACGAATTAAAAAAAATGAGATATGTGCGTTCGATCGATGTAGATTGCTTTTGGGGTACAAATGATACTTATCACACGCCTATACAGATAAAATCCGCTGTTCATATCTTGCCACAGATTAAACAACTGGATATCAGAAGGTTTTTATACGACAGTGATATTTATCCTTATATTATGGAAGTGTTTTCAGGCCTCGATAGAATTAATTTGCTCGTAAAAGATTCTAATTAAGCAGGAGCTGTAACACCGCTATCTACTAAGGTCGCCCTTCAGTTGGCGAGGTATCTGCTTCGAATAGCGTCTATATGTGTCGACTATATTCCGTTTAAAAATCTTGAGCAAGTCATGATGGAGTTTTATAATCGGGAGCGGATTATCAAGAAGTTTAAAGTAGAATATAATCTCCCTAGTATCTTGAGCAAGTGTCTCAACGTGAAAAATATTTCTGTTACATGTACTCTGTTACGTTCATTTGGTATTAGTCTACAGCTGCAAAATATACCGTTTGTTCGAAGGTTGGAATTGGATAGGTCGTTGGTGTATGGTTCGTTTTTACTTGATATGTCGTTTCATTTACCTTTTATCGACGAGTTTGTTGTCAATCAATGTCGATTTGATGGTGAGAGCAAGAAAAATATCACGATCGATATATCTGATACTACGTTTACAAAAATTGTATATAATGTTGATTATGACTTTCTAGTAAAAGTGTATTTAAAGTTGACAATCCTAGAGAACAATACTACTAGTTGTTTTGTTGCCAAGGATCATTTGTTTAATACATGCACTGAAAATGAGTATCAAAATTCATTACAGAATACAAGAATTCTATCACTTTTTATTAAATGTAAACAAATAGATAGTTTTAGTTTAAGAGCTAGTAGTCATAGTTTAACTAAAAGAATAAAATATTTTTTTATTTAACCAGTGTGTTCGACAGTAAGAGTATGAGGTTTTATATTTCCTGGTACACGGAAAATGTTTAGACGAAAAATGGTGGTTAATACTTGTTCATTTTTCGTTTGGCTGTTACTTGATAAAATTCTCGCCGCATCAAGATAAATCTTGCGTGAATCAAGTTGGTACGCATAAAAACCTGTCTTTTTGTGCTTTCTTTTTTTCTTTTTCTTTTAAAAAATGCTTATTCTAACTGGTACTGTCCTTCTTAGAGCAATGGCCATCCGTAAAGGTAAGTGAAAAGTAACAGGCCATTTTTTATTCGACCGTGAAAATTGAATCGTAACTACATCTTTTTATTTTTTACAGGCTTAAATATAAACCTTCTGTTGTCTTCCCTTTTCCCTTTTTTACAATATGAACGTAACAAAGCAACGTGGCAGTAAGGTGCGTCTGGATTAGAATGAGACAAGACCTTAAATTTAAGCGGGGGATTTTTTGCTCATTTTTCAAAAGTTTTCACACCTTTGTCTTGTCGATTTTTTTATTTTAAAATATTATCATCAACAGTGCAATGATGTTTTTAATTAAAAATATCTAGTTTAAAGAGGATTGAATCATCCGAAAAAAAGATGAACAGCTTTTAAAAAATAGAAATTAATAAAACAACAGCAGCAATATTTCTTTTTATTATATAATTCGAAATAAAACTAATAAACTTAGTATTTAATAAGAGCTAGGCTAACTAAGCTGTGATTTTTTTGAGAGGTGAAAGTAGTGATCCTTTATTTGTATTATTTATATCACTGTTAACCAATGTCCCTTTGGACAATATTTATTTGAATAATAAATCACACTGTGTAAATAAAATACTTATTGTTTAAGATAATATGTAAAAGTTTAATTTGGAGTATATATAGTTAAATTATAACTAAGATACTTTAATTCTTGGTATCATAGAAAGGATAATCAATGTATCCAGTGGCTTCGTTGGTATAGAAGGTGCTCCTGTCATACTTGTTAAGTTCCCAGTTATTACGAAGACGTTCAGGAAGATCAGGGTTAGCGATAAATGCACGACCAAAAGCAATCAAGTCACCAGTCTTCTCAGCGAGAGCAATAGCTTCTTTGGTAGAGTTGGAGAATCCACTAGCAGAAATAAATGGACCCTTCCAGATTTTACGGTAGGGTCCAAGTGTGTCAATTTTATTTGATTCTTCACCTACTTTGTCACTACGGGCTTCGACAAAATGAAGATATGATAAGTTGGGATGCTTCTTTTGAATTTCAGAGGTTAAATAGCTCCAAGTCTCAACTACACTTTCATCCTTCATATCTTGGAATTCTTCACCAGGAGAGAAACGAATAGCGGAACGTTCAGCACCAACAGCTTCAACAACAGCATCGATAACTTCAAGAGCAAAACGGGTACGGTTTTCAATGGGTCCACCGTAGATATCAGTACGCTTATTACTTCCAGAGTTAATGAATTGATCAACAAGATAACCGTTAGCACCATGAATTTCAACACCGTCAAAACCAGCTTCAATAGCATTCTTGGCACCAAAAGCAAACTGGTTTACAATATCCTTGATTTCATTAATTTCAAGAGGACGAGGAGCTTCGTAATCATCGCCAGTCATATTTTTTCCAGTGATGGCAATGTCAGAAGCAGATACAATTTGTTCTTGGTTAGGGTTGAGGTACTTGGAGCTAGTACGACCGGCGTGCCAGAGTTGTAAGTAAATAGTTCCCTTCTTTTCATGGACAGCGTCAGTAATCTTCTTCCAAGCTTCGATTTGCTCTTGATTATAAATACCAGGAGCTCTTGGGTACCCACCAGCAAGTCTATCGATAAATGTAGCTTCGGTAATCAAAAGACCTCCCTCACTTGCTCTTTGTTTATAATATTCGACTTGTAAATCAGTAGGAACTGCTTCGGGTGTTGCTCTGAAACGAGTTAATGGACAAAGTACAACACGATGTTGAAGTGCGGCCTTGCCGAGTTTAATTGGTGAAAAAAGAGCGCTCATGTTTAATTTTTTTTATAAAGTTAATTTTAAAAATATGAAATAATAGAAATAAATATTTTATATTTATATACTAATTGAGTTCGTCAAATGCTGATTAATATTTGTAACGGAGGTTCTGATGCTGAATAATATTGTGGCGGGCTTAATCATCTCTTACTTTCAAAATAACACAACTGTGACTTTTCTTATAAAACTCACTGAATCAGAGACTTCATTTCCTTATAAACCAAAAAATCTCTATAAAAAAAAACCATAATTTTCCGGCCGTGATCTTTTTCTAATAAAGCGAGAAAGTAAACATGTATATTTCTGATACTAATTTAATTCAATTTTAAAATAAAGAAAAAGGATTGTAGATAGTGTTTACTTTATTAAATTTAGTTAGATTCAAAACTGGTAGCGCGTTAAAAAAGAAGAAGTAAAAGACTGGTAAGAAAAGTAAAGTCAAAAAAGAATTCGAATTGATGTAAAAAAAATATATTATTCTTCATAGAATGGAGAGGTTTTGCTAGTACTTGTAAGGGATTATCATGATTATTCCTTTTGGTTATTATTTGCACGTTATAATGACTCTTCACTGGACTGTATTTTTGGAATAAACCGATATTCTTCCCTTCTTAAAAACATGTAGCCCATTCGATTTCATTGCCACACTCTCTCCTATATTTATTTACAAATCCCCAATCATCACTAACGGGACGGCTATGTATTTTCAGTTGAAGTGATTTGGGACGATGGGCAGGTGGTCTACTTTTTACCTAATTCTTCCATTAAACTTGCACCGTCTTATAAACAGTCCCTTGTTCGCTTTTGAGCGTGCAGGACCGGAATGTCCTCAACAAGTACAGATATCGCTTGATTAAATTGAGACTCTGCTTTACTGCAGATAATATCAATGGCGTCTTGTCTTGTCTTGGCTATTAGCTTTATCTTCAAATATACGCTTTGCGATTCAAGCGACGGAAAAAGCACTATCAGTAGTATATTGCACTTCTATGAGCACAGGAGGTAGTGTTTTGGCTTTGGCTTAACTTATTGCGAGATATAATACATCATATGTGGTTTAGTTAGTCCATTTTGTAGGTTTACGGTCATACCTGTTCATTTACAGCATGTTCACCTGTATTCAAGATAAGTAATATGAGTCTATATAAGCTTTTTACGATAAGATTAACACCGAATTTGTCGGTCAAAATCCATTTGCTCGTTAGGTCGATTCCGTGCGTATTTTGGGGGTAGATTTTGAGGATTAGAATGACTTTGGGGAATTCTCGGCGCGCATTCTATTTACACGCTCAGAAAATAAAGCGTGGCATATTTCTTTTTATTTACTTTTATAAAGCGCCATAAAAAAGGCAACTAGTCTGATATCTATGCGGTATCTCAGTCGGGTGGACCACATTTGAACGTTTGTAACAAGCGCTCTTTTACACGGCGGTTGTTTTACGAAGAACAGTATTATTTTGTACGGACATAAAAGAAAGAAAAGGTGATTTATTGATCTTTTAAAAGTAAATAATAAAATAGCGTGTCTATTTGCTCATGCAATCTATTTAATATGTATAAGCACTTGTCTACAACTTTTTACGACTTATTTTAAAAATTAGGAGCAATTGGATGTAATTATGCATTTACTTTAATCACGTGTCATAACTCTGTCTGAAGCAAAATATGTACACAAGTGACAAAATTATTTTTTGTTGTGGGTAAAATGTACCACTTAAGTATACGCTTTACATACGCTACAAAAAATAAAGATAACTAAATATTAAAAGTAATTTTTTTTTAAAAAATACATACTTAAAGAACGTACGCGTTTCAGCTAAATATGATTAAATAATTGAGTGGTTTCTAATATACAGCGAAGCTCGATTCGACAGGATAGGACCTTACCTCATCTGTATATAAAAGTTTATTCATTTAGTTATATCATGCATTTTCTCCCCCACCTTTTTCAACAATGATTGCTGCTGACAAAACGGGAATTTACCGTAACAAGAAGGTGACTGCCGTTTCCCAACTCACCATTTTGCATACACACATGAGAAATAATTCCCCCTTTTTTTTTTCTGTAAGCTTATATACGCATATTTTTTGTTCCTTTTTTTCTTTTTCTTTTTCATTTTTTGGTTTTTCTTTAAACAGTAAAGAAAATGTCTACACTTACTTCCAGAGACCACCTTGTTCAACGACATGCTACTGCAGTCAACAAAGCTAGCCCAGAGTTCAAAAGCAATGTTGAAGAGTGGCAAGGTTTACTTGACGAATTAAAAGAACGACTTAAAGAAGCTACTGGTGAAGGAAAAGAAAAGAGTATTGCTCTTCATAGAAAGCGTGGCCAATTATCTGGTAAATATTTTTTTTTTTCACACACGCATCTTTCATAAGGCGGAGTATATATCTAATACACACATACTTTTTCTTCCATTAAGCCCGTGAACGTGTCGAACTGGTGCTTGATGAAGACTCACCTTTTCTCGAGTTATGTGCATTAGCTGGTTACGATCAAGATGAAATGACACTTGGTGGATCTCTTGTAGCTGGTATCGGTCTTGTCAGGTAAATTTGATAATGATTTCTGTTTTTTTTTTCGCCTCTTTATTTAATCACAATTATATAGTGGTGTACTTTGTTTAGTTTCTGCCAACGTAGCAACTATGTCTGGTGGTGCCATGAATGAAATCTCGGCACTTAAAGGTGGTCGTCTTCACCAAATTGCAATTAAGAACAAGTTACCTTCTGTCACTTTTGTTCAATCCGTAAGTTTCCTTTTACGTATTTTGTAAAATGACAAAAATTTAGTTTTCCTATTTTAGGCTGGTGCAAATTTACAACAACAATTCCGTGTGTTCCACAAAGGTGGTGCAGGTTTCCGTAATCAAGCCATACAGTATGTTTAACTCCTTTTTTTTTATCTCGGCTACAATTAAACGAAAATATTAATTTTTCTCTCTTTTAGATCAAAGGCTGGTATTCCATCTTGTTGCGTTGTATTCGGTAGTTCAACTGCTGGTGGTGCATATACTCCTGGTATGAGTGATTATGTTATTATGGTCAAAGTAAGAACATTTATCAATTATGATTTTCTCGGGAAAAAAACTAACTAACTTTATTTTACTTAGAAACAAGCTCAAGTCTTTTTAGGCGGTCCTCCTCTTGTACAAATGGCAACCGGTGAAATCACCGATGCTGAAAGTCTCGGTGGTGCAGATATGCATTCCAGAGTTTCCGGTGTCAGTGATCAATTGGCCATTGATGAATATGACGGTATTCGTAAAGCTCGTGATTGGGTTGCCAATTTGAATTGGGAGCAAAAAGGAAAATTACCCTTAAGACACTTGAAGGGTGAATATGAAGAACCTTATTATTCTCCTGGTAAATATATAAATTTTCTCTTGTATAATTCTTTATTAAACTTTTTATTATAGAGGAATTACTCGGTATTGTTTCCGCTAATATTCGTATTCCATTTGATGCAACCGAAGTGATCATTCGTCTTGTAGATGGATCTCGTTTCACAGCATTTAAACCTAACTATGGTGTAAATTTAATTTGTGGTTGGGCTTACATTCAAGGTATTCCTGTCGGTATTATTTCAAATAACAATGTTATTTTCACTGAAGAAGCCAACAAAGCTACACAGTTTATTCAACTTTGTAATATGAAGTAAGCTATATAAAAAAAAAATTACACACGCTAATTTTGTATCCTTTGACTAATACTATAAATCTCAATTATAGAAATACTTCTTTGATCTACTTGCAAAACATTACCGGCTTTATGGTTGGCAAGAGATACGAAGAAGAGGGTATCATTAAAGCTGGTTCTAGATTTATTAATGCTGTTAGTAACTCTAATGTCCCTGCAATTACTATCATGATGGGTGCTAGTTATGGTGCTGGTAATTACGCCATGTGTGGTCGCGCTTATGAACCAAGGTAATTTTTTTTTTTTTAGAAAATACAGTACAAATAATCTAATATTTTTTAAAGATTCTTGTTCTCTTGGCCCAACTCCAAGTGTTCCGTTATGGGAGCAGAACAATTGACTGGTGTACTTGATCTTGTTATGCGTCAAGGTGCTGCAAGGTATGTATTGTATTCAAATTAGCAATTTATTTATTTTAAAATTAATTACTGTAAAATATAGAATGAACCAAACAATCGATGAAGAGTTAGCTAATGACAGAAAAGCCATGTTCCAAGCATCTGTTGAAGCCGAGTCTGATGTATACTACACATCATCTCGTCTCTTAGATGATGGTATCATTGACCCTAGAGATACACGTACCGTTCTTGGTTACTGTCTTTCTGCTATTTACAATGGTGAAGTAGAAGGTGGTAACCTCTACGGTGTTAGTCGCATGTAAAAAAATAAACTAGTACATTTTATAATAAATATTATTATTCTTTACACATATTTTGGATAAGTATGTCGATCTTTAAAAGTAATCTCGGTTTCCAATGAAGATACTGGCTTTCGCAGTAACTTCATTGTATTTTAATTACAGCAGCGCCTTTAGGTTTAAAAAACTCTCATCTGATTGAGATAATGATGTTGCTAGTGAATATGTAGGCATATGATTTTTTTTAAGTTCAACGCAATTACCTTTGGTAAAATTGAATTCATTATACACACTTAACAGAACTAGGTATTTCATTATTCTTCGAACTCATTGTAAAATTGTTGGGGAATTCTCGGTACACGTTCTATTTACACGCACAGGAAAAAAAAAATTGATGTATTTTTTTTCATGCGTTCGGCTTAGTCTTTATTGGTATAAAAAGAGGAGCTTGTATGAAACAAGTTGGAGCAATAAGTACCTACTACGTATATAAGTACGAGTATATGAAAGAAATAGTGATATGACCAAACGAGAACCCAAGACTACATAAAGGTAGGGTACGGTCTTATCTCCATACTACATAACATCGGCGGGCGGCTCGTGTAAATATCAAAATAAAAGAGTTGATGATTGAATAAACTAGTTGCATCATTCATCTTTATATTAATAAAGTTTTATTGTGATACAAGAGAGGGTCTATTTGTGTAACATATTTGATTGTCTTTTGGTTTCGGTAAAATCTCTTGCGTTTGTTTTTTTCACAGTAAATAAAGTAAACAATTGATTAAATTGACACGCTATAATCGAGATCGTAACACCTATTTAGTTTGTTTCAAAGTGATAAGGTAGATTTTAAGACATACAAATTACTCACAATAACAGAAATATACATGCCAAACTGTTATTGGATCAAGACTTGCATTAAAAAAAGAAGAGAAGACGATTACAAATTTGAAATCAATTCTTTTTTTGGATCTCTGATACTCGTGTTTCAACCACACACATACCAAACTAAAAGATCAGCTACACAAAAAAAAATAGATGAGTCGCCGCTTAATTAAACTATGCATTGGGTACCTGTGTTTTTTTTAAGCAAGATGTGAACTAAATCAAGTAAAAGTTTTGAAAGGTTCTCGACCCTGCTTTTTTTTGAAGTAGCACGATCGGTTTGTTTGTTATATAATATGTATAATAAACATATGACTTTACTGAACTATTAGTACAAAGTGTTTTAGGGGTTCCCCCTTACCTTCGTTACTGCAACAAAGCATTTATAATGAAGATTATTAATCCGTGACGTCTCATTGACTTTTAGATCAAGATGCAAAATAACGAAGATTTAACCTATGAGGAATGCGATAGATGTTGTTGTACAGGATTTACGATGCATGAAAAAAAAGTAACAAAGTTTTTCCCATGATCATTTTATATAAGTATATCTTTTTTTTTTTTTTACGCTATGGTGCGATCAAGTACTTTATAATACGCTATTTTCTTATCTCTCCACTCTTGAACGTTTATCCAGCCAATGTTTTTTGACAGCTCAACGAAAAAAGTCCAATCAACTGCCTTTTAAAACAAATCACGCAAGATTGAACAAATAAGATACAATTCATTTTGTTTTACAATTTTTTTATTTATTTTAAAAAAGTTTTTTCATAGAAAATATATATGTTGCAAAGCGTGTGCTATGTCAAAAAAAAAAAACTTTTTTTTTTATAATAATGCAGGATCTTTTTCAACAACAAGAGCACGAAGCCACTTTGCTTCCTTTTCTAATTCAATAACACGTTTTTCAAGCGCCTCTGCTTTAGCGGTCATTTCTTTTGCAGTTTGTTCCAGTGCTTGTTCTCGTAATTTTTTCTTCATACGAAAGCGAGCGGAGGCAGCGGTATTTCGTTTTCTCTTATCTTCTTCGGCAAATTCTGTTATGGGCTCGTCAGTTTCAGGTCTTGTGATTGAAGCCGACTTACGTTTTTTAGTGTTGTAAAGTTGCTCTGAGGATGTAGAAGGAGCAGGAGCTAGCTTTGGTAAAATAGGTTGATGTAAATAAGAATTGCTCAAGTATGAGTTTAATAATTGTGAATTGTTTGTATCGTTTAAGCCAAAGAAAAGATCCTGCTGTTCTGCGGTTTTGTTGTAGTCGTCAAGGATAGCTGAACCTGGCTTGGTATCGAATGTGAATTGTGCGTTAGCCCAAATTGAAAGCTCTTCACTGAGCGCTTCTTCTGAAATTGGAACAGGTGAATCGTCTCCGAGTAAATTTAAGGATGAAATATACGACATGGTTTTTTTATATGTATAAAAAAGAAGACGAAACGGAATAAAAATTGTTTTTTTTGTTTTATAAACATCGGGTTTTTTTTCGTAGTCAACTAACCCATAATCCGAACCGAACATATTTGAAGACCGTCCCTTTCTTGGAGTACTAGATCACGTTATTTATTTGATTAAGAAAATTGAAATTGACATTAGAAAGGGGAAATAGAATATCTTCGTTTTTGTCGTCGTGTAGGGTATACAGATGTAGGCGTAGGAAATTCGGTAGTAAGCTTCAGTCCGTCTATACAGTTCCCCAGAAAGACCATTTACGTGAGCAAGAGACAAAAATATGTATGTTCGAATCAGGTGCAGACTGATAAAAGAGACATAATGGGGAAGTCCATGATAGGAAATCCCAATTTTTAGAAGGTTTTTCACAGGACCAGAATATTTTCCATACAGGAAGAGGTAAGGTACTTAGTATTGATTGGAAAAGGAACGGAAACACGACCAGAAATAGTGATTAGTTTAACGTGCAGATCTTTTCACAAAAGCCAATACTAATTAACTTTAAAACAAGTCTGTCACGAGTTTCACCTGATTCGTCTGTGAGGGCATCTTCGCACGTACCGTCTTAAATTTTGAATGTGTTTCTTGAAGCAATTTTTTGTTGACATTAAGGTTTTCTTGTATGTTCTTTCTTCAGTACATATAATGATCTTCTTCTTACTACTGGCACTTTATTTTCACTGGTTTTCTTTTGTGTCTGAACACCAAAGCGGTTTTCATGTTTATTCTATAGCAAAGAAAACTGGTGAAGAGAGTATTTATGTTAGCAATCTAGGGAAAAATCTTGTATATTTGATTATGGGGAATTCTTGGTACACGCGTATCACTTTTTCATGTACCTTTATTAAGTGCCAAAAAAAGTAGCCTTAACTTTACAGTATTACACATTCGGACGGAACACATTTTGAGCGCTTGTTACTAGTGCTATTTTTACACGGCGGTTGCTTTAGGAAGAGCAGCATTATTTTGTACCGACATAAAAAGAAACGATGTAATTACATAAAAGAAAGAAAAAGTGATTTATTTATTTTAAAAAAAAAGGATAAAATATTTAAATACTTTTAGATTGATAGCGGATCTATTTAATCATTTTTATAAAAGTACATGTCTACAACCTTGTTGTTGCAACTTATGTGGTAGCAAATATTAATTATACGTAGTAAATATGGATTGCGTAGTATCACTCTGTAAACGTCTTAAATGGAAAGCCAACATTTGATTCATAAATTATTAATGACGCCCTTTGAGAAAATAATAACCGCCTTTTGTGTTTTGAAAGTCCCTTTTTTTTTAAAAAGCCTCCCTTTGGCGTTGGAACGTGTATTTTTTTTTTCGCCCCCTTTTTTTTCGTAAAAAAAAAAAAAAAAAAATGTCTTCAATACTTAACAACCTTCCACCATGGCCTCAACTATCGTTTGTACTTGCCAAAGAAATGTTACGCCTCGAGATACCACAGAGGTTTCTCACAGCTACTGAGCAAGAGAGTTTTACACAAGCACTCACCTCCTTTGACAGTTGGACCATGTTTATTTCAAAAGATCACATCAATGTATTTCGAGTACGAACCATGATTTCCGAACAATTGATTCCGTTTTTTTCTAACCAAGAAAATTGTTGCTGTCAATCGCCTCTGGATTTAAAGAAGTTGTGTTTGCAAGCTCATCAGATAGAACAGAGTTCGCCTGTACCTACAGCTATCAAGGAGTTTGTCAATAGTGATCATGTACCGCTTTTAGATATCTTTCATACGTTGGAGTTTGATATGGCGGATATGATGGAGCAAAGGAAATTGGACGAGTTTAAGACACAAGAAGAAGCACAAGAAGAAGAGTCTGCACCTACAGTAAACATACCTTTTTTTTTTCGAGAGAAAGAGAAGCTGATATATAGATTTTTTTTTTTTTTTGTAGTTTACGATATTAGATGAAAACGATCATTCAAGTTTAAAATACTTGTTAAAAGGAATTTCGGAAAACAGAAACAAAACATCGCTATCAGACCGAGAACTTCGAAATTTATTATTGGATGCAAAACCACATAGATCCAAGTGGGCGAATGATGATAAAATTGGACAAGAGGATTTATACGAAGCTTGTGAAAAGGTTTTGACAGATTTAAAGAATTATACTGTACGTTTTTCAAAAAAAAAAAAAAATGGATTGCCTTTTTATACCGACACGTCTTTTTTTTATATGTAGGAACACTCTACACCGTTTCTTAGTAAAGTAAATAAAAGAGAAGCACCCGATTACTTGGAAGGTATACATATATACCACCAACAAAAAAAAAAAAAAAAAAAAAAGCTAATTCCCCTCGTACTTTGTAGTTATCAAAGACCCGATGGATTTAGGTCTAGTTGCAAAAAAATTAAAACACTGCCAATACAAAAACAAACGTGAATTCGCCAACGACCTCTACTTGATCTACGAAAACTGTTTAGCGTACAACACCAACCCAGGAAGCGAGTTTCGAAAACACGCGACTGCAATGAAACGAAAGACGGACCGATTACTTGTGGGCGTGCCTGAAATCAGCATCAAGGAACGTTCCGAGCACGATATGGAAGAGATGGAAGAAACCGACGACGAAGACCACACGCGTGAGCGATCGATGACGCACGAGTCCCTTGAAGACCTCCCCCACCACCGCCACCATAACCACTACGGCGGTAAGCACCCGCAAAAGGGCACACCGTTAAAACCTCTCACCGAACTTGTTGATGACAACGATGATGCACCCAGCGCTCCTGTCGACTTTGGCGAGATTCAAAACAAGATCTGGACGCAGGTGACAAAAAACACACGAGCGAAATTAACCACGGATATTGAAAAGGAGTACCAGTTTGAATTTGGAAACCGAAGCGCTATGCATCGTTCGGCTCTAGACATGGAACGGTTTTCGAGATTGGAGCATTTACATCAGCAGCCGGAACTGACCAAAAAGTTAATGCGGTGCAGTTCAACTGCGTTTGTAAGGTGGGTGGACCGACATGAAGGGTCAAGTGTACACGACCTCTTTGATTTAACCTCGGAGGATGAAGAAGGGTTTGATGGCGGGTTCTTCTTTTCGTCAAAGACAAGGTCAGAGAAATTACCTCCTCCTACAGATGAAGACGACGCGCTACGAACAGATTTGTTTTTACCAGAGTATTATTTGTTATCGGGTGTACCAGAGATCGCTGGTGTAGCAGAAGAGTATTTGGCGCAAGATGATGAGGATGAGGAAGCGGTGCCTTCGTTGGACGTGTATGTGGCGACAAAGCCGCCGCAGTCAGGGTTGGTGCATAGTATCGATCATAATATTGAGCTGATGCAGCATAACAGGTCAATTTACAACAAGTGTATGGCCGTGCGTAACAATCAGCCGATTTCAACAGAGATTGGTCCAACGACGTACCAGTCTCCTGCTCCTGTGGATACAGGCACACCAACACCGTCTTTAACGCAAAATACACCTCCCATGTTGTTGAATAAACAAGCAAGCGATCAGATGTTACAGCGCAGTGTGTCGAATATCTTACAGCATGCAGGGTTTGAGAGCTCGCATTCAACAGCGCTGAACGTGTTGACGGATATGATGTCAGAGTACTTGGGGAATATTGCAAAGACGGCACGAAAGTATTGGGATATGCATGGCAAGTCGATGACGGGAGAGGATATATTGCAGCATACGTTGAGTGAGAATAATGTGGAGAGCGTGGGGGAGTTGGATAGGTATGTCACGGATGATATTCAAAAGTATGGAAATCGGTTATTGGATAGTAGAAGGAAATTGGAAAATACTTATCGAGATTTAGTGACGGTAAATTAGTTGTTTAAAAGTAGAGGGAAGGTTTTTTTTTTTTTTTAACTGTGTTGTTGTTTTTTTTTGTAGGGACCTGCGGAAGGTGTACAAGATAATCATGAAGATGATGAAGCACTTATAAAGTAAGTTTTTTTTTTTTTTTTTTTTTTGGCTTTTACTGTTTCTTTGGATTTTTCTGACCTGTGGTTTTTGTAGTGGTTTATTTAATCAAGACCTAGGTGAAGATTTCTTCGGGTTTAAAGAATTGGGATTAGATCAAGCATTTAATATGCGATCACTGACCGTGCCACCACGTCTTTTGATTGGTAAAGACAAACCCTTGATCATCCCAACAAAATCAGGTACCGTTTTTTTCCTCTCTCCTAAAAAAAATCTTTCTAACAATTTTTTTTTTTTCTAAAAAGAACCTAAAACGAAATATCCACATCCACCATCATTTATACCAGCTACACCACACGCATTCATAGGTCTTTTAAAACCGTGGTTCCAATCACGTCCCCCCACTACATTGGAAGACGAATACATACCGAAAAAGAGCACACGGCCACGTCAGCCACCTGTCAATATACGATCTGCGTACTTGCAGCACCAGCAGGCCAAGCGCCGTGTGTTGAAAGATGGGTCTAATACGCAGGCGAATGAAGAGGCAAAACGTAAACGAAAGCGAGCACTGGAAGAGTCCAAAGCGCAGAAAAAGAAACAGAAGTTGGAGTTGAAGCAGTTGAAGTTGGCGGAAAAGGAACAGAAAAAGAAGATTCGTGAAGAGGAAAAATTAGCTAAAAAGAAAGTGTAAATAAAAAAAAAGAGAGAGAGAATTTGTGTATATTTTAAGAATCAACGAGATATTGTCTTGTAAAAAAAAAAAAAAAAAAAAAAAAAGATAGACAGTTACACAAATGGTAAAAGAGATTATTCTTCTCAGTATTTACTTTTTTGATGCATATTTTGGTATTTGTAAAAATTATATTTATTTTTTGTTGGTATTTGTAAAAAAAAAAAAAGAGGAAAGGGGGAATTAAGTAAGTAAGTGGAGATGGGAAAAAAAAAGTTTGTATATATATAATATGTAAAAAAAAAAAAAGAAGAAGGGTGTGTGTTAAGGTTGTGTGAGTGAGAGGGGGGGAAAGAAAAAAGTTTAAATAACATTTATAGTTTTTTTCGTGCTGAAAAAAAAAAGTATATAATACAAAAAAGTATATAAAATGTATGTATGTACTGTTGATTTATTGGAAATCGTGTGTTGGTGGGTCGGTGATACTGAGTGTTTCAATGTCTAGGCTCGAGATGGATTTATTAAACATCATTTGTTTCTCTACTTCTAAACAAGCTACAAAAAAAATAATTAGTATATTTTGTTTTTATTAATGGGTTTAATACTTACTGCTGATAAGATGTTTGCCGTAGGTATATTTTTTTAAGCCTTGGAGGTGTGGTTTGATCTTTGCAACTAAAAGATCGCGTTGATCTCCGTCGACTACATCCAGCATCTTTTGAACCACGTAGTTTGCGTACTGGTCCTTCATCATCGACATCAACGGATACGACCTACACAACAAAAAAAGGGATTAAAATACAAAAAAAAAAAGAGATATATATCACTCCTCTTTACCCGTCAGGTCGATTTAACAAAACTTCTTCAATTAAGGCTTGTCTGTCTTCTTGACACCCATACGCAACACACTTCTCTACTACGTTGCTTGCAAACTTATGCTTGCTTAATTGAAGCGTGTGGCCTCGCACTTTACTGATGATCATGGATTTATCTTTTGATTTACCGTGCTCCAAAATATGTTGAATTACATAGTTTCCGTATTGGTCTTGGACCAATTGACTTGTACTACGATGAAGTTCTTCCAACAAGTAAATCTATTATTTCTTTTAGCTTTAAACCCTTTTTTACAAAAAAAAAAAAAAAAAACTTACGGTTTGGTCTTCAGGACAGTGTTCAAACATACGCTGAATGACACGACACCCGTAAGGGTGAGTAGCTAAATGATACACCTGGCCATAAAACGTATCGATGATAAACTGAATATGTACAGCAGGCACGCGTTCAATGGCCTTTTGAACAACGTGGTTTCCGTTTTGGTCCTTGACGCATTTCAACACACAGCCGTCCAACTCGCGAATCAACACGGCTTGCTGGTCCATCAGCACGTACTCCAGGGCCTTTTGCACAACACGGCACCCGTACATCTGCAGCGAAAGCGATAACACATGGCCCTCCATTTGTTTAGCCAAGACAAGCTTTTGAGATTGGTTGCCGTGCTCAAAGAGCTTTTGGATCACGTAGTTTCCAAAGACGTCCGTCATGAGTTGAAGGCAGTTGGGGAGGATCTCGTCAAAGACAAACTGCTTGTCGTCGCTGGTGGCTGTTTCAAGTTTTTGTTGGATGAAGCGCGAGCCGTGTTGGTCGCCGCTGAACTCAACCACGTGGTGAAGGATGTCTTTTAGTCCGAATTTCTTGTTTTTGTTGCTACGGAATTCTTCTAGAAGTGGGGAGCGGATAACGGGTGCAGCGGATGGTGTAGTAGGTTCGGTGGGGTTGGTTTCGCGGCGGTTGTGGTGGGGTGTAGGAGATGTGGTAGAGGCGCTGGAACTGTGGATAGGTTGACGCATCATTTGTTCACGAAGCATCAAGATTTGCTCTTGTTGTAAGAGGATTTGGCGTTGACGCGATTGCAGTTGCAGAAGGAGTCGGTCGTTGGAATCAACAATGGGGGTGGAGGGTAGGCTGGTGTGGATCAGTGGGCTGCCGGTACGGCTGGTGTCCCACGTACGAGGCATGTCGTCTGTAGTGAATTTGGTGGTGATGAAAGGTCGGTCTCCTCCTCCTTCTTCCCATTGTTGGTGTTGTTGAGGTTGAGGTGTATGTACTCTACTTCTATCTGATTCAAACGGGCTAGCCACTGTACCTCCTTTTTTTTTTTTTTATAAGTGTTAGTATTATTTTTGGGCTTTTTTTTTTTTTTTTTGGTTAGTGTGCTTTACCTGGAGACATGTTTCCACTCCATGGCATTGAACTTTCGTTCAACACAGCATCTAAACTTTGATGGTTTGGGTTTTGTTGACTGTTCATCCATTGATAATACCTTTGTTGTAAATTTCTCTTTGACATACCATCTTCTTGCTGCTAAAAGGGAGGGGTATAATAAGGAGAAAGTGTAAGTTAAAAAAAAAAGGGGGGCGAGAAAGAAAGGAGTGTTTCTTTGTTACCTTATCCATCATTAATTGGGTATACTCGTAATCTTCAATTCGCCTTTGTTGCGAATTATTCAAATGATGATTGGCGGGCGGAGTAGAGTTGGCACGAGGTGGAGGTGAAGTTACATACTTGCTGCGGACAGGAGGAGACATGGGCCGTGACAAAGGGAAACGTGCATAAGAAGGTTCCCCTTCGTTGTTAAAAGCAGGAGCTTGTTGCTGGTCTTCTGCAAACATAAAGTAGCCTCTTGAAGATGGGTTTAATCGTTGTGGTGGTGGTACCTGAAAAGAATTACCTCTTACTAAACCCTATTTTTATTTTTATTTTTGTGTGAGAATTAAATTTCTATTATTAGTCAATCTACTCTTTTTTTTATATATTTACTTCATCAAATTGTTGTTGTGGCTGTGGCTGTGGTGATGGTTGGTGGTGGTGGTGGTGGTCTTGATGAGATACTAATCCAGACGGTGTCCAGACGTTTTGGTAAGTGGGTTCCTGTTGTTGTTGTGATGGTAGTTGCATAGAATTATTAAAGTAACCAGTATCTTCTCCATTATTGTTACCTTGGAAGCCTATTTATTTATTTTTTTAGTTTATATGTAAAACAAAATGTTACTATATATTTACTATTGTAGGTATCCACGGTGGCAGGTCTAGACTGTTTCTTGGAATTATTAGACCAGACTTGACGAGATGAAGAAGAAGGATCGTAAAGTGGTGAGGCAATAGGTTGGTTGTTGTTGGTTTTCCAGTTACTAGGTTGTCCAAGCACCGGAAACTGGAACTGATGAGGGTCTGGCGGTGCGCTACTAGGTCTTTGATCGTGTTGCATCGTGTCTACTAGATATTGTTCATTTTCTGAATCTACACGGCCTCTCATTAGTGCGGCAAGCTTATTTTAGAAAGGTAGTTTTTTTTTTAGTTTACTAGTTTTTATAGTTTTTTTTTTTTTTTTTTTTACCTGTCCTTGAGGCTGGTTTCTGGCTTTGGGTTGTTGGAGGTCAGGTTGTCCTCTACTTGGATAATCCAATTTAAAAGGACCTGGTTGCATAATTAACGCGTATAAGAAAAAAAAAGAGAAAGAGAGAGAAAGAAGCAAAAAAAAAAAAAAAAAAAGGGAAGATTAAGGAGGGCAATTAAAAAAGAATTCTTTTTTGAAGAAAAAAAAAAGGGCACTAATTAAAGTTTATGAAAAAAACGTCAGTAATTTTTGGTTTTACTGTAAATCACTCCGTTTTTGGTCAGCTTCCACGTTCACATCTATTGTAAACTGCAACCTATATTTTTTTTCTTTGTGTGTGTGTATCCGAGGTACAACAGAATTGAATGAAACACGTTTCATTCATTGGCACATAAAAAAATAAATGGTTTCTTCACCCCCTTTTTTTTTTTTTTTTGCTCTCCCTCTCTCCTTTTTCTATGCACAGAGGTTTTTTTTTTTACGTGTATATTTGGATCGACAAAAAAAAAAAAAAAAGGCCAGCTGATTTCGAGATAATTTGCAAGCATATAAATATTTTCATATTAACCCATTCTTGCATAAAGATCTGACGTCAAAGTTTTTTGTTTAAGCAAAATCTATTTAAATGGGGGTGTACGACTTTATTTTAAAAAAAAACTGCTATTGCATTAATGATACATTGAGGTTCCGCCAGAACAAAAAAAAAAGAAGCTTTTTTATTTAATACCACCGTTCTTGACAGAGGCAACCTTACATTGAACAGTTTCACCTGAAGCAGTTCTGATCAAAAGAGGTTTATCACCGTAAAGAGCGACCAAGTCATCGTTTGTCTTTAACTCGGGTTGAACGGTCTCCCAGTACTTCTTTTTGGGGTTCAAGGTCTTTTCGGCCTCTCCTTCCATACCCTCAACAAAGACCTTGTCACCGGCTTTAACCTTGGTGGTGTCAACAGGGCCTAATAACTCAACAGCAGATCCGTCAGCTGCACTAGCACATAAAACCATACCGGCAGATTTAACGCCACGCATACTGGCGGGCTTCAAGTTGGCTAAAACAAGAACCCAACGGTTCTCCATCTCCTCAACAGGGTACCAGCGCACGAGGCCAGAAACAATTGTACGGGGTTCGGCTTCGCCAATGTCGATCTCTTCGACGTAAAGTGAATCGGCGCCTTCGTGCTTCTTGCACGATTTAATGTAACCGACACGGATGTCGATACGGGAGAACACTGGTTGATCGGATTCAACAGCAGCAGCTATTTTCGATGTGTGTGAGTTTAAGTAGGTTTTACCACCATTATATATTTTTAAAAAAAAAACTTACGTGCAGGTTCCTTCTTGGCTTTGACCTTCTTTTCCTTCTTGGGCTTACCACCTTCAACAGGTCCCTTCTTTTCAGCGTCAGCAACAGGAGCAGCTTCAGACTTCTTTTCAGTCTTAGCTTCACCGCCCTTCTTTTCACCACCCTTCTTATCAGCCTTTTTCTGTAACATCACTCTCGTTTTTTAGTTTACTGAACTTACTCCCTTTTTCTTTTTCTTTTTTAAATAATACTTACGGCGATAATAGGAGCAGCGGGCTCAGGAACATCGTCAAGATTGATTTCAACCAAAGGGAAATCTCCAGTCAAGTTGTTAGATTTAACGACGGTGTTTTGAATAAGATCGAACCAACGTAAAGTGTTGGGGGCAGAAGTCACCTTGATGTTTTTCTGCAAAATTTTTTTAGTTTTCTCGTATAAAAAAAAAAAAAAGGTGATAAATACAACTTACGGTGTGAGAGAATAAGAGACCAAAGATGACAATATCAACAATGGTAAGGTGGTTGTTGACAAAGAAAGTGTTGGTCTTTAAATGATCATTCAATTTTTTCTACAACAAAAGTATAAGTTTTCTGTGTGTACGTGCAGAAAATAAAAATTAAAAAGGGGTTATACCTCAATGTTGGAAACGATTTCCTTCTTACCGACACCACGAAGAGATTGGTTAGTGTAAGATAACCATTCTTCAACCTAGTTTACTTTGTTAGGGGGTATGTGTGTGGACGCTACTACGAAAAAAAAAAACTTACTTGAGCTTGCTCAGCTTTATCAGCACCGAGCAATTCCTTCTTATCAGAGTTGGAAATAAGGTACTTGATAATAGTGTTGGCAGCATCAATTTTCTCACCAGCAGCCTATACAAAAAAAAAAAAAAAGACGTCAGAAAAAAAAAAAAAGAAAACGGTTTTGACGTTATATACTTTACTTCTAAAACGAGTTCGGAACCAGCTTCAAGAGTTGCGGAAGAGTTGACGTACTTGTAAGTTAAAAGAACTTCAGTACTAGTCTTTTCGGGAATACGAAGAACAGCAGCCATTTTATAATTTTTTGTTTTGTTGTAAAAAAAAGAAAGAAAACGCGTTTTTGGAAACACCCCAAGAGAAAAGAAAAAAAAAATAGGTTTGTGTGGCTTATTTTGAAACGGCGAAACGACGGCTTTTTAAAGTGTGTAATATGTTGATTGTTTAAACAAAAAGTAGAGTGAGACTTTTTTTAAACTCTTCTCTTTTCTTCTTTTTTAACATCTCGGACTATTTTTATATATAACCTTTTTTTTTTTTTTTTTGAGGAAAAATGTCTAAAGCTTCTTCTTTTGTACGTGAATACAAGTTGGTTATGGTTGGTGGTGGAGGTATAAAGTTTTTTATCATCATCATGATGAGTTTCTCAATACGAAAAAAACAAAAAAATTTAAACTTTTTTTTTCTGTAGGTGTTGGTAAATCAGCCTTAACAATTCAATTTATTCAGTCTCACTTTGTTGATGAATATGATCCAACTATTGAAGGTAAGAGCGAAAGAAAGAAAAATGTAACACAAAAAGAAAAATTAATTTTCTTGTCCCAAACAGATTCATATCGTAAGCAATGTGTCATTGATTCAGAAACAGCTTTATTGGATGTACTTGATACAGCCGGTCAAGAAGAATACAGGTAAAAATCAAAAAGTAATCAACGTCTTTTACGAAAATGATACTAACGATGTTAAGTAAAGTGCTATGCGTGAACAATATATGAGAAACGGAGAAGGATTCTTACTAGTATACTCAATCACATCGCGCATGTCATTTGAAGAAATCACAACATTCTATCAACAAATTTGTCGTGTCAAAGACCGTGATTACTTTCCAATGGTGTTGGTTGGAAACAAGTGCGATTTGGAAGAGGATAGACAAGTGTCTAGCTTAGAGGGAAAAGACTTGGCAAAGAATTTCGGGTGTCAGTTTATTGAGACGTCTGCTAAACAGAGAACACATGTGGATGAAGCCTTTTTTGAAGTCGTACGTGATATTCGTAGGTATAATAAGGAACAGGAAACAAGGGGTCATGATCAGTTTGCCATTCAGGATGCGCCTGATGTTGCTTCCGATAAATGTTGTATTTTGATGTAAAATAAGGTTTCTTTTCTTTCTCTCTCTCTTTTTCTTAATTATTTAATTTTTTAACTATACACTTATTCCCCTTTTATGTCATGCCTCACACAACCTCCCCCTTTTTGTAAACTCTATATTAAAAAAAAAACCTTTTTTTTTTTTTTTAATTCATTATATCGGAGAAAAAAAAAGGTTTTTTAAATGATCTGATCTTTTGTGCTTTGATAGCTTGTTTAAAAAAGTATAAAATACACATGGCAAATCCGTGGAAATAACGTGTCTTTTTGAAAATCAGCAAAATGTTATTACCCGTACACGAGGGAAAAACGAACCCTTTATGGAAAAATACTTTATAACTTCAATGCACACAAACTTTTTATTAAAACTGCGATTATTGATATAATGGGAAAGCCAACTCTTGGTGTCCGTGCCCTGCCTTTAGTCTCAGCGACGGCCTGGATTACGCTCGATGCCTCAGACGTTTGTTTAAACAATCCAATGTTGGATTATTTTTTTTACGCTGCACATCCGATATTTATTGTTCGAACCTATTTTATTTTCATGCATGAATTAAAAAATAATACGCCATTTAGGTCATTTCTTGCATGACGATACCATTATTTGTTAATAGGTCAAAGCGAGACAAGACCTTGAGAGAAGAACCGTAAAAAACAACAATATCTTGAATATTATATCTTACATTTATAAAAATGATGAGGTCTTAGTTTACGGCTACAAAGTTAATATTACGCGTAATATTCTGAGGTTTGTACTTTTTACAAAATAATTTTTTTTTGTTTTTGTTGCAAAATACTAAAAAACCTTTTTATATAAATAATGAAACTATTCACCAAAGCAGAATTGATTATAGGGAAAACAGGTACATAAACGATATTTAAAGGCATTTCCTTTTTTCTTTTTACTCATCAAATATATACAAAAATGACCTGCTCCACAAAATTCTTATTGATGGCTATTACGGTATTGTCACTTTGGCTACAGTTCTCTCAAGCATACTGTATTTATAATCATCTTGACGGCTTAGGTTCTTATTTTTACGTGAAAGAGCGCGAAGTCAACCCTAGAGCTTCTTTCAAAAAGCAAATTAATAACGGTCAAAAAGAGTGCTGTCCATGGGATAATAGAGAATGTAATCTTTCGGGTAGACGAGAGGGTGTCGTAGATTTCCATGTAAGCTTAACCATGGTTTCCGTGCCAAAAATATACTAAATAAAATGTTATGTAGATTACATTTGGTTTGTTTGGTGCTAGTCTTGATGGTGCGGATACATTCTTTGCCTTCTGCAGTGGTGGAGGTGTTCTTGCTATAAGTGGAAACAGTTTATTTAATATCACTGCTACCTGTCATCATGCTGATGGTGCTGTCAATATCAGAAACATTTTCCCCATGTAAAAAAATACACTACATATAATTTATTATTTATACACACAAAAAAGTAATAAACCATCCTTTAAAAAATAACTATCTTTATAAAACCTAGTAATTTTTCTATTGTTTTTTATTTTTTTTTAAAAAACAGGAGTAGTACAGGTAGTAGATTAGCATCGAAAAGTACTTATTTTTAGCAATATAAACTTTCGGAATAACCTTTCAGAATACGAAACTGTTAATCAATGGCATTAATCACCCTCTCTCTCCTTTTTCATATAATAAAAAGCCATAGCGCAGACGCAATTGTTTCTCGATTATTAAATACTTAAATTCATAAGTATGGATAATAAATTGCTTGACAATAATAAAATCAAGTGATGCTCGGATATTGACCATTTATATCACACAAAGAAATATAATAGTTTATAGACAATAAAATCTAAAATAAGGGGAAATGCACAGAAAAAATGTAATTTGTACAGGTAGAATAGTATATGAGACCGTACACAAAGAAACATTTAATGTATAGGTCGTTTTTATTAGTTAATTTAAATCTATCTCAGATCACGACACAGCATCCAGCCGACTTTTTTTTGTTTCGCTGTTACTTTTCACTTACCTTTACGGATAGCCATTGCTTTAAGAAGGACAGTATTAGTTAGAATAAACATATTTAAAAGAAAAGATGGGCTTTTACGTGTACCAACTTGATTCACGCGTCAATTTATAAATGTAACTTAATGGTATCTAATTAAACATTGTATACTTCCAGAGAACAAAAGAAAAATGTTACTTATAATTATATTTTTATTTTTTTGGAGTCTAGCCAGCTTCCAAATTAACCTATAGTATTGAGCATCAAATGCAATAACTGCATAACCAAACGAACAAGCACAAGAATGTAACCAAGAAACGAACATTAATCTTCGAGCCGCCTTCCAAAGTTCGATTGTGTAAAGAAGAGAACTATAGGAATGTTATTGTCAATGGTATGGGGACCAACCGAGCTCACAAGATTAATCTGACCAGAAACATATACCACTAATAAAATCCCAAAGGTATATGTTACCTATTGTCAATCCATCTTCATATCTGGAACCAAGTCAGATCAAGATAAAGAAGGGGAGGATGTCGATTTGTACAGCAACCCATGTGACGAAAGTCGTCGCGATAAAGTGGAAGTCTAGAAAAAAAAAATGGGGGAAACATAACGCGTCAATTTATAAATGTAACTTAATGGTATCTAATTAAACACTGTATACTTCCAGAGAACAAAAGAAAAATGTTACTTATAGTTATATTTTTATTTTTTTGGAGTCTAGCCAGCTTCCAAATTAACCTATAGTATTGAGCATCAAATGCAATAACTGCATAACCAAACGAACAAGCACAAGAATGTAACCAAGAAACGAACATTAATCTTCGAGCCACCTTCCAAAGTTCGATTGTGTAAAGAAGAGAACTATAGGAATGCTATTGTCAATGGTATGGGGACCAACCGAGCTCACAAGATTAATCTGACCAGAAACATATACCATTAACAAAATCCCAAAGGTATATGCTGCCTATTGTCAATCCATCTTCATATCTGGAACCAAGTCAGATTTCTTCATTCCGATGCCTTTTATCTTGATGAACATTAATCTTCGAGCCACCTTCCAAAGTTCGATTGTGTAAAGAAGAGAACTATAGGAATGCTATTGTCAATGGTATGGGGACCAACCGAGCTCACAAGATTAATCTGACCAGAAACATATACCATTAACAAAATCCCAAAGGTATATGCTGCCTATTGTCAATCCATCTTCATATCTGGAACCAAGTCAGATCAAGATAAAGAAGGGGAGGATGTCGATTTGTACAACAACCCATGTGACGAAAGTCATGGAAGTCTAGAAAAAAAAAATGGGGGAAACATAGCGCACACCATTTTCAATTCGTGACGTGGACTTTTTGAAAAAAAAATTTGGCCATTTGGTCTGAGTTTTCTGAATAAAAAGAATCCTAATTAGGTTAGGGGTGCAGGACTGACTCTGGGGACTGTTCTGCACACTAATTAGGATTCTGTAAAGGAAATCAACCCAAAAAAAAAGAGGTCGACCACCTACTATGAGAGTACCTTCTAAGACCCCAGGGTGACGCATCTTCGCGAGCGTATCGAGCGCAAAAAGCAGCTATATATCCCTTTCCCTTAATTAATTGTTATAAAAAATAATTAACGGTACTCTCGGTCAATACCCGAAGGGCGAGGATGTCTATTGAGCGTAGCGAGATTTGACAACTCGTAGTATATCAAAGTTTAATGACTTGTATTTTTATTTACTGGTTCTGTTTTAAGAGTTATACCTTTTGCTCATAATAAGCGTGCATTCTCTCGCAAACAAGAGTTAATCTTGCAGCGGATTGATTACCCAAAGCTCTCTTAAGACCTGAGTGGAAACTTTCAGCTCCCTGAAGTTATATTCCCCATGTGGACATACTTTTTGGCATACATACCCACCCTCCGTTCTATTTCACCTTCTTTTAACAAGCTAAAATAAAATAAATTAGTACTTGTTCGATTTTATAAATATAACTACTTACACATTTATCAAATAATTCAAAGTTATTTTTCCGTTCTCTTTAAACCAACCAGGAGTAATAATGGTCTGCTCAAAATCACCAAGAGTTCGTCTGTACGACGTTTCGTTATAACAGGTCATAACTGCTTTAAAAGCTACTTCAGCCTCTGCACGTCTAAGGTTATATTCAGTTAAACTAACCATTCCATAGTGTTCCAAAGATGCCAGGCACAGAGCAAGTGTTGAGATTCTGGAAAATCCGTATCTACAGGCCAAACATCTCCTCTTAACTCCTCCATAATCCAAGTGTAACTCTGCTCAGTTTCATAGCTGACAAATGCAGCCGCAATTACAAATATTTGTAGGCGGTTAGTACCTTTAATGGATGAAGTGTTACCCGTACCAACAATTTTTACCGAAATAGAGCTTGTGTGCGTTGGTCTTGTACGTCGCATCGATTGTAATTGCTTAAGGACATAACCGGGTTTGCTTGCGGTGAAAAGCATACAAAGTGACATCTTGTGATATGGGATGGTTGTGAACCATATTTTTTTTAGTGACAGTGTAGTCATACAAAGAGAAGGAGACAGGACCGAGTATTTTTTGTTTTCTTCATCTTCAGACACAACTGCATTGGCTACAGTAAGATCAATGGTATCGACAACCTCTTGTTTTTTTTTCTCTGTTACGACTAACACCACTGTGCTTACAAATATAAATAAACTGCGCATGAACTAATTACATAATTCACTCACATGAAAAAAAAAATCACAAATACTTATTTAAATAAAAGAACCAACCAAAATTAGATAGTTAATTAAAAAAAAAAGAGTTATACTAAAAGCTATCAATTCTTACCACAAGGTTGGTTCGTTGAGACATTTAAAGAAGAAAATAAAGTAAAAGTAAAATAAAAAGATAAAGAATAAAAAGGTATAAAGATATATATTATACCAAGAAAAGAATATCAATTTGTCAAGTGACAAATAAAAAAATAAAAATAAAATGTCACAGTTTTTGCCTGAACATGTAAATAGTGTGGTGAAATCACCACATAAAATAAATATAATTAATATAATCGATGGTTCATCGATTATAAAACATAACATAAGTAAAATAACACTGGATCTAGTAAATATTCAAGATCTTTTAGTCTGTAAAAGTCATTAAATCCAATCTAAGTGAAACAATCAATCATAATAGTGTGACCACTATTAAATTAGTATAAATAACAAACGAGAGTTTGCAATCCTGTTTTATTAATTTTTCCGTATCAAATCTAAAAGTATTTTTCCATAATACCGTGCGGATATCGTGTCACTTTTTTTTTCTTTTAACGCAGTGTCACAATCCTTATTATTTAATGACTACCCATATTTATAAGTATTCTTATGAAGGTGAAGATAGGTATTTAAGATACTTCGCGCAGTACCCGTGCTGCAGTTGGTCCTTTGAAGAATTTCAAAACCACATCAATTCGACAAAGCTTCAGGATTCGAAGAAGAAAAGTTCGATTGGTATATATGTAAACGCCCTTCGCAATATTAAAGCAAATACAAATACACCAGATGAAGTAAAAAGCTATGTCAATAGCCTAATAGATAAAGTATGAATGAAAAGTTGCCAATATAAATCCATACAGAATAAACTAATCAACTATTTGAACTTGTATAGGTTACTGGAGATAAAGACAACTAGCAAAGTCCCATAGTTAACAACTACATATTTATGGCTAGTGAATCATCTACTATTTACGCGTATAATAGCAACAATACTATTATTGAGGTATAAAAAAAGTAAGAGTATCGCGACAACTTGATATATTTGCTAATATATAAAATTGATAAAAGTCAAGCAAAAGATTTTGTTATTTGAAAGGAATAAGAATGCCTATTTATATGAATGAGAAGATTTCAATGACAGTTGAATCAGATGATGGTAAAATAGGGAGTTGTTCATAATAGTAATTATCATAACAAATATACAAGAAGTAACCCTTTTATGGAAGTGAATGGACCGAGCTGTCTGTGGTATTATTTGAGTGAACGGATCACGATAAATAAAAATAGGTAATTTGCGTAACAGTGTCACAGACATCTTTTATAAGAAAAATTCACGCGGTATAGATTTACCTGTAGCAAATCTGTACTTGCCAAAATAAAGCAGTAGAACAGACTTCAAAATAGTAATCAACAGACGTGAATATATAGCGTGTATATATCACAACTGCTAATTTATGTGCTGTATACCTTATTTTGTAGGAAAATAAAGCAACAAAAGGAAAAGAAGTGAGCCTTTCTTCGACAAGTACATCCCAACCATCTGACCCACTGGTAGGAGGTTACAAAAAAAATTTGAAATTGTTGCTAAAGTTTTTTTTTTTAGAATCAAACTATTGAGTCTAGCAGTGGAAAAGGTTAGTGTTTGCCAAAATGATGTCGCGTTAGAGTGTTGTACATTTAAGAAAAAGACTGTATATATTTTTTATTATTTTTTATTAATTCGTTCAATTTTGTGATTTAATTGTCAGAAAATCTTCGCAAACTAAACCAAACCAAAATAAAGCTAGTACACGGAAAAATGACGACACACAATTCGCTAGAGAATTTGGCTTGGCTGTTAATCTCGATTGGGATATTGTTATGAGATATTTTGATGGTAATCGATACATGACAGAGTTCATAGAAAAGTACCAGTCTATGGATAAGACGTACATGTACAAGTTGTCCGACGGATCTTATTTAGAGGAGCGACTTTTTAAATTCGGTTTAACTTGCACGTATGAACAGTAAGTATTGTAATACAACGAGTAACTGAGAGGTTTTTATTTATTAAATATTAACTATTCTGATATAGTTTATGCCATTCTTTCATCTTTGACCCTAACGATGTAACATATATTCAAAAGAAGGTGCTGACGGAGGAACAGATACAAGAGTTAAAGTCTAAAAGCCCGTTAATTATTTAATGAACTTTGCACATATAAGTCAGTCCCCTACCAAATTATAAATCTTGATATTTAACAATACTAACATATATTTAACAGGTAACAACAGCTGAAGACCTGCGAGTGGCTTTATATAAAAACGGAGACTACAACATGAACTACAACAAGGAACACCATCAAATTAAGGATTGGATTAGATGATCATTGGATCACATATTACTTGTATATGAAAGTACTGATAACTTCAACATCAAACATAGTGAACAATGGTACCAATCGCGTATCTGGCTACCTCTAGAACTGCTTTTTGAGAGGATAAATGATTCTAAAAGTCTTCGCGGTGAATCTGCTTCTGCTTCAAGCAGTGAACGAAAGAACTTGCACTGTGTTAAAAGAAGAAAAAAAGTGGCACGATATCTGCACGGCATTGCTATCAGGTGGCGCACACCCGAGCATTTTTTGAAAGTATTGCATCGAGATGAGAAAACTTGTTTCATTTGGAATTACTACTTTCAAATTTAAGGCTTTTTTTGATATTTGCGACTTTAGACTTGGATTTGTAGCTCGTATAACTCGTTCCTCAGAATATCAAATCCCTTCGAATATCTCCGAATTAAGTAACTTGTTACCTATGCTGTCTATGATGCTCGTATTTAGATTAATTATTATGACTAATATTCATATTATTACTGAAGCAGCACCTGAATCTGATGTCAGAAGTAGTTTTAAAAAAAAGACCTCACCAAAACGAGAAGATGACTTTGTTCGTGCTGCGAAAAAAAAAAAAGTGAACGCAGCCACGCGCGAAGATGCAGCAAACTCAAGATTCAAATCCGTATTCAAACAAGGACAAGACAAGAAGTTGATACAATCTCATCTATGAAATTAAAGTTTTCTCTGTTCCCGTGTAATTTTTATACACTCTTTACACTGATGTTGGTATGCGGCTCTGTTATCGTATGCTAAATGATCGTGTAGCTGGACCCTCTTTTATTGTCAATAAAGAAAGATGTTTTTATTTATCTATTATGTACTAACCATTGCAAGCACGCAAATTGGGAATTTCAGTAGCGCAATGCAATTTGAACTCACACATTTCAAAAAGGACCAATAGATATGTTTAAAAAAAAGGGGGTACGCGTGTGTATTTTTTTTAAAAATTATTATTTACAAGAAAAAAAGAGCTTATTTCTTAAACATCTTGGACATTAAACCAGAAGCCATAGCTCCATAATCTACACCGCCTTGTTGCTGTTGTTGAGCTTGAGGAGGAACTTGATTATAATTTTGTTGTTGTTGTTGATTGTTGTTTTGTTGTTGATAATTTTGTTGGTTGTTTCCAGAAGGAGCAGGGTACATGTTGCTGTTATCTTGCTTTTGGTTGTTGTTATTGTTGTTGTTGGATCCACCACCACCACTACCACCAAGAATAGAACCGACCATAGCACCAATACCACCCATACCACCACTGCTACTTTGTTGTTGTTGTTGTTGGTTGTTGTTATTGTTTCCACCTGAAGAACCCATAAGCATACCCATCAAACTACCAATACCACCGGAACTGCTGTTATTACCTTGTCCACCGCCGCCACCAGTAGCTTGCTTGGACATGTATAACTTGACAGCCATCATAGCAGCTTGTTGAAGAGCAGCACCCTTATTATCTCCTCCGCCACTTTGACCGTTTCCTCCACCACCGCTGCTACCTAAGAGCTTAACGGCTTGAGACATGGCCATGCTGATCATATCACTCATACCACCTCCAGATTGTGTACTTCTCTCTAAAGCTTGGACAGCAGCTGCGTTACCGATGGCTTGAGGTGAGTTGTTTTGGTTGGGGTTGCTCATGACTTGTTCATAGGATTCGTGAGCAGCGCGAATTTCGTGGTCCTCGGCGGGTTTTTGATTGGAGGTGTTGCCCATGACACCGGAAAGAATAGAAGAGAAATGATCATTTTCTGTAAAAAAGAAAGACAGAGAGGTTAGCACAAAAAAAAAATGGGTATATGTGTGATTCTTTTGTTCTTACCTTGACCTCCTTGGTTACCACCTTGGTTATAGCCTTGGTTATAACCTTGGTTACCACCTTGATAATTACCTTGGTTACCTCCTTGGTAACTAGCAGATTCGCCACCTTGATAACTTGCAGACTCACCACCACCTTGATATTGACCGTATCCGCTCATATTATATATTTCTTTTTTTAAAAAAAGGAATCAAAAGAAGAAAAGAAAAAAGTTACAATGTCAGCTTTTTATTAAACTGCAGAAAAAAATAAATTTGTGACCTGCTGTTTCTTATGCTGATTTTATTTTTAAGAATCGGCCATTCGACGTATTTTGGATGGTGTACTACATGCGAAATTTTTTAAGGTTTCTTTGTATTCGCCTTTTTTGTTTACGCCCTTTGGGAGGATTTTTTGTTGTTGCAACATTGCAATCCGTGATTTAACTTTTTTTTCTCTTTTTTCTTTTTTCTTTTTTCCGTAAAAAAAAATAACAATATGCACACTTTATAGCGCCCGACAATTATTATTTTTTTACTTTAAATTCAGAGATTAATTGATGAAAGTTTATTTTTTTAATGATTAAATATCTCGAACTTTTGATGTGTACGTCTTTTATTTTTTCTTTTTAGTATATCGGTGATAATACAGGATTATAGCCAAATTGAATACGTTTGTTTAGCCAAAAAAAAAACAATTATTTAAATGCATTGACTGTAAAGAGTTAAGCTCATCGAAACAAATGATGGCAAGTATTTACAGTGAGAACATGTAAAGCATGACTAAAAGGGTTGCAAAAAAAAATATGGCGAGTAAGTCACCCTCGCAGCTACCTTTTTTTTTCTTTTCTAAATGAGCTACAGTGCAGACTAGCACCAAATAGAAGACAGTGACCTCTTAGATTAAAACGAAAGTTGGTCAAGTTTTTATCGATAAAAATCTCAACATTACCTTATTGTCAGCAATAATGATATCGATCGTGTTCCAATAACAACAAAAGCTCTTCTGTTTCCAATATTACTCTTGGTGAGATCTTGTTACAATGTCAAGCGTGTTCGATATATACTTGGTATTTACATCCAAACCAACTATGAGCACCACAGGGTAATTTTGAAACTAAGACGGAGCCATATCAATTCATTATGTCAGTCGGGCCAAGATATAATGCAAGCCAGAAACCAAAGACAATCCAATACGAGAAGAAAAAGACCTCATACACACTGGGAGAGAAGGACAATATTGATCTCTAACTATCTCGCCCATTAATAGAAAGTTTGTGGTAAACAATGCTATAACAGAGCAAGCGTTTGTCGACGCTTTAGGATATGCTTCCAAGTCCAAAGATCAAGCAGACACACACACACATAGCATCTTCAATCTACTTTCAAGCAAAAGCAAATTTCCTTCAATGCAAGCGTATTTTTGTCGACTCACAAATCATGAAATTCATAATGATGTGCTTCCTAGTCCTTGGTTAATGTTTGCCAGTAGTAGGTAGAGGTATGTTTGATGAAAAAAATTAGGTGGAAACTTGGCGCACGACAATCCGCACGACACTTCAATTCGTGACATCGCTTTTTGAAAAATAGACGTCACACATTGTCGTGCACGACATTTAGTTCGAGATGACACTTTTCTGTGGCAAAATATATTTGATCTGCACGACATTATGGACGTTCCAGAAAAATAATGTTTGAAACCTGCTTATAAATTATTAAACTTTGGCTATCGCATATTACGTTTGTATACAATAGAATAATATTCTACAAGGACTTTCTACACGGACTTTTGACAATAATTGTTATGTAATGTTTCGTGTATATATCTACTACCAAAAAAAGTTCATAAATCGTAAATGCATTAGAGGTATTTAGTACCCTTCATATATACAATTGTACGGTATTGCAAACGTACATTATCATAAAAAATGTTTAGGGAATCTTATATATCCATCGCAAAAAAAAAAAGAATCGAGATGGTTGATCACTTCGTATACACATATAGCTATATTTTCGTAAGCATAGTAGCAATTCATTATTTATTACAATTATGTAGAATCGATTAATGGTTCTTGAATATCAGCCAGTTTGGTGGCTAAATCAACTAGTTGCTGTTGATTTTCTAGTTTGTGTAGAGTTAATATAATCTAAATGCAAAGGTTCCTTAAATTGTCGTGCGCCAAGTTTCCACCGAGTGAAATCGAATAAGTCCCGTCTTCTCGATTGCCAATAATACAAATCTCTTTTAGTTTATTTTATTCCTTGTCTGAAGAAAACTTTAACATGGAAAGCTATAAATACAAGACTTCTTCGACTTTTAAATATATAAAGTACTTTAAAGAAAAACCTCTATCCAATTGGGAAGAAGGAGATTTCGTTTGCTTTTATGGTAGCAAGGATGTCAGCAAGACGAAACGAAAGGGTTTGCAAGTGTCCTTCTTGTATTGTTTGAACTGCGTCATTCTACGGGACCAAGATGTGCCCGATAATATCAAGGAATTTGTCAAAATGAAACGAAAGGATATACGCGTAAGTAAAACTAAATGAAGTGATAAATAGTCTACTGATATATCACTTTTTTATCAGTCATCTTCTATCAATACCCCCCCCCCAAACTCTTTATGTTGGTTGCGAAGTCTCCAATAGCTTGAATACTGGAACTCAAGTGACTATTGTAAGTACTTGATACAGAGGATTATTATGAACAAGTTACTTATATACTTTCCCATTATTTTCTTTACCTATAAGAATACAAACCAACAATCACAAGTACCAGCACAAACCCAGACATCATCGTCACAAACCCAAGCCATACCAGCAAAAGTTTAACATGGCTTACCAACAATATTGATGTCTGTGTACTTGTTATGAATTCGGCCTAATATCGTTAAATATTGGCTAGTGAAACGATACAACAAACGGTAGAACTTTACCAAAATTATGTAAAAGAAAAATTCTGTGGAAATGCATATTTAGAAATTGAAAATGCCTTGTAAGTCATTTTTTCTGCTTATTATTAAAACGTATAGCATAACACAATTTTTTCGCTCATGCCTCGTATATCACAGAGCTTTATCTGGAAATCTATTTTTTACCGCAACAAAAAAAATCAACATCAGGGCCTGATCAAGAACCATTTTTAGTACTGAAGACTTGAAGATGATGCATAAAGGCAACCAAGTCTGAAATCACAAGCGGCAAGATTAGTTTCAATCAAAGAGGCGATTGAGGTAAATGATATATGAATATATGTTTTGTATATTACGAAACTAATGTATATACTTGTATAGAAGTTTGAAGAGGATGAAGAGGAATTGGACTTCTCAATCAATCTGCTCGCCCTTTGCAAAACTTCTGAGTAATTAAGGCAATCGTTTATTTATTTCCAGAACTTATTTCAGTCATTATAAGTACAGCTTTACTCCTGTGTTTGGCGAGCTTAAGACTTACGCCTATAGTTCCAACTGTTAGTTGTACAAATACCTCTTGTCTCAACACAACTGCAGTTAGATTATGGAGCAGGGATCTTGCTGCTGTTTTGAATTTTAAAAAGATTTTATTTAGCTTGAGAAGAACAGGATATCGTCCTCCGTTCTTTACTCGCAATACCAAACAGTAACTTTCCGTTACGGTTGTTACCAAATTAACTTTTTGTTAACGATCGTTTGACTATTTAATGCCGGTATTGTATTTTATTAGATAAAACATTAATCAATTAACTAACTAACCATTTTTCATCCAGCCCTCGCTTTTCTCTCCTTCTTACATAACGCGTTACACAAGTAAACAAAACTTTTCAAATAAATAAGCAGCATACCCACGCCAACGAAAAAACCTCTCTTTATTCTCTGATTTATCTTTATTACTGCGGGTACTAACAACATCAAGTACAAAGAAAGTATGTTAATATGAAATCGTATTCATTTAATAAAAATTGTTAACGCTTAATTTCGATTAAGATATTACTGCTTCCATACTCGAATTAGAGCGCGAAAAGCCTAATTCAGCAACACCAACAGGAATATTAATTGAATTGGAGGATTTTGTTCTCAATGATTGGAAGCAGGAATCCAAAAAAAAAAAGTGATTTCAGCATTGAATTTTTTAAAAACGGTTGAAGAAGAATCAAGGGATGTCTACATCCTACTACTCTCGCCACCTGATAGTAACACCGTGCAGATACCGTGCCACTTTTTTATTCCTTTAACACAGTGCGTGGTGACTATCAAAATCATTTATAAAACTTTCTGGCATCACTTATGCACAAACCCTCAAAAGGAGTATGCCAACGCGTCCAATCTTCGAACGCATTTAAAAAAGCAACATGGTATTTTTTTTTTAAGCAAACTGTTTATTTTAAAAAGATTAACGCATTTTTCGGATAGAAAATACCTGTGGTAAAAGCAGAAGTAGAGAGAAGCAGTTTAGATTTTATTGATTTATTTTATAACGCTAGTACTATCAATGTAACAATGGAGCAAGTCTTTGTTTGATGAAGTTTACGGGTTCATAAAAAAAAGCAGAACTATTAGTAAACTTTCAACATCAAAGTAAGTAATACGATGGCCTCTTTTATACACACAATAGTAATCTAATAATACTTTTTTCAAATCCTACAGTGCATCAGGCAGCGCAGCTTATTCCGAAGCCAAAAACAAAAAGAAGAAAAATCAGCAGCAAGGAAGGCCTTTCTCGACAGAAGAGTTGCCGATTGTTTCGATTTGGTATTTAAACGATTAAATACTGAAATCGGTTGTTTAGAAATTGGTCTGGAGCATGAAGGGAAGAATAGTATGAAGTTCTTGCAAGAAAAGGGATTAAAGAACCCCCCACGGATGATGAAGGCCTTTTCTTTACAAATGATCGAGCAATATCCTACCATTTATATTAAATAGCCAATCTAAAGCAGTCAATATGCTATTAGCAAATGGCAATATGATTTCATCGCAAGCTATCCTCAGGTATCACTACATCAACCATCAAGGATGACAATACGGTCTGATTGAATTCCAAAACCAATGATGTATTCAAAGCAGGCAACTGTAGGCTCTATGAATTTGATAATCAAGTGCAGACATATGTAGAAAAATGATTAACTACAGTAGTGGCCGGAATCTGGAAGAAATCCGCCCTTAAATCAAATCTACCCTTAAATCATGTCGCCCCTAAATAGAGCCGCTACTGTATTTACATCGGTTGTTCTAAGAATAGCCGGTAGGGAGATGTGTTGCAATGGCATGAGCGCTTTTTTTTATATCGTGGCGTAACATGTCTAAAAAGAATTAGTTAAAAAAATAAATTTGGAAGGTTTATATTTCCTGGTACATGAAAATGTTTAGCTGAAAAAATAACTTTTCAAGTTACTTTTGGCTTACCTTTACGGATGGTCAGAGCTCTAAGAATAACAGTACCAGCTAGTATAAACATATTTAAAAGGAAAATGCGAAAAGACAGGCTTTTAATATGTGATAAAAAAGGATGATAAAATAGGAAGAGGGGGACATTTGATCATGGCGTAATTATACTGCCATTAGCCCGATGATACTTGTATTTGTATATACGTTAGTTAATCGTTTTTATTGTACGTATGTGTACTTGCTGTCCCAACTTGACTCTTTTTCATGCGAATAAAATGAACTTGAATCATGGAGCGAGAATTTATCAAGTAACACCCCAAACGCGAAATGAACAAGTATTAACCATCATTTTTCAGCTAAACATTTTTCATGTACCAGGAAATATAAAACTTCTAAGTTCCAACCAAGCGTAGATCCAATGTAATTAATGGTGTAGATACAGTGCATCCACTCTCAAATCGAACTTATGTTCACGATGTATTATAATTTAAGTTTGGAAAGTGTTCCAAATTAAGTTCAAAAAATGTACCAGTGAGTTCAAAAAATGTACCAGTGAGTTCAAAAAATGTTCGATTTGATGCTGTATTATATCCCTCTTCCTTTTCATGTGAGTGTCCAATCTTATTCTGGAAATAGTGTACGACAAGGCTACCTAATTAAGCACTACTACTTACTCCTATGGAGTGTGAGATTCTCTCTGTCTACTTAAATTTATATCGTATGCATATTTACATTTAATATTATCGCCACGAAAAAAAATGGAAGGTGTTTTGTTTATTGGCAGAGTCTTCCATATACATTTAAACGAGGGCTCTTGTTTGTACTTCGGATGATTCCCGACTTTAGACGGTTTGTAACACAAGTGGCACTGGTTTGTTTCTACTATTTATGAGGAGAAAAAGTTTATTTTCTTAGCTTTTCACTTTCTCTTTTTCAGTTTAAATAAACGTTAAGAAAACGTATATGAATATGGAAGGGGCACATGACCTTCATCGATACACCCATTGCGTGACTATGCGTAAATACCTGTACAATAAATAACTATATATTTATTATGTTTTTTTTTTATTTTTTATTTTTTTTGCTTAGATATTGGAAAACCCCATGTCACAACGAGTATTTTTTCTACTTCCAACAGACATTTTAATTATTTTGTCGTTGATGGAGTAGAGTAAGTATATAGCAAGTTAAAAACGACATAGCTAGACGTAACATATACATATCCATCAATCTATAGACTCGGTTCTTCTATCTCCTACGATAAGCAAACAAGAAAAGTTAGAGATATTGATTGCAACCGTGATAAAGAAGACGAAGATACCATAGTGATTACGAATTTTCGCGATAAGTTGTACGCCTTGTTTAAAAAGGACAATGCACCGAGGGACGAAGAGGATACATTTTTGATAAAGGCAGTTTCTGATTATTTACCACTTGCAATAGAATATACCATTAAACGAACGAACTTAAAAACAGAAAGCCTAGATTTATTTCACTATGCGTTTATTGTACCTTCTGAATGGGAAGAGGAAATTAGAGATGATATTATTCGACCAATTTTTGTTAAATCAGGTTTGATATCAAATGAAGATCACCAAGATAGACTTTTATTTTTCTCGGATATTGAATCCATGTTTTACAATTACTCTTTCAAGAGAGGAGAAAAAACAATTTTGTGCAGAATTACCCCTGATGAGGGAAAAGTCGACATAAAATTTGATTTGATTCAAACTACAAACACTCTACACAACTTTCCAAATGCAACATTATTTCCAAAAGTTATGAAATCAAGCTCAGTCTCTGTTATCGCGGATGATATTGACGACCGTATAGCAGAATTTTTAAGGACCAATTTATTTTACGTGGCTACAGACGACGATCGAGCTCGAAACCCGTTAATAAGATTTTTAAAAAGCAAACCTGTTCCTTTTGATGAAGATCAGATCATCAAAGACATAATGGACCAAATGAATCGTCAGCCTTTACCTCCATTGGTACGTATAACTTGATGTAACCATCACAATTTTTAACAGTTTATCTTAATAACTAGGATGAAGAGAAAATGGAAAAAGGCACGGAAACAGAAGCTTGGATAATATTTCAAAAGAGATGGATGCTGACTGAAAACCAGAAACAATTTATAACATCACTATCTCCTTTAAGTGTATGCGCTGAAATCAGTTCATTTCTCTTTAGCAACTTAAAAGGTATAATTTCGAATAATTCTACAAAGAGTTACAGATTTTTGTTAGTTACGGATAAATACACTTATGGGCTCAACCAGTCTGAAAGTGTGACCCTAACATGGCTAGAGTATATATTGGAGTATAGTAGACGCTCTTTAAATTATATTGCTACATCCATAACTCCAAGGGAAAGTGATATTAAGCCATCATTTCTCTTAAAAGGCGCCGGTTTTGGTATCTTTGGAGCCATTCAACATTCAGATATGTACTGTAAGCCGCATATAATGCAATCAAAAGATTCAACTACCTCTTCATCCGTGTTTCTAAACTCCAAACCAGATGTTATCGTCAACTTGGGTATATATAACTACCGTGAATTATGTAGCATTAACTAACATTTATATGAATAGATATATCACTCAGGTCTATCTTATTAACGTACTCATTTTTAAACGAAGACGGATTGACCCAGCAGATATTAGACCACGATGATCTCATAGCAGACAAGTAGTAACGTATTTACATTATCTTTTTTTTACTGCGCAAAAGCTAACCTAACTATAGTTTGCCTCCTTTGGGACGTTTCTATACATTTTCAAATACAATAACATTAAATGTGAAAGAGCAGTAAGTCTAGTAGTGACATAATACAATGGTATGAATAGTACGTATTAATCTTTGTTCAGATTCATTCCATTTGCTGAGAAATACTTGCTAGGTGACTTGGCTGATTTTACTGCTGATGACGGTGTTTCTATAAAAAAGGATCTATTATTTGAAATGAAAGCTATATTGACCAAGGAGCTTTCTAACGGAGAAGCATTAATATCAACCTACAAGCCGAAGTATATCAACGCATTTGTATTGATGTACATGATCTATATAAAAGAAGAGATATTGAACAAGTTACCGGATCGCTTGATATCTGACCATACGGATATGAAAATTGGGTACGCTATTTCTATTGAAGCAATGTTATTAAACAGTATTATAGGTACCAAAAACAGCCTTCAAGATATCATATTTGCAAGTGGATTAGTACCAAAGGACGATGATTCTAAAAAACTACGAATCACTACTCAAGGAGAAAGGATTTTGCCCGCTATTCAAAAGTCTTTGAAACCAGAATTATCACTCAAGTCTTATTTTTTAGTATGCCAGTTACATGAAGATTATGTACAGTTGTCACTACATCAAGTGGTAACCGCTCCCAGTTCAGAGGAAGAGGAGCAGGAATCAATCATTGTACAAGATGAAATACTAGACATTCCAAATATATACGATTCTCTGTGCACGAGTATGTGGAAAAACCTCATACAAGATAGTAGTTTAATTGAACTATGCGAAATGCACATTACGAGCGATGATAACAAAATATTAGACCCATTCTCATCAAAGACCAAAACAGAACTCTTTACTAATCTTAAGAGTCACATTTCAGACAATGTAAGAGTTGTAAAAAAATATAATACATTTTTTTTTTACTGACAGTTAAATTCTCAAATATATAGGTGCTTCAAAACAATCTTGGCACGCAAAACACAGCCGACACACATGCTGTAAAGTTAAATAGTTCTTGTAACTGTAAAGTACGTTTGACAACCGCTGATATTATAGACGTCTCTTTTACTCCAGTTTTACAAGATATTGCCTGTACTCTATCTGCCTCTTTGTTGAATAAGGAACTTTTTGGAAACTATATAAATATAGATTATATGTTTAGCTTTATACGCTTCAGCAGTAATCCGCAATTACAGTACGCATTTTCAAAAATACTAGAAGAGGAAGCCGACGATTTTAATTTAGAGTTAGGGATTGACACATCCTGTCTGCTTGTACCAGAGTTATTTAGCCAACTCTTACAGCCAGTTATCTCACAACAACCATTCTGCTACAAAGATTTCGAAATCGGTGCCTTACAGCAAGTATGCAGTGAAAATTATGCTCTTTCTATAGTTCAACTTCAACAGTTAGGGGGATGTCCTCTATATAAATCCAAAATAACAGATACGGAAACTATTAAATGCGGCTTCAATATTGGCTTCCCCTTTTTAAATAAAGAGGAATTAATAAGTAATGTTCGATCAAACAGACAATTTTATTTGCGGAACCAAGAGGATAGTAAGTTTTATCGTTTTAGTGCAGGTAATAATATTCCAGAATAATGACATGTTAATGCATAGCTAACGCTGATTTTCATACTTTAGGGATATTCAGATGTAAAACGATGAATTATTTAAATGATAATGAAACGCTTTCCTTCGTTGATAACATTTGCCAAGGTGTCGATATTAAGACTGTATACTTTGAAGATCTTTTTGACAAGGAGAATGTGGACGTACCTGCGATTGTTTCCGTAAGATACGTATCTTATACTTCCTCTCTCCAGTTTTTTGTCAAATTAGTCGGCGCGGATACCAGAGATGAAAAATTAGCGCGTGTAATTGAAACAGGCGAACCATTGACCCTTTCTAGATTTTAAAACTATAACATAATAAGCCTTCGCTAGGTACTTTTTTTTAGCAAACATTACTTTTCATCTTTAAATAAATTCTGCTCAGTATTATCTAATTACATATGAACTTTTTTTTGGAGGACTCTTGATATACGTTCTACTTACAAGTTCAGCAAAAAGCGGAATATTATTTTTAAAAAAAGTGGACTTGTTGCATGAAATAAGTTGGAGCAACAAAGTTCAGTTTTTCGAGTACTGTTTTATGGTGACTTAGTTTTGGTATATTTTGGTTCTCTCTCTTGTGATCTCTAGTGCTTATTTTGAAATACTAACTTTTTCATTCTACCTATAAATATAAGAATACATTTTTTATTTCTTTTTTTTCTATTTTACTCGAACTTCAAATCTACTTATTTTATATTTTTCAATTGCCTTTTTATTTTATTACTATTCTTACCAACAGTTCTTTTGTTGGTAAAAATAAAATATAGTTAAAAACACAGTCCATATAGCAATACGGACAATGGCGTTGTAAACATGTCTGCAACTGCGCCTTTCACAATGGAGAGATATAAATTTCATTTGAACTTATGTAATCGATATGACAGCGATGATATTAAACTTGATCAAACTGACGAACAATATCTTACTTTACCAAACGTAAATGTAATAAAGCCAGTAGAAATTGACGTTGGCTGTGGTTACAGAAAGTCTAGAAAGACGATGTTACGCCGTAAAAAATATTATTACTGAAGGTAGGCTTGTTTTAGAAGCAGAGAAGTTTCTTTCCAGTAACTCTTTGAAAATTGGCTTCTATACTGTGTCGCAATTACCGTGTAAAAGTTACAACAAGAACCCTTTCCCCGATTAATTCGTAAATTTTACAGTACATCAAAGCAACAAGCACGAGCTGTGGAAATCCAAAACAAACGTTGTTGTGGTTCCCAGACCAAGTAAGAGAAATATGGATAGTACTTGCTCTTAAAAAGTATGACACCCTACTACTCGAGTGTACTCCCTCTAGTACACATAAATTATGTAGTAATAGGTGATTCGAATCTTCCGTAAAACGAGGATATTTCCATTCTAAAAAGAAAATACACACTACATATGAAATAAAACATTCTTTTGGGGTCCTAAAAATAAATGTAAACAAAAAGTGTAAGTATGATAAATATGAAATAAATTTCAGCCCTCCTTTTTTATTCTAAAGACCACTTCCTAAACTCCTCTTACACAAGGCCTCCTACGCAAGACCTCTTACACAAGATGGACTTTACAAAATTTTAGTATTGGTAATGTAGGGAAATAAATGAACAAGATATATAAAACAAATACGCAAGAATAGGTACGTGAGAGCCAAAATATCCTGCACCTTTTTTATTTGTAGATTGACAATGTATTTTCTCATTTTAAAGAAAGTGTGGTGCTCGCAAAAAAAAAACCTGGTGTCCGCGCGTATCTTCCTCCGCTATTTTATCAATCTAAAAGTTTTTCTTTTTTTAAAAAAAAAAACACCTTTCTTTCTTTTACACACATATTTTCTTTATGTCCGTACAAAATGATATTGTTCTTCTTAAAGCAACCGCCGTGTAAAAGAGTGCTTGTTACAAACGTTCAAATGTGGTTCACCCGACTGTGATAGTGTATAGATATCAGGCTACCTTTTTTTGGCACTTTATAAAGGAAGTAAAAAGAAATATTTCACGCTTTCTTTCTGGACATATAAGGTGTTTCTCAAGCAAACGGGGGCGACAAAAATCCCCCATTTTTGTAACCATAAATGGGTGGTAATTACCTTTTTTTTAGTTAGGCAAACGGGGAATTTTTGTCGCCCCCGTTTGCCTAAATAGAATGTGCGCCAAGAAATTCCCCACCTTTTTAAAGGACAAAAAAACTGAAACCAAAGTAAGTATCTTTGACAAAATTCTGATTTATACAACAAAAGCTAAATTATCCACAGCCCAGTATCCCACCCGCCGACAACAAAATCTCTAACTGCGGAATTATTACAAATCAATTTAATAACATTGGTGAAAAGTCTACTCAAATTATTAATCAGGCACTTGTAAATGAGTTAGGTATTGCGTTGATTGTTGTAAAAATAAAAAAAATAAAAAAAATTTATTAATACCTTACATATAGCTACTACAAACTCGTCGAAACGTAATGATACTACGGATAAGAAAGCCAGTGTAAGAGCACCTACCGCGGTATATGTAAAAGGGGGTAAAAGCCAAATTTGGACATAAAATTTACACGTTTTATCCACCACGGTAGGTGTAAACCTAAGTCAAATGTACACATTCTTGTAGAAAAGTGTATCCCCTGTCCATCAGTCTTTTTTTTTACTTTATTTTAATATACACTGAACGTGGTGAAAACATGACTTTGTAAAAGTTAAACCTCAGGCACATGTGTAAGTAACTAGAGCATTGTTTTATGTATTATCAGTATTCACATTAACCTAAATACTAATTATAGATCTTTGTCTCTACAAAGTAGCAAAAAAGGTAGAAAGAAATCTGACAAGTGTCTTCTTCAGAAAAAGGCAGATTATTATGTTTCGGTTTTTTGTAACGTATTGAAAAAGAATACAATCGTGAACGAAACCAAATCTGTTAAAAGTTTCGTGACGCCCTAGATGATTTGTATAAAGATGATTTAGGTGATCAAGTATTGGGAATGTTGGTTCAAAGTACTAGAGTCGACTTTCAATAATGGATTTGAAGTACACAACGATTTATAGATTGTATGAGTTCTTTACTTGCTATATCCCTGTCGATGAAAATGATCTTGGTCGTGTTTCAAATCTTGTTGTTGCTCTATTGACGTTGGAATCATAGTAGGGTTCCCAATCAACACAATTCAGAAATGGAACTCGACAACAAATAGTAAAAGTGATAGAAGTTCGTTTGACGATTTTTTTTTCTTTCTTTCCTCCTATCCCCTTTTCTTTGTAAATATTATACCCAGTCTTTTATTCCCCTCATTGCTACTTTAAATAAAAACGGAATTTCGGTTCCCATACAAAAAAAAATAAAAAATTAAAAGGTGTATGTGCACTTTGACTTTTTTTGGCAAGATCCTATTAAAAAGTGGGACCCCGTAATGGTACACAGACGTTGTTTTTTATTTTGCATAAACAATATTTTTATAAATAAACACTTTTTTTTTTTTGTAAATAACTCATATAGAGGTTAATAAAAGTATGCCATATCTCCCCCTCCCCTTTTTTTTTAAATACAAAATGTTAAAGAGAGACCTTAAAAAAGTTCAGTGTCGGCTTTCACCCAAATAACTCTTTTTCCCCGTGTTCTATCGGGCCACAATTGTAACAAGTGTAGATCTTAGTCACGAGAGAGAGCAAACAAGTAAAAGCAGTACATAGCAAAGAAGACCTTTTGGTTTTCTCGGGATAGGACGTGGAGTCCTCGGTTCGTTTGTTTGAGAGGTATCCTACTATACGTGTGTGTAGAGGATTCTGCTAAATATATAGTTTCCCAACCGAAAATTCTAATATAAACAAAGTTTATAAAAAGAAAGTATTTATTTATCAGTACCCTTAAGATACTTTCTGCATTGGGGGTATATCACACTTTTTTATTAAAAAAAAACATTATCGGAATCATAATATATCCAATTAATATGTTCATTTACAGCGTCGTATATTGCATATAGTTTTTTTAAAAATTCATTTTCCGCGCTGTTTTTGGGTATAGTCTTTTATAATACGTAGTAGGTTCGAGGGTCTCTTTTTTCATGCACAAAGAAGTCGAAATGGAGCATGTTTTAAAAAAGGGAATTTTCCGACTTCTTTTAAACTTTTTCTTGCCACAGAACGGCGGGTTTTTTATACCTTCTTGGCGCTTTTTAATAACTTTGATGGGGGTACAAAACCATTTTCCTTTCCCGATTAGTTCGTAAGCTAAGCCCTTTACCCACACAATGCTCTTTTACTATAAATTACTTTTTTTTATTTGTTGTCTTTTCTTCTTTTTTCTTCTTCTTTTTATAAATATTATATATTTTTTTTAAAAAAATGGCTGTTGGAAAGTTAAACGTTACTCCTGGTAAGTTTTTAACTTTTTTTAAATAAAACACGTTATACTAACATGTAATAAAAATAGTTACTGTTCGTGGTGTCCCTACTTCAAATGGTAAATACATATATTCTTCTTTAGCTCCTATCTTTTTTCTTATACGTTTCGTTTAAAATAGATGCTCGTCTCTTTGTTGGATGTTACGTTCAAGAAACCGAAAAGCATAGAACTCACACCGAGAGTGGTTCCGAACCTTCTTGGAAGAACTGTTTAAGCTGGTAAGTAAATAAATATATAAAAAAAAAAGAGATCTACCGAAGTATCTTACGTGGGTATATTTATAGTAATGTTACAGAGGGTAACAATTTCTTACATGTCGAGTTGGTCAACGAGAACCCTTCTAACGGTGGTATTATTGCTACTACCAAGGTTCCCTTGAACTCAGTTTACCAACAAGGTACTGAATCCAAGTGGGTTCAATTACATTCTTCTTCTGGACAAGCTATGGGAGAAGTCAAGTTGGATCTTTCTTTCTCTGTAAGTTTTTTTTTACTGCATATTAAAAAAGCACACTTTTTTTTTTTGCTAATAAAGCTATTTTTAGGGTACCAACTCAGTTAGTTCCGTCAGCTCCTCATTCGGTGGTATGAACTTGACTGGTGGTGAACACGTTTCTTATTCTCAAACTACTACTCACTCTCAAACCACTGCTCACGGTCAATCCGATAGTCGTTCCAGCTCTTACTCTTCTTTAGGTCCTGCTAACCCTATTCCTTCCAACTACGGTTCCGGAAACCCACCTCCTTTCACTCCTCAAGCTGCTGTTTCATATCCCGAGAAAAGTGGCGGTATGCCCGGTTCTGGTATGCCTGGCTCTGGTATGCCCGGTGCTGGTATGCCCGCTGGTGGTTTAGTCGGTGGAAAGAAAATTGAAAACTTGGACAAGAATGAGTTTGAGGAAGCCAAGGAGAAGGGTGCTATTCCCTCTTGGATGGTAAGAGAAAAAAATGTTTATTTATATATAACCCCTTGTAACACGTCCCCTTCTTATAGAAATATGGTGGTGGTGTCTTGGCTGGTGCTGCAGCTATTGGTCTTACTGCTTGGGGAGCTCATGAACTTAAGGATCGTTATGATGATAAGAATGAAGAAGAGGAAAGACTTAATCAACAACAACAACAACAAAAGCCTAGCCAACCTCAAGGTAATTCTCCTTACAAGATTGAGAACCAACAAGGTCAACAACAAGGTCAACAACAACAACAACAACAACAACAAACTCAACATAAGGCTCAAGAACAAACACACTACCCTACTCCTCCTCAACAACAACAACATTTCTCTGCTGAAAAGAAGGAAGATAAGAAGTGTGAAAAGAAGTCTGAAAAGAAGCACGATGATAAGAAGTCTGAAAAGAAGGAACACAAGAAGGAAAAGAAAGATAAGAAGGATAAGAAGCATAAAAAGAATGGTTCCGATTCCTCTTCATCTGATTCCGATTCTGATTCCTCTGACGATGAACGTAAGGGAAAGAAGGATAAGCACCACAAGAAGAGAGATAGTGACTGGAAGTAAAGCGTTTTAAATACCACTATTATTTTATTATTCGAAAATAAATATACTCTGTTAAAGATTTTTTTTTTATGCAATTTGTTTTACGTGGAGAATAAAAAAAATTTGCATAAAATGCCAAGATTTTAGTTTACAAATCGGCTGTCCCGTAGCTTCCGTCTTGGCCAATGGTAGCTTGACAAGATGCTATTCATCCGTAAGAAACGCGTGGCTATCAAGTTATTAAGACGATTTTTGTTTATTACCCAACGCGTAAAAGAATGATAATGATGGATAGTGTGGGGGCATTTTAAATTACTAGAAGATCTCAGCAGTTTCAAAAGCAAACTTCTCTCCTTTGGATGCGTAATAAACGTTGGTCAAAAGTGATACATCTCGGCAAAAGTTTAGGAGATTATTGCGTTAGGTAAGCTTTTTTCTCGGTGGGTTTTTGAGATTCGGTATTTACCAGAAAGTCTGGCTTGAAATATCACAGTTGATCCGTTGTCATCAACGAAGCGGGAACAGATGAACTTGTCTTGAGTCGTCAGGTGGTACCATTTATAAGATTAGAGTCAAGACCAGATTTGTGTATCTAAATGATTTCTTTATAACAGGTTCTGAGTTTTTCTAAATGCTATATCAGCTAATTTTAAACCTTGGCTCGACTATAGCTTTTTAGACAAAGTAATTCGGCACGAAATCGCGATGAGGGATCAAAGTCAATAAGAAGCAGATACTTTAGTGCTACCCAATCATAACAGTTTAGTCCGGATGATGTACAAAGTCGGGCAAAAGGGAAAACTTAGATAGTAGCTAGGGAGATGAGTGAGTGAATATTCCTACTACTCAAACAAAAACGAAAAAAAGAAGTGCAAAATAGTAATATTTTATTTTATTTTACAGTGGTATATAAGTTATTTGTTATTGCCACCGAGAGCATTGATAGTTCCTTGAAGTGCACCACCGACAGTATTGACAGTACCACCTACAAGACCACCGACAGTATTGACAGTGCCGTCTACAAGACCACCGACATTGGCAGCTGTTTCTTCAATCAGACCAGTATTGTGTTGGGCTTGGCCCTTGGTCTCAAGTGATTCGTTGCCAAAGGTGTGGCCGACATTTTCTTTGGTTTGACCGACGTATTGGTCCTTCTTGGCTTCGTTGGTAGTGGGGAGCGACATTTTAGTGAATTAGTTTTTTTTTTTTTGTTGCTGCTCCCCTTTTTATATACGAACAACGGTTTTACGTCATTGCGAAATCATGCCGTCATATGGTGATCTCAATTTATTTAATGAGCGCACTAAATGAAAAGAACTAAAAGTTTTGGCACTGTTTTTTTATTACGGTTTATGTTTTAGTGTACCATCATCTTGGCTGTATCGTTTTTTATCTTTGAAAAAAAAAGCTAGTGAATTCACACACTTGAACGCACTCGTATTATTATGAGATCGGATTGGTTTGTCCCGGAAGTAAGCTCGAACCCTCCACTTCCGTTTATGAGAAGAAACGTTGATTTTTTTTACTTGGGCCTCGACACTGAATGCGGCACTATTGGGTCTATAAATGAGATTGATGCGTGACGAAAAACTTTTAAATAGGTTTTCACTGCTCTAAACTACCGGACGAGGCTCGCTTGGTTCATGCTCGGGTTTAGGGCAAGAATGATACGAAGGCAGGATCGAACGCTATCGCTGACGATTCTCCAAAGAGATAACGAAGAACACTGCTCGTGTTGAAAGTAAAAAGCCGCAAATTGGTACCGTGGAGCACAACACTGTAGAATTAAAAGACAACCAAAACGGGTCCAGATTGCCGATGGCTTTGAATAAATTAGAGACGTGTGCTTTTTTTTAATAACCGCAGATCGCCCGAGTGAATCATGTTGGAAACGCTTAAAATGGTAGGTGTCTAATCTAAATAGAGAACAGGTCTATGTGACTCCCTTCCCTCGAAAAAAATATGTGTCCTTATTCTTTTTTTTTTTTCCTTTTTCCTTTTTCTTTTTTTCTTCTTGTATATGCCAGTTTTTATTTCCTTGCTTTTATATGTCACATTCTATTATTCGAAATCAGAAAGCAAAGGTATATAAAAGATTGGATATAAAAAAAAAAGACATAGAAAAAAAAAAGATCAGCTAACAAAATAAACATAAAAAGTTGGCTTCAGATTATAATGATCTATTAAAAGAACTTGCTTCACCAAAGTTAAAATCTATCGGTTGCTATTCTCTTGGAGAAACGATTGGCATGGTAACTAAAAATATAAGCTAAAAAAAAAAAGGGATATCAAGTAACAAGTTTTATTATTATTTAGGGAAGTTACGGCAAAGTGAAATTGGGCGTACATCAACTAACCTGTCGACCTGTAGCTATTAAGAAAATTAGTAAAAAACATGCTCCCTTAATGGCACGCGAAATCCATCATCACCGGCAATTATCGCACCCAAACATCGTTTCACTTTATGAAATCTTGAGCACGGAACAAAACATCTTTATTGTTTCCGAACACTGTCCTAATGGTGATTTGTTTGATGCGTTGGCGCGTAAAAAGAGATTTTCGGAAAACCATGTTAGAAAATGGTTTCTGCAGTTACTTGATGCGATACAGTACAGTCATTCGCTAGGTATCATTCATCGTGACTTGAAACTGGAGAATATTTTGTTGGATCAGCATAATCATGTAAAGATTTGTGATTTTGGCTTTGCGCGTCAAACTGATAAAAATCAACTTTTGAAGACATTTTGTGGTAGTTTAGCTTATTCTGCTCCAGGTAAGAATTAGTAAAAAAAAAAAAAATGGTTTATTTTAAACTAATCCGTGCGTTTTTTTTTTTTCTCTCCTAAATTTTCCTATTATTTTAGAGGTAATTCAACGTCAAAAGTATGATGGTCCAGGTTAGTTTCTACATATAAAAATGTATATATACAGTAAAGTTGTAACCCTTTATCTTTCTTTTTAGCTACAGATGTTTGGTCTTTAGGTGTAATACTTTATACTCTATTAGCAGGAGAACTACCGTTTGATGATGACTGTGAATCCGTCATCCAAAGAAAAGTAGTATCAATAGATTACACTATTCCTAGTTATTTTTCTGAGCAAGTGACGGACCTTGTTCATAAAATATTAAACCTAAATCCTCTAGATCGTCCTACGATACAAGACATAATAAACCATCCATGGTTAAAATCCGATGACCTTGTGACACGTACTTTACCTTTACAGCATACAAAAGAAAACGAACGTCATCTAGCACAAACACTTTTAAAAGCAGGCTTTAATCGTTCTGTAGTAGAAAAGATGCAAACGAACCATGTCGGTATGCTCGGAACTCTATGGACAATGTTACTATCAAACAAGTCACACAAGGCTACTACTGCTTGTGCTACACAAACCGAAGAACAAACGTGGTTGGGTTCATTTAAATTGTGGTTCAACTTGAGCAAAACGTGTAACCTTATTGTACCACCAAGAAATACGCCTGGAGCAATACAGCAACACAAGTTTATGTTGAAGACAATGGTTCCAACGCTTGACCCTGCGTTGAACACATTGACTCCTATTATTCCCAAGGAGGAACAAATCAATACTAGCTCAACATGTAGCTCAACTGCTGATGATGAGTTTGATGATGATCAAAGCTCTTTAGCTTCTTCTCCTGCTACTTCTGTAGCTGACGAAGAAGAATATGATGATGACGATACGGATAGTGATACAACCGATAAAATATACTATCACGAACAAGAAACTGCTTTTCATAAAGTTTCTCCGATGGTAAAGTCGCATTAAAAGAAAAACAAATATTACACAATTTTAACTTTAAGGTTTTTCCGTGGTTAGCCTAGTAGAGTGGATGTATTAATTCCTCGTTCAAGATACCATTTAGAAGAGCAAAGGAATAATAATTTACGGAATAGACTGGAGAGCAAAATGATTCCGGAGGAAGAAGAAGAAGAAGAATAGACTACCCCACCTAATAGATAGATACCCGTGTCAAAGCGCATTACACATATATATACTCAAATGTCAATTAAAGAAAGACTTTTTTATCATTATTTTGTGAATCCATCATCCTTGTATTAGGTTGTACTAAAAAAAGAAGCACTTCATTATTATACAGTGCGGGTTGGTAACTTTTTTTTTTTTGTTTGTCAGTAAGCCGAAAAAAAGTATGAAAGCAAAATAGATAAACTAACACGCAGAGCAAAAAGAAAGAAAGCTAATTTATGTAAGGCTTTGGTCTGGTTTGACTTCCCAGAAACTTGGATGGTAATTGTTTAGTTATTTCAAAGTTTTTTTTATTGCTATTGTTGTTAGTGAGAAATGACTACACAATAATATTCGATTACACAAAATTTGTTTTTATTATTAAAAGGTAATAGAGTAAAGGGTACACACACCATTACACTTAAAATATTTCAGCCAACATTTCAAGTTCACGGGGCGCATCGAACTGAGGCATCACTACTTCCAAAAAGTGAATCTTACCCGGTTCCCCCATAACAGTTTCCATAGCACTTTCAAACGCCTCGCGAGTTTTTACCTGTACCTCCAATCCTATTTTTGTATTTTGATTTGTTTCCAAATGAGCTCCAAAGAAAGTCAAGGCTTTGCTGTACTCCCACATTTGAAAGTTATTGTAGCTGCTGTAAGGACCATTAATTAATTTCTCGGTCAGGTACCCATCGTTGTTTAAGAGAAAAATGACGGGTGTCAGTCCATGACGGATAAATACCGAGACCTCTTGCACAGTTACTTGAAAGGATCCGTCACCCACAAACAGATACACTTGTCGGTGACGTGCAGCCATAGCTGCACCAACTGCGGCAGGTACAGAGTATCCAATGGATCCCCACAGCACTTGGCTAATGTAAGTATTGTCTTTCGCATGTAGTGCATTGGGTGCAGCAAACCCTGAAGATCCAGTTTCCGTGACAACGATACTATTTGGCTTTATATACTCGTTGACTTTGTTCCACAAGTAGTTGTTTGTAATTTCGTTTGATCCTCCTTCAGTAGGCTTTTGTTTGACCAGTGGTCCCAATGATGGCTTGTTGGTGGTACGGATACCTTGTGTTAACATGGGTAATAGTTCTTGCATTTGTACACCCACATACTCAGCTTGGTCAATGGTAACACGGTGGTGGTGTAAGACAATGGTCTTGACGTGGTCTAACCCAAATGTAAAATATCCGGTATTGAAATCCGATTTAATGGGCCCTAGTTCAATTAAAAGATCCGCTGGTTCAAGCTCCAGTCTAATCCCATCTAATGACATTGCACCGCAGTACACGCCGCGGAAATTGGGCAAGTCAATGTTGACACTCCCTTTACCCATAGGTGCAGTGTACGTAGGAATCCCACTTTTCTCAATAAATGCGTTGGCTTCAGGTTCCAAGTGGAAGCGAAGAACACCGACGTCAGATATAATAACAGGGTGTTTGGCGGTACTGATTTCTTTTAGAATAACGTCTGTGGCGGCAGTGAGTGATTTAACGGGACTCCTTGGTGCGTCGATGCAAAGCGAGGCAGCAGGTAACACCATTGCGTTGACAATGTCACAAGGTAACCCAATGTATCCGGGTCGCTTAGTGATAAGTGCAGTGGAAATAACTCGATCGATTTCAGAAACGGCGTTAGAGACAGTGAGGTTGGTAGATGCACTTGCAAGCATAGATGACATTTTGTAGAAGACGTCATAGTCTCCGTCTCCCAGTGTGTGGTGTATTAAAGCGTGTGCGTCACGGTATTGCGTGCGTGGAGAGCCGACAATATGAATAATAGGGAGCATCTCAGAGTAGGCACCGCCGATACCGTTCATGGCGGAGAGCTCGCCGACGCCAAATGCAGTAACGAGAGCACTGGTTCCTCGAATACGAGCGTAGCCGTCAGCAGCGTATGCGGCATTGAGTTCGTTGGTGTTGCTGCCCCATGTTAATGTTTCGTCTTCTTCAATTAAGTCGAGCAGTGGCATGTTGAAGTCGCTTGGTACACCAAATACGGTGTCGATTCCAAGTTCCTTGAGACGGTTGAGGATGTGTTGACCGATAGAGATTAAGGTGGGCGAAGAATGATGCATTTTATTTTGTATATGATTTAATAAATGATGTGTAAACTAAGTTTCCTCTTTATATGTTTTTTTGGGATTAAGGGTCACCCTTCTGTTTACCTGGAGCGTTTGTTCTAATTGGAACTGTCTTAAATAACAATTTTGAAGGTTTTTCTCTGGTTCAGTTTCATGTGAGTTTAATATAATAAAGAAGAGTGAGGAAGTTTTTTTTACGGCCTCATTTTTTTCGGTATATTGATACTCTTTTCTATATATCATTTTAGTTGAGTCTTTTCGTACATGGATTCCTCGGCCAAATGAAAGCTGATATCTTATCTATGGTTTTTAGTGTACGTTTTTTTTATGACGAGGTAACCTCGTTATTTCAATAACAGTCAAAATGCAGAAGTTGATATTATTGTAATTAACCTTACGTGGAAAAAAAACCGAGGATTTGCAGTATCGAAAAACATAAAATAATGTGTTTTACCACGACTTATAGCCCTAATAGTAGAATTATCTCCTCTTTTTTCGTTGAACAATTAATACCACGTGGCTCTTATCGTCTCATAGCAGTTTTTATTGTAACCAGTATGGAGTTACGAGCGCATGTACTTTTATTGTTTCTTTTTTTTCTGTCAGCCGGAAAACGTAGTTTATTTGTTGATCCGCTTACAGTTTTTTTTTAAAAAAAATTAGGGTCTATTCCTATTCTTTTATATTGTAATCTGAAAAAAAAGAGCTATTTAACTAACTTTAAGCTAGTTTTATTGTGTTCGACCTGAACAAGTTTTATTGTATACAAATAACAGCACGTTTATTTTATTAAGATATATTTTTTTAGCTGATCTTGACAAAGGTTAATATCCTGATAAGATTTTTTTTTTCTATCAAGATTTAACTTCAAATTGATTCCCTTTTAAATACGATATTTTTTAATAAAAACGGAAGGTAGTTATTACTCTCTTTCTTTTTGTTAGTGCATAAGACTATATTTTAAAATGTTGGTATATTACTACATTTGATTTTTTTTAAAAAAAAAGTTAATGGAAAGTAGAAGCAAGATGAGGTGTATGGCATATTTTTTAAAAAACTTGAAAATAAGAGTTGGTCATATTCTGTACTAAAACGGTGTATAGAGGAAAGGTAGAACTATTAAATGCTTTGCATCATCTATAATAAACTTTCCAGTGTGGGGTATTTGTGTTGATTTTCGAATTTTCGAAAGCTTAAAAAACTTGATTATGTACCCCTCCCCCCTCAAAAGTCCTTTGTTGTTGTAGGTACATGAACTAAGTTTGAGTCTAGCAAAAAAATATACTTTTATACAAGTACTCTCGTTTACTTGAAATGTCTTCGTAGATGTAAGGTGATATTTATCAAACGATTATATTATCCGTCAGAGATCCGCAGTCCGCAATGGCGAGACTTTCTTTTTTTTTCATACTATAGAAAAACATTTAGTACTATTTGTATTAATAGGTAGGGATGGAGTACACTAAACTTGATAAAGGGATATCTCTGTTGTTTCTATCCAAAAAAAATCACAGACTATTAATAGGCGCACACAATGAAATATCTACCTGAGGTTTTTTAATTGTTCAAGCTAAACGGAATAGTATTCAATATGACAGCTATTGATGCGTCAAATATATCTATGGTAATGTGTAATTTTACTTTCCCAATGCAACCCGCTTTTTTGTAGGTAAATCCAGGAAGAATATTTTACCGGTTTGCACAGTGTACACTAAAATTATCTTGCATAAAATAGTTTTCATTGTGTTTAATTTTAAAAAAAGGATAATACGGGTGGCTCTTGATTAGCATTTAATTAAATGGGACTTTTAACTGCAGAAATTCATACGGTAAATTATTGCATAAATGCAGAAAGTCCCCTTTGAATAGGCATTACTTGTTTTTTAATTCGATAAGGCTCTCGTTTTTTCTGTCTAAAATAAAATATTTTATATTTCCTCATTGTTTAAGTTCAAATGAAATAGCTAAAGAAAGTATAATGCTAACAGAAATTGTGTTACAAATACAAATCTATGATAGATAACCGCATTTCGTTTCAGAATTACAATTACACTATTTATTTTTAGGTTATCACTGTAAGAAAAAAAACCCCTTTTCCTAGCTGTAAAATATTTTTATAGTTTTATCGAGTTTATCAAATGGACTATAATCGAGAAAGCGAGTAATAAACATGAACAGTGATTAGTTCTAACTCGAAAAGGAAAGTAACAAACATTGAGTCTATCTTCCCGTCAGTAGAGACGGTACTGTTTTTTTTCCTTGGTTGAACTATATCAATAAGACGTCAACAGGCAATATCTTTGAAAAAAAAAATATTATCTAAGAATATTCGAAGAACTTATTTTTTTTAAACTTTGAACTGCAGGCTGCGTATCTTTTGATTAAGTGATCTAAAAAAAACTACACCCTTTTGAAGTGATATATTTAACGTTTTAAGAATTCTGAAAACACTAGCTATAATAGGGGAAAGCATGAGCATGGCTCATGATAAAGCAACAGTAGCATGACTAAATCATTCACTAAAATATTGGTAGTACTAAAGCTAACAAATGCTAACCCGCATTAAACAGGCTGTGAAGGTTTTTTGTGCTATTAAAACGATACCAAGTACCATTAGCATATTACATTCTGATGTCTGATTCGGATGATTCGAAATATGATAGATCCGCATTATCAAAGTATACTTTAATGAAATTGGTAATGGTACACATTCTGATAAAATTCACTCCTTTTCGTTATAAATATGAATATCCGAATTTTTGGTTCTTGCAAAGTCAGGAACAGAAATAAACTTTAATCGGGGCTAAAAAAAATTTCTATCCATTGCAATACCTAACACAACTCACTTATTATCCGCCTGATATTCGCGCATATTGCTACAAAAATATTTCGATAATTCTGTAAAATAGATCTGCGGTCTAAATCTAAAAGTATACAGTTGTTATTTTTGTAGATTACCATACGCGATCGATTCGATTTTTTATGATTTTCATCAGATTTCGAGTTAGCCCTGCGTTATGTCAATTTTACATTCCAGTGTGTATTCGACCTAAAGTGCGCCAAACCATGGGCTATGCATGAATTATAATAAAAATAATCTAAAATTGACTATAATTTTGGAAACTGAGCTAATAGCAATAATTATAAAAAAAAAAGAGGTACATTCTTAACTGACCTGTTAAATAACTCACTTGTAGCTACCAGTGTTTTGCTGCCAGTATCATAGGTTTCCGTAAAGTAATGCAGATATTACCATTTAAACTGACAAAATACGAAGCTCAAATTATGCGTTGTTAGTCTACATTGTCAAAAAGAGGATAACTAGAACCAGGGTTACACTATAACAATCATGCGGTTTATGATGCTAAACTCTGTAGATTGTAAAAATACACCGAATGTAATAAAAAATTATGTAACTCAATTCTTTCAAATGTTGTGAGACTATGTGATTATGTGAACTACTTTTGTTTGTTTATTAAAAAAAAACTCACAAGAAAAATCTATATGCAGTAACTTTTTGAAACTTTTTTAAGGATCTATTATTAAATTAGAATCGCAAGAATCCTCTGTCGACGGCATTATGATTTCTAAAAAATGAATTTTATCTGTTTGCTGAGTGATTTTTCTCATAGCGCTTTCAAATTCTTGTGGAGTATTCACTTTGGCTTTAATTCCTACAATAGCGTGCTTTTTTCCCTTTGTTTTGTTTTCTTGAGCGTCACCACCGAAAAAGTTTAAAGACCTACTATATTCCCACATTTTGAAATTGTTATACGTACAATAGGGGCCATGGACAAGCTTTTCGGTGCGATAGTTATTGTTTTTTAAAAGACATATGACGGGTGTGAGGCCTTGTCGAATAAATGCTGAAATCTCTTGAGCTGTAACGAGAAATGCATCATTGCTAACAAATAGATATACTTTACGGCTACGATCTGCCATTGCAGCACCAACAGCAGCGCTAACAGAATAACCTGTAGAAGCCCAAAGTATTTGACTGATGAATATGGTATTTTTAGGACATTCCATGTTGAATAAAGCGACTTCTGAAGATCCTATTTCACCAACAATTATATTGTTAGGTCCAATGTATTCAGGAACCTTATTCCATAGGTAATTATGAGATATTTCGTTCGTATTGATGTCAATTGGTTTTGGCCTTATGCGTGGGGAATACTTGAATTGGGCCTTTTCGGTCGGGAGCGAAGCAGTTACAAGGGGTAGTAATTCGTGCATTCCAATCCCAGGATATTCGGCGTGATAAATAATTGTAATACTACTATTCAATGAGATTGTTTTCGTTTTCTCTAACCCGAAAGAAAAATGACCAGTGTTAAAATCTGCTTTTATAGAACCAATTTCAATCAATAAATCTGCCTTTTGAATTTCTGCTTCGATACCACTAAGAGAGACTTCATCGCAGCAATAAATACCGCGGTAATTCGCAAGCTCGGTATTAACGGATCCTTTACCCATAGGAGCAGAGAAAGTAGGGAATCCTGAGCGTTCGACGAATTTGTTTACTTCAATTTCTAATCCATGGCGTAAAATACAGCCGTCAACAATAATAGTGGGATACTTTGCCGTTTTTATTTCCTTTAAGATTTGTTTCAGGGCTACTGATTGTAACTCTTCGGGGTTTTTAGGAAATGAAAGTTGAAGAGGAATAATGCTCGGGACCTCAACTCGAGCTTGTATCATATTTATAGGGATACCAATATATCCAGGACGTTTGTTGGTTACAGTTGTTTGAATGACGCGATCTATTTCTGCAATAGCATTAACGAGGGTCACGTTCGTAGATGCTGCTGAAATCATCGAAGACATCTTGTAGAATATGTCGTAATCACCGTTCCCAACAGTATGGTTCTGTGTGACGTTGGAAGTTGAAACTACCGTCCGAGGGGTTCCTACAATATGTATAACTGATACCATCTCGGAATAAGATCCAGCAATGCCATTCATAGAAGAAATTTCGCCCAATCCAAAGGAGGTAACTAGAGCGCTAACACCTCTAACACGAGAGTAACCATCAGCAGCGTAAGAGGCATTTAACTCGTTTGCACTACTGCACCAGACCAACTTTGAATCGTATTCAATTAAATCTAATAGAGGCATATTGAAATCACCAGGAACTCCAAAAATAATGTCAATACGAAGCTCTTTGATACGGTTAAGGATGTATTCACCGATTGAAATAGTAGGCATTAAAATGTTTGTAGAAATTATTTATAACAGTTAAGAAAAGTAAACCTGATTTTTTTTTTTTCCTTTTTTTTCTTTTATACATCAGCCGTCTATAGTTCTACATATATGAGTCTAAGATATCGCCTATAATTGGCTTAAATTTGCATACTTTTTTTGAAAAAAAATCACATTCAGTTTTGGACCAATATCCAATAGTTTGATCGAGACTATGAGAATAATAGGATTGAATTGTCTTTCCAATTTTTTTAGGTTGCAAAAAAAGCAATAGATTAAATAGCAACTCTTTTTAAAATATATCCTATTTAGTGGTTTCCCGTCTTTTGTGATCTAATGTACGACTGCCATGCTGTTCGTAATCCTTCGGACGTTTGTACACGTATTAATTACGTGACATAATAATGCTGCAATCCACCTTACATAGCACGACTATACATAAAGATAAGGATTTAAAACACCATAAAACAAAACTGCAGCTGTTATTTAAAATTTCGCTGATCGAGTTAGCTGCAGAAAGCAATGAAAATGATCAATATTTGTATTTAGTTTACGGATACTGCGAACATTAAGTTTAGCTTTGCTTTACACCTATGCGTACATGATCGTTGGCTCATGCGTTTATGTTTATCTTTCTTACCATTGGTGAGGACAAGAAATACTTTTCAAACTCTATATTGATTCTTTTGGTGACGTACTATATTTAACGCAAAAAAATAAAAAAGGAAAAGGAAAAAAGGATATAAAAAAAAGGAAAAAAAATGCACATATTTTTATTTTATTGCTAAATTTTATAGTAGCCTAGTATTTAACATATCTTTACAAAAAAAGGGATATAATCAAAAAGCGCGATATTTTTTTTTTTTTTTTTTTTTTTTTTTTTTTTTTTTTTTTTTTTAAAAAAAAAAAAAGAAGGAATAGGTTTTAGATGACCAATGCCAATAAACATAGTTTTACTTAGGTCTTCTGATATGATTTTCTTTTAACAACATTTTTTTGAGCCTTGTGTAGTTATTTTAATAGATAAATGATAAATAATATTTGTGCATTTCTTATAGAAAAAGAATGCTCAAGAAGTAGATTTCTAATATGCACTGTATACGATGTCCTTATTTTTCCGGTTAGTCCCTAGAAGATTTTTCGTGGCAGTAGTTCAGAAGTCTCTTAGATCTTATTGTTCGTTTAAGACTAGGATCAAGATCCATACTATTGGCCCCGATTGTTTAAGGTTTTGCTTGTTGATATTTAATAATTTGAAGAAAAAAAGTTACGACTTATGTTTTTATTTGATTTTCCATAACTTACATATGTATATATTTGTATAATTATATATTATAACTATTGTTTGTTATTCGCATTTACGGGAAAGAGCTTAGTAAAATAGGTACGTCCCATAAAAAACATATAACTATTTTAAGTTAAATACAGCAATTAGAATGCCGTACTCGCACCTTTTTTGACTTTTTTGTGTCCCTTTTTCACCGCCCCTTACGCATTGCACTCATTGATTATCAGCGTTCTCTTCGTACCTTAAAATTGCATCTGGTTTTCTTATTAGAAAAAATTGCTGTTTTTTTAATCTAAAAATATGAAAGGTATCACGAAATTCAAATCTGAGCGCTGATGTATAAGATAAATAAAATACAAGCACAAATATAGCACGATATTTTATTGACCCATTGCCATTTAAGGCAGTCTGAATATATAGAGATATCATTATTGGTAACTCGTGATACTAAAACGAACTGTCTTCTCAATCATCAAAGTAAGCGCTTTTTTTTTTTTACCAAAATAACGGTGTGTATATTATGAGAGGGGAAAAAAGGGTAAGTGTTACAACGATAGTGATAAAAGTAAGCTTGTATTACTGGTACGGTTTTTGTGAGTTACAGTAAATTACCTTTAATTAAAATAGTGCTGTTAAAAGTACTTATGAAGGAGACAGTATAGAAAATAAAAGAAAAATTAGCGGCGGCATAGTACTAATCGGGATTTATGGCCATCGTTTCTTTCTAAATAATCGAAGATTGAACTAAAACACAGATGAGCATCACAAAACCGTAGAGTAAATAAACTACGAATGGTTAAATGATATTTATGCGGCTATTACATAGGATGTGGTTTTATTTTCTTAGCTCACGCGAATATAACTGTAACAGGACAGAAAAGTAGAAGTACAAGTGTTTGTTTTCTTTTATATCGAAAACTTACATTAATTAATTTGAATATGAGCACCAGTCTTTGTCATTAACTGTGTTTTATTTTTCTCGACGCACTTAAATCAAATCTTAAATGTGAAACCTAAAAAAAACGAAATAGCACTAAAAAAAGATTTAACGAAGTACTTCACATATACTCCACTTTTTTATAACTTTAAGCATTACTCAAACCCTCCTTTTTTTACGACCTATTGTATGAGAATTACGATTTATTTTATTAACCGAGGAAAATCGAGATAAATCACAAAAAATAGACGGAAGTAGTTTTAAATCTAGTCATGTGAGCTTATTTTTTTGTACCGTACCTCTATCGGCTAAGAAATTACGTCAGGCTGTAACAAATACATATTTGTACATCAAATATAGTGTGATGTATCTCTGCTATACGCGTTATAAACGTTAAAACATACTGAAACATTATAAACGACCCTCTTATTTATTGAAGTAAAACCTGTTTTTGCCAATTGTATGCAGTGTAACATAAACTATATAAAGTCAAGTTTTTGGAAAACATTATAAAATATAGCTTGCTATAATACACAGCGAACAAGCTATATTTGAATTAGAATGGATTATTTTGACAATAGCAAGCGTTATAAATGTCTTTGTTTGATTTGCTTTTTGGCTAATCCCAAGGTCAGGGATTATACAAATATTTTTTTTTCTCATATTACATCACATCTTTTTTTTTGTGATAATAAATATGCCTTCTCAAATATTAATCATCGTATTAGAGCTTTTAATTAATCTTATTAATTTAAAATAGGGACGATATATGTGCATATAAACCAGGTATTTAACATATTCGAGACATCTTTATTTATTGAAACATCGAATTATTACAAACATAAAACCCTTTCCGTGTTTTAGCAACTTGAAAAGTTCGCCACATTTTTAAAAGCCTAAAAATCCAACCGAGCTGTAAATGCAAAACTACTGCTTCAAATAACCGCAATCTTATTCGTTATCCAAATAGGTGAAGTCCCGAAATAATCTAAATTACTCGAGACACATGTACTAATGTGGTTTACGGAGGTATATACATATTCATGTACAGATATTTCATTATTAACGTCTCTATACGCACAATAATGTAATAAAAATCGCTAAGAAACTTTACTAAGAAAAATTGTTCGCCATAAAATTAAAAGACCTATTATAATTATGGAAATGCCATATATTATGTTAACTCGGATTACCGTTTATTTTTGACACTTCTTTCAAATAGGGTTAAATTATGTTATAAATTTTCTAATTATTTACCGACCGATTGAATGTAATGCCATTACATTGATACCGAAAGCCAGCCTATTCCGAAGTACTATACGGAATCGTTTAGCTGTCATGTTCTATTTTTTTTTTTTTTTGTAACAAATATTTAACTATGAAATAATTTGAACAATATAAATAATTCAGTATTCAAGCTAGATCTATTTATAAATTGATCCATTGACGAAACAGAAATATTAAGTTAAGAAAAAAAAAATGCCGAATACGTATTGTTACTCATAAGATGTAAAATATCATCGCAAGATGTACCGCCAAAACGACAAATCGGCCTAATAGATAGATATCTGATTTTCGAGTTTTTAGCTTTACTTTTGAAAGAGAAGAAAAAGAAGTTCGATCAGATATATTAAGAAAAAAAGATATATAATAATACTTCAAATAAACGCAAAATTATGGACAGATAAGACGTACAAAATAAAATAAAAACCTCCAGGAATATTGTATATCACACGAAACCTGTATATTATTTAAGTGGTACTTACATTGTTCATAAAGCACTTCGCAGAAGAAAAAAAAAATTATAAAAGCTTACAAGGGCTATAATCCATTAAATAAAAACGGGGCTGTTTTCCTTTATAATTTTTTCTTGTTTGTCTTTCTTAAATCTTTCGGAAGTGCTCTCTGAAACGATCCCTCTAAGTCGAATGAACAAGAAGATAAATTCCCTCCTTATGCTCACACTCCGACAGAAAACAGATGAGCTCATATTATCGACCCAAAACTGCCACCCTTGTTTGATGATCCCACTGTCGTTCCTTAGCGCATAACTCTTTCAAAGCTAAAAAAACAATATGGTTGAGTTATCTACTAAAGTCACTAAATGTTTGCTGTCATCTCAGTTGAAGGGAATTATCCGGTTCAAAGCACGATATATGTCATCACATTCTCAAACGCGTCGAACGATGTCTTTAGCAGATAAAAAAAAAGATAAGCCAAGATATCGAACGATATGTTTCTAGGCCTGGTATTTCTTTGTCATATTAGTAAATCTTCATATTGAACACGGTAGATTATCCTGGAGACTGCTTCCTTTGCTATATTATTCAAATTAATTGAGTACGATATATATTTACCTATAACCTTTATAGCTACTACTTGAACATTATTTCGCGTTTGATCATTGTACATCTCGTTTAAGAGTTGGTAATTAGCTTTCGGCCTTTATGCATTTTTTAATATAGTTTTCTGAAGTAAATAGCATATAAAGTTTCGAAGAATTTTAGAATGATCGACAACCTTGGTTAGGTTTGATGCTTGCGACATATATTTTTATACGTTATATCTTTTAAAAAATATAGGATTTTCTGTCTTTAAGCGAGTGTTTCTTGTATTACTTTTACAATAACCCGAAACACTGGAATTTTTTATTACATATCCCATGTATATTCTCGGCATCAATGTTTCGCTTAAGTAATCTACAAAACCGGCTTTTAACTTGAGTTAGCGGCAAACTAAAAAGAGCTATAAACAATAACATACCAGTTCCATGGTTAATCCTGCATCTCCGTATATTTATAATGTCCGGACAGCTGTTATACTATAAAACATATTTAAATAGAAGCACAAAATCGAACAAGATTATGTTTTTGTTTTTATCTCAGATATATTAGTATCTAAAATGCGTACAATTATAAAAAAGACACAAATACAAGAGAAAAGTTTTCCTCCGTACGGTTATACACCGACAGAGAAAGGGCAGTTTATTAACCCTCATTCGAAGTTGCCCCCTCTTTTTGACGATCCCACTACTCTGAAAAATCTTATTAGTCGGGTTAACTGGCCACAAAGTATTCTATTGTTGTCCACTCCCATTTTAGGTGTTTATTTGGGCTTTAACACCGAACTACAAAATAAGACACTTTACTTCTCTATTATATACTATTTTATTTCCGTTTTTGGTATAACTGCTGGGTACCATCGTTACTGGGCGCATAACTCTTTTAAAGCTTCAAATATTACTCAAATTATTCTTTCAATAGCTGGCTCAAGTGCTTTCCAAGGCTCTATTTATTGGTGGTCTAGAGGCCACCGCGCTCATCATCGTTGGACTGACACTGATAAAGACCCCTATGCAGTTACTCGCGGACTTTTTTTTTCACATATAGGTTGGATGCTAATTAATAGACCCAAGTATAAACTTGGATACGCTGATACAACTGATTTAAAAAGCAATTCTCTAGTTCGATTTCAGCACAAATATTATGTACCTTTCGCGATATTTTTATCATTTGCGTTCCCGGCACTATTCGCTGGCCTTGGTTGGAAAGATTGGAAGGGCGGCTTTGTTTTTGCTGGTCTATGCCGCCTTGTATGCGTGCATCACGCTACATTCTGTGTTAATAGCCTCGCCCATTATCTTGGTGAGACTCCTTATGCCGACAATCATTCTCCCAAAAACTCTTGGATTACTGCAATCATTACCGGTGGCGAAGGTTACCATAATTTCCATCATGAATTCCCTCAAGATTACCGTAATGCCATTCTTTGGTATCAATATGACCCTACTAAATGGCTTATTAAATGCTTGAGCTTTATAGAACAAACCTACGATCTGAATACCTTTTCTGCTAACGAAATAGAAAAAGGAAGGATACAAATGATCGAAAAGAAAGTAAATGAAACCAAAGGAAACCTTGAATTTGGTACTCCTCTACATGAATTACCAGAATACACTATGGAAGAATTTGAATCTATGGTAAAATTGAAGCATAAACAATGGATTCTATTAGACGGGATAATGTATGATGTTGAAGTATTTGACCACCCAGGCGGTTCCAAATATATCGATACCGGAATAGGAAAAGACATGACAAAGCCCTTCAACGGCGGTGTCTACAGTCATTCCAATGCAGCTCGTAACTTACTTACTAGCATGCGAGTAGGTATTATTAAAGATGAAAGTTAATTCTAACTACCTTTATTCCGAAATTGAAAAATAAAGAACACTTTTTGAAAGTGGGTTACACTGAAGAACCTGAAAATAAAAAATATCGATATATTTAATTTATTCTCTGCAATGTGCTTATAATTTGAATACCATTTTTATGTATGTAGATAGGAATTATTTAAGATATCCGCCCAAATATATATGCGCAATTAAATAATTGGAGTCGATAATTTTGTACGCAACATTATCTGTTTCGTTTTACTGTAATAAATGGATTTTTTTAAAAATATTCTTTCTGGGATTACAAGTGTTTTTATATGAGCTTCGTAGATGGTAGTTCATTCCTGGACAATTTTAAAATATGCCTCACTATATCGTATTTAGTTTAAACATGGCTAGTATACGATATATTTATAATATGTCGGGATGTAGATGATAAAAATAATTTATTTAAATGTAATTGAAAAAAATTATACTGTTTAGGGTTGATTAATAGTACGTCCTGAAGAACCTAGTTTAGTTAACGATTCTCGGATAAATCGCACAATAATAAAAGCTCTTTAGGAGAGTCAAACGCAGGCATGATGACTTCCAAAAAGTGAATCTTGCCTGGTTCTTCGTTAACTTTTTCCATAGTATTTTCAAATTCTTGACGAGTGCTGACTTTAGCCTCAATTCCAATAGGAGAAGGATTCTTTCCTTCGGTCTTGTTAACCTCTAAATTACCGCCAAAGTAATCTAAAGTTTGGCTGTACTTCCACATCTGGAAGTTGTTGTAACTACGCTCAGGGCCGTGAATGAGCTTTTCCATAAGATAACCGTCATTGTTCAAGAGGAAAATAACAGGTGTAAGGCCTTGTCGAATGAACACAGAAATCTCTTGTACTGTCAGTTGGAATGAGCCATCACCGACAAACAGATACACTTTGCGGCTACGATCAGCCATAGCAGCACCGACGGCGGCACCAACGGAATAGCCAATTGAACCCCAAAGAATTTGGCCGATAAATGTAGCACCCTTTGGACTTTCCATATTAAATATACCGAACTCCGAAGTTCCGGTTTCAGAGACTATAATAGCATTCTCTGCGATGTATTCGGGTACCTTGTTCCACAGATATTTATGCGTAATTTCGACTGTTCCATTTTCAATGGGTGCTGATCTGACGCGAGGCTTGTAGTCTAAGCTGATTTTACTTTCTGAGAGTGCCGCCGTTAATAGGGGAAGTATATCTTGCATACGTACACCAGAATATTCTGCATGAAAAATAACAGTGTTGCTACTGTTCAAAGAAATGGTTTTGATATTCTCTAATCCGTAAGTAAAGTTACCCGTATTGAAATCCGATTTAATAGAACCAATTTCAATTAAAAGATCGGCATTTTTTATTTCCTTGGAAACCTCCTCAAAGGAAATGGCACCAGCATAAACACCACGATAGTTTGGAAGCGATTCATCTATAGCCCCCTTTCCCATGGGAGCAGAAAAGGTAGGGAACCCCGCAGTTTTAACAAATTCGTTAACCTCGCCTGTGAGTCTATGGCGAAGAATACAGCCATCAACAATAATTGCAGGGTTTTGAGACTCTTGGATTACTCTCAAAATTTCCTTGGTAGCTATGTTTTTGACTTGTTCAGGGCTTTTGGGAGGAGAAGCTGCAAGAGGGAATAAAGAAGGCAGTTCCACCATCGTATTAATCAAGTTGAAAGGAAGACTAATGTAACCAGGACGTTTGTTGATAACTGCAGTTTGGATAACTCGGTCAATTTCAGAAATCGCGTTAGCGAGAGTTAAAGAGGCGGATGCAATAGTGACCATGGCGGACATCTTTTCGAAGACTCTGAAATCTCCATTACCAAGAGAGTGATGCACTAAAGATCCCTTTTCTTGAGTGGTGGTTCGGGGAGTACCAACAATATGGATGACAGGTAACATTTCAGAGTAAGAACCGGCAATACCGTTTATAGCCGAGAGTTCTCCAACACCAAACGCTGTGACGACAGCTCCAGCTCCACGAATACGAGCGTAACCGTCGGCAGCATAGGCAGAGTTTAATTCGTTTGCATTGTTACCCCAGGTTAAATCGACATCATCTTCAATGAGATCTAAAAGAGGCATATTAAAATCACCGGGAACACCAAAGATGGTGTCAATGTTAATATCTTTGAGACGATTGAGGATATATTGACCAATTGAGATTTGAGACATTTAAATTTGATATTCAGTAGTTGTTGCAATTAAAAATAATTACGAAAAAAATGGCAACACATCCCGCTATATATATTGTCAAAGATCAAAAAAAAACTTGCCTTATTGAAATGCATAAGATAAAACAAATTGCTGTATAGGCTTAAGCTTCTTGAAATAGATTTGGTTTCAGACCAGCATAGAGTAGCGTTATCATAGACTTACATTGATTCTAATGGAAATCCCTTATCTTAATAGTTTAGGAAAATCTATGTGAGCTGGTATTAACTTTTACTTCGCGTTGTTAAACTCTATAATTGGCTCAATAATCATTTAGACTATTACTCTATACCGGGCTCTAATACATAACGCACAGGCCTTTGATAAAATAATAGGTTTTAGTATTTAGATACTTACTTGGTATATGAACATTAATATAACTGCGAAGGTAAAAACAAAACGGAATACTGGTCGCGCAATACATATACTATGTAGAGCAGTAAAGTCAATGAACGTGATCAGCTAATTTTACAATGAACTCAGTCAGCGGTTAGCCTATTTAGCTGCCTAATCTATTTTTCTTTTATTTATTACATGAAAAACACTAGCTCTCTGGGATAAGTGTAAGAAAGTCGATACTTATTTACAAATATACATATTAAAATCGACAATCAGAAGTCGGCCTAATCGAGTATATTTTTTTTACGTACATGCTGCTATTATAATGTTGTTTCGAAGCACTGCAGTCTTTATATTAGTTTGAAACTTTATATCTTACACGAAAAAATATAACAAGAAATGATAATAGCGCATAAAAGGGTGTATATTCGTAGCCAGTAAATACAATATCGACTGTTTTGGCACATAAAACTAAAATTTTACAAGTCCCGGGACAAACTGATATTGTATACGCAGTAACTGTCTTTTTAAAACGCAGTAATACGTAAATACTCTTCAGGGATTTGCAATTTTTGAATATACTATTGTTACGTTAGAAATCTAGATACGATTTAACATAATATATCGTAGTTTAGTAAAAAAAAAAGGAACAAGCCGAAACTATCCTTTCCTTTTTCTGGTCTTATGTCAAATATGCTAAGCGTGGGTACGAGCCTTTATTTTATTATACTAAAATATACGCGCTTGGTAATGTTTATTTGGTAGGCTTCCCCCAAACTATTATGCTTTTGGTATCATTTCATTCTAGAAACTAAGATATATATAATATAATACAAGAATAGTAGTGCGTGTTATTGCATCTATAGTATAAATAGAATGTTTTACTCCTTTGATAGTAAATACATTCCGCTTTTTTCTCTACGTGTATATTAATTATCTATTTTCTACGATAATACGTTCAATTGATATGTAAGGGGTCCAAAATTATGTAAATATTGCCTAGATTTATAGCATAATATAAATGTTTGTTTTTAAAAGGAAAGTTCAGGCACACTATTATCAAGATTAATTTATAGGGGCTTCTAGAAAAGAGCGATCGGCTAAAAATAAATTACGTATCATGTATATTTTATTATCTTTCATATATTTGTATTGACTTGTTATGTAAATAAAAAAAACCTGCATTTGTCCGTATATTTTTAAATCTACGTAGGAAAAATGCGTAATAAACTGTAATAATGAGTCACGCTGTAAGAACTAGTAATTCATATTAGCTACTGGAAAGTTATTTGCCTCGAGTAATTAGATAAAGTTAAACAAAAGCAAAGACTTTTTTAACATTATTGCTAAATATTTTATAAGCTTGGTACGAATACTCATATTATTTAAGAGTATCTAAATTTAGACAAGATATAACTATATTATATAGAAAATACTTATCTTTTATGTACAATCTTACATTATACACCACATTATATGTACTGCACTTTTATTATTCATATGGAAATTATTATCTGCTCGCTAATTTTTATCTCTAGAAATAAAATAATAGAGGAAAGATGTCCAAATTATCATCACAAAAGTGTAAACCTCTGTTGTTTCCGTTGGTCTAGTTAATTTTACATATAGTGAAGAGTATCTTTCAAAAAGACATAGCATGTTCCAGGCAAACGGTTACCTGTGATTGCTAACTTTTTAATTTTTTATGCTGTCGCATTAATTGCTTATCTGTTTATATTGTTTTTTTTTTCTTCTATGTACTCGACGGATAACTCGAGATAAAAATGACGTTATGGTGAATGTGTTTTTGAGAGAGAGAGATATTCCGAGTTCTCGGTTAAAACAGATAAAGGCAATGACTCGATCTTAGAATTTCTACGCACACACCTTACATGTGAACATTAAGATCAGGTTATATATGCATCAGTGCATTTGTAGTACATTTGATAGTCAAAACTGTAATAGTTGAATTTTGCCATGTTTTATCCAAAGATGTCAATTTAATCTACCCTTTCTACTAATACTTATAACAGACCAGTTGGGTCATCAAGTTTATACGAATTTTTTAATATATACTACTTTATTTTCTTATTCTGTTTGATATGGTTTGTTTTGCTAGATAACATACGTTTACTGGTAACTTGCTTTATTACTAATAGTGTACTTATCGTTTGTGATGGTAAAAAAATTGGGAATAAATATGTACGCTAACTGTTTGTCTACCGAAACTACTCGCTGTTTTCTTATTTATCAGTCTTTCTCTACAGTTAATTTATAAAGGTAAAATTTTTGATTATATTTTAACACAACATATTGTCAAATAATGGATTCAAAGGCTAATGAAAAGCGATTAAACATATCAACGATGTAGAATGCTGCGTTTAAATGTAGTGTGTGTAGTGGTGAGTCATTAGCACTCTTTAGACAAACTCCGGTGATAAAAGGTTTCCTTTCAGTTTTAAATTAAAAAAATATTTTTCTATCATGTCTACTACAACTAATACTACCTTTGACCTTTCAAAAATCATTCGCCCCAACATTTTGGCATTAAAGCCATACCGCTGTGCTCGTGATGATTATAGTTCTGGTGTTTTACTTGACGCAAATGAAAATGCCTATGGCCCTTCTTTGGCAACTCAACGTGAAGGTGATTTGAACAGATATCCTGATCCTTATCAATCCCAAGTAAAGGAACGTATCTTAAAGTTGCGTGGTTTATCCTCTACAAAGAATTTATTTTTAGGTGTTGGATCTGACGAGGTCATTGATTTACTTTTCAGAATTGCTTGTGTTCCTTCAAAGGACAAGATCTTGATTACACCTCCCACCTACGGCATGTACTCTGTTTGTGCTCAAATCAATGACGTTCAAGTTGTTAAATCTCCTTTGATTGTTGAGAATGGTGCATACCAACTTGACATGGACAATGTAAGCTCTACCGAAATACCGGTTTTTATTTTATTACTAATACTGTCACTGTAGGTCTTTGAAACTCTTAAAGCTAACCCTGAAATTAAACTTATTTTCTTATGTTCTCCTGGTAACCCCACTGGTACCTGTCTTAGCCATGCCAGTATTCGCACCGTTCTTGAATCTGATTACCAAGGTTTAGTTGTTGTCGATGAGGCCTATGTTGATTTTGTTGACAAGGAAGAGGGTTCTGTTGCTACCTGGGTTGAACAATACCCTAACTTAGTTGTCATGCAAACCCTCAGTAAGAGTTTTGGTTTAGCTGGTATTCGTGTTGGTATTGCCATTGGACACCCTGATGTCATTCAAATCTTAAATAATACAAAGGCGCCATACAATATTAGTACACCTAGTGCATTAATCGCTGCTGAAGCACTTTCTGATGAAGGTATCAGAACCATGCACGATTACCGTAAGCGATTAATCGCTCAACGTGATGTTTTGATCGAAAAGTTGGCTCATGTTAAGGGTGCTGGTCGTATTTTGGGCGGTAATGACTCTAACTTCGTGTTAGTAGAAATTCTTGATAAAAACAATAAGCCTTGTAACGATCGTGCTGTCAAAGTATATACCATGATGGCCGAAAGTCTTGGTGTTGTCGTACGTTTCAGAGGTATGGAGTATGGATGTAACGGCTGTTTAAGAATTACTGTTGGTACTGAGGAAGAGAACATCACAATGATCAACATGTTAGAGAAGGCATTAAATGCTAACAATTAAAATAAAAGTTACCTTTTCGTTTAAACTTATGTAAAAAAAAAAATGTGTGTCTTGTTTCTAATAAAAATATAGAGCATACTAATGTAAAACTCTAACTAGATATTTGTGTGAAGATATATGCCTTGTGTGGGTAAAATAAATTAGACTATCGAGTACAATATCTTTTAAAAACGGCTTAGGTGTATCACGTTGTCAAATGTCCAGCCTTGAAGGACAAATAAAACCCAATATTTGTCATGTAACTCCCACTGATGTGGGTAATAAAGATAGAAACTTGACGGAAACTATAAAAAAAAGGAGCTAAAAACCGCTTATCCCATTTCAACGAGTGAACTTTTGTTAAAACTGCCAATTTTACAAAGAGTAATCGAGCCTAAAATGATGCAAAAAATAATATTTGTTCCGATTACATGATACACAACAACGGATAAAATACTTTTCCTAAGAGCTCTTTCTAGAATAAAATTGATATAATGGGGCTACTCACATGTATGTGACATTCATATTGCAACAAAATTTACAAATCGTTTGATTTGATTTAACCAAAGGAAAAAAAATGTGGAGAATACATGCGAGACTTTCTACTATCATGAGTACTTTGACAATTTTAATTAAAATTAATATGGCATGTCTCCGGTATGATGTGTTTCCTTTAATCTGTCAAAAAGGTATCCGGCTATAGAAGCAGATATTATGCTATTGGTGTTAAACGAGTAGCATGATTTATTGCTTAATACGGTATTTTGGACGCGTAAGGTATCATTTACTAAACTTTTGTGTGAATAATACTTTATACTGACGTTTGCTAGCTGAATTAGATTTAAAAGATTTCGTAAAATCCTTCTCTAAATGGGAACCCGTTTAGAAGCTGAACACATTACAAATAATGAATATTCTAAAGTGGGAAGTTACTGTAGTACATTTTATTTCCATAGCACTACAAATTTTGACTAATTTGTTTATTCACTAAACAGGAATCATAGTCGTGTAACAGTACTGAAATATATATAATTTATACTTGTTTCCTTCTTTTTTTCTGCTTTTTTCCCTAATATACTATTAATGTCTACTCTAACTGATAATCCCTTTGTTCGCGCTGTTGGAGTTTCAGTTGCAGTTGTTGGAGCTCTTGCAGTAAAGTATCCAGACCGTGCCATCTTCGATGAACATCGTCCGGGTATTCCATACAAATCGGGATATCCACTTGTAGGCATGCTGCCTAGTCTTATGCTTAATTCTTCAAAAATGCATGATGTATTGTTGAGAGGATTCGAAGACTCGGGTGCATTAACAACGTATGTAATTTAATCCTATTATGACACGTAACTCACATATAATTATATAGTACTACATCTGCTTTAGGTATACCTCGTTCTATTGTAACTATTAGTCCTTTGAATGTTGAGCATATTTTAAAACGTAATATAATTTGTCTCGTTTCGCTTTTTTTTTCTCTCCTAATTTTTTTTTTTTTTTTTGTAGACAATTTCGAAAATTATGCAAAGGGTCCTCAACTTAATAGATCTATGGGCGATCTTTTTGGCCATGGTATTTTCAATGCTAACGGTGAAAGATGGAAATATCAAAGAAAGACGGCCAGTCATATTTTTAATGTCAAGAATTTCAGAGATCATTTTACAGAGTAAGTACGCCATGATAAATTGCTTACATTTTATTAATGTTTCACCAAATAGAGTTTTTCTTAAGGAGCTTGAACTCACATTTGATGTTATGGATAAAGCTGTCAAAGACCATAGTATTATTGATTTCCATGATATTATGTTTAAATTTACCCTCGACTCATTCGTTGAGTAAGATAATAATCTAACTATTGTAATTACTAAAAAAAAAACTAACATAACTTTATAGACTTGGTTTTGGTGTAGAAATAAATGCTATTGGTAGTAAAGAGAAAGTTCCATTTGCAGCTTCATTTGATGAATGTCAATTGAATGGTTTTCAACGATTCGTAAATCCTCTTTGGAAAATAACGGAACCTATCGTATTTGGTCTTCAGCCTTGGAAAAAGTCGATTTCTCAACATTTAGAGACAGTTAATAAATTTGCATATGAAGTTATTGAAAGTCGTAGACAACAGTTAGCCAGAGGAGAAACGCATCACAAAGATTTATTGTCCCGATTTATGGAGGCACATAATGAAAATGACGAATTATTAGACAATAAAGAATTAAGAGATATGGTATTAAATTTCATTATTGCTGGTAGAGATACAACAGCCCAAGCATTATCATGGACTTTTTACATGCTCTTGTTGCATCCTAGAATCGAGAAACGTCTTTTAGAAGAAATTGAAAACTATGTTACAGATGATTTGGGTGATAGACCTGCTGAGTTATACGAAGTTATCAAGGGCATGACTTACGCACATGCCGTGTATGTATTTTTTTAGTTTATTTTCTGCCTATTAAAAACATGTCACAAAAAAGAAAGCTAACAAATTATTTAATTAGCTTTTATGAAGTATTAAGATTGTATCCATCTGTACCTAATAACCAAAAATTTGCACTTAATGATGATATTTGGCCTGATGGTACGGCTATTAAAAAGGGAGACTATGTCATGTGGTCACCTTGGGCTCAAGGTCGTTCTGAAAAAGTTTGGGGACCTGATGCTAAAGACTTTAAGCCTGAACGTTGGATCACTCCGGAAGGAGATCTTCGCAGAGAATCACAAGGTCAATGGCCAGGTAAATACACTTTTAATTTTTAAAAAAATGGTATGTATACTTATTATAATTTCTTAGCTTTCCATGCCGGCCCAAGAGTCTGTTTAGGTCAAAATTTGGCTACACTTGAAGCATTGGTAGCTATGGTTTTCATGGTTAAACGATACAAATTTGAATTAGTTTCTGGACAGAATATTACGTACCAAGTATCTTTGACCTTGCCTATGAAGGAAGGTATGAAAGTCTACGTATCTAAACGTTAATTATACTTTTTGTTTCTTATTATTTCTGTATATATAACGTTCTTAATCATCTTTTTTAAGAAAATAAAAAATCTTTATTATGAAATCTTAATTTTTGCTCATTCTGTGAGATCTAATCCTGCATTAATAATTTGTTACATAATACACGAGACGGTACTACTTTGGGACATCCGGCTCCGTAAAACAAAAAGATAGGATTTAAGACAGTATTAGACGTTTTTGATTGGCCACATCACCTGATATTCACGTGTATATCACGTGTATAAATTTTTTGTGTTTAATATATGTAGAAATACAATTTAAAATTGATATCTAACTGGGGAAGTGATGTAGTGGTTATCATATCTGCTTTGCATGCAGAAGGCCCCGGGTTCAAACCCCGGCTTCTCCATTCTTTTTGCGTTTTTCTGAAATATGTTACACGAACTTATGTAAGCTTTTGTCGTGATAACTTTTGTTATTATGAATTAAAAAATAAGTAAAGTTTATTAATTAGATTATTGAATTTATATTTTTGTAGGTCATTTATCACACATGTCTATAGGCAAACGATCAAGAGATACACTCCTACTTAATATTCAATTTTTTTTGTATTTATGAAGTATAGTTGCTTTAATGATAGCAGACGTTAATAATCAGGATATAAGTGAAATGTTATTTCTTTTTCCTCTTGAACAGAAAATCAAACGAGTACTGTACCATTTTCTTCAGATGGAAAAGTTACACAAATATAAATATTATTTTTATGTATAGTTATAAACAAATATGTTTAACGTTAATGCTTTTATTATGTAGTACAGTACCACTGCTTTAATCTGAATGTTTTTATTTTCTCTTGTATAGCAGTTTTTCCTATTGGAATTCTACTAAATCTAGTGATAAAGTTAACAAGTAGTTTGTTCGCACGTTACAGGTATTTTCGATTTCTGCATTGGTCTATTTTATTGACGAGAGAAGAAACTGTGCATGTACTGCATGACATGGAAGTCTGGTTTATCCTTGGTATGACATAGTGTTGCTAATAATGCATATACGGTTGAATATTTATAGTTTGTTTGCTTTTTGATATTGCGTTGTAAAAAAACTAAAGTTTGAAACATACAAGATCTTTATGATGTTGAGAAACATAGAAAACTTTTAAGAAGTATCACATGTTGTAAACGGCTGGCTCTAATACGTAATAAAATTAAGATAATGACATACATTTCATTACTATACAGATGAGATTGGTTGATTTCAATTGATACTACTTACGTCGTCTTTTCCTCCCCTCTTTTTTTTTCCCGCATTGGGCTCAGTTACTCATGCGAAAAAAAACATTTTTCCTTATGAAGTACCAGATTCTTTATATATGATATATATATGTGTGTGTGTGGGGGGGGGGATATATCGTGTAATTGGCGTGTTATTTCGAATTATAAGTCGCACATCTGTTTGCATCTCGTTATCAACTAAAAATGGAAAAATCACGATCGAATGAGATCTAAAATATCTAGGAAACAGTTAATTCTGGCCAATAGAAATAATAACATTGACATTTGATTAGCATAAATGAACTGTAGGATCTAATTTTAGTCCATGTCTAACTCTTAATACACCGTATGCTTGATCACTTTAACCTCATTAGTGATCACCTTTACTCTTTAATGACGATGTATAGGCATAATACTTTATAATTTTGCGCTTGGCGAAAGTACAGGCTGTAACTTTAAAAGCTTATTTAAAAAATAATGTGATTTACATACAATAAATGACATTAGATTAAACAAAAGGTTTTAGTTAATAGTCATGGAATTGGGGGTTTTTTTTAGTTTAGCACGTAATGTATTGTGATGTTTCTTTTTTTTTAAGAGGTAAAATAAAATTGAAGACCAATGCTTCTAAATAGATAGCAAACTGCCCGAAAAGACAGGAGCTATACGGATATATCCCCATTTGTATATTGCATTATGTCATGCCGTTTCTTCGGAATAGAAAGCACGCTCTTTTTTTTATGAAGAATAGTACGAGGCTAATGCAGACTAGAGATAAAAAAATAAAAGTAGATATGAATATCTCTTAGATGAAGAGTATGGGAAAATGAATTCACAGGTTTGCTAGAAACCACCCAATAGAAAATTTATAGATGAAGTCTATATTTATTTTTTGGTGGTTCTATGCTGTAAAATGTAATCGATCACATTTTTATTTTTATTTTTTTCATTTTACGAAACTCATTATAAAAGAACTCTTTTTCAACTCGAGTTTTTTATAATATTTACCAGATATTTAATAATTGAAAAATAAAAATGGTTATCAACAGAACCTTTAAATCCGAACCCCTTACAAGTCAAACGTTAGATATAATGGCGAAAGAAAAGGAAGAGTACAGCAACATTGCGGAAGCCATTGAAAGAAACTGGGAGATTCCCGATATTAATTTCAAGGAAATTTATGATGCTATTCCCCCTCATTGTTTCGTTCGCGATACTTTCAGATCTTTTTCGTATCTTGCTCATGATATCTGTTGGATAACTGTATGTGGTTTATCAACCAATTTATTTGATAAGATCCCTTATCACCCTCTTCGTGTTCTTGCTTGGCCTATTTACTGGATGTGTCAAGGTACCTTTTTCTTTGGACTTTGGGGTATTGCCCATGAATGCGGTCATTTAGCTTTCAGTCCTTCCAAGGTAATACCGCTATTTTTTTTTCTTCTTCTTCGTTTATTGCCAAACACTAACTTGATTTTTATTTTCATTAGCTTATCAGTCATTCTGTTGGATTTGTTATCCATAGCGCTTTATTGACTCCTTATCATTCTTGGAGATACTCTCATACCAAGCATCACAAAGGTCTTGGTGACATGGCAAAAGACCCTGTAAGTTTTAAAAAAAGAAAAACACTCCCTCTAGTTTATATTACTTACAAAATATAATTTATTATACAGTCAAACGTACCTCTTACTCGCTCAGACGTTGGTCTTCCTCCTCGCGAAAAAGACCCTCAAGCAGATGGACCTCACGATATGCTGGAAGAGATGCCTATTGTAACTCTGCTCACTCTTGTAGTGAAGCTTTTATTCGGATGGCCAATTCATCTTCTTACCTACGGACATCACCAAAAGTACGATGGTTGGACCTCTTACTTCAATCCTTATTGTGATGTCTTTCCCGATAGTCAGTTTTGGTCTGTAGTTGCCTCTAACCTTGGTGTATGTACCATGATAACTGCCTTAGGTGCTGTTGCATACAAATTGGGTGGTATGTTCGTGTTAAAGCATTATATCCTCCCTTATTTTGCCCTTAACATATGGATTCTGACGGTTACGTATTTGCAACACACAAACGCTAATGTACCTCATTATCGTAACAAGGTTTGGAACTTTCAACGTGGTGCTGCTCTTACGGTGGATAGATCGTACGGTACTATCCTTAATCACTTTACTCATCATCTTGGAGATACGCACGTAGCCCATCACTTCTTCTCTAGAATGCCTCATTATAATTGTGAAGAAGCTACTATTCATTTGAAGAAAGCTCTTGGAAAGCACTACTTGAAAGATACTACTCCTACTCTTATTGCTTTATGGAAAACTGCGAGAGCTTGTCGCTTTGTTGAAGATGACGGCGATGTTGTCTTTTATAAAAATTGAGTAATTGAATAAATAAAAATCTTTGATTTGTCTTGAAATGTTTTTCTTTTTTTCTTTTTGAATAAATTTATAAAACAGTTAAATCATATATGTAGAGTACGATTACTAAATAGGAAGGAAATGATATATTTACTATCCTTATACTAATAATAGAGATTTACACTCAATTAGAAATCGTACCATCAGTCTGGAAATAGAGAAAGAGAGAAATAGAGAATGAGAGTGTGTTAGTATTACTTGCCTTTTTTTAGGAGATATCAAAATGCGTGCACATCTGTTTATATAGATGACAGTAAGTATGAATTAAACCGTCGGATTCTCCACATTGCATTCACTTAGAACTAACTGTCTTGCAAATAATTTCAGATCTTTTTTTATTTATTCATAATAGATGATCTATTTACCTTACTTTATTAAGAGAATACAATAAAAAAGGATCAATGTATACAATGCAAATCTAAGATCTCTCATAATGAAGTCATTGGGCATAACTGAAACATTTTTTTGATGTTTTTCTCTAAGCAAGATTTCCCTTTGATAAAAAATATTGCATTTCATCTACTATCAATACTCTCCTATACTTGTTCTTTAGGAAGAGTGAGCAAGCCAAACTGAATTAACGGTTACATCTAGTAATACCACGTTATGCTGCATAATAAGCACCATGTACCCCAGAATATTTTAAAATCAAAAAGAGTATATCCGTGTTAAATTTCGATTCCATATAAAAATATCGTAAAAAATGGTGTTAAGCAAATGAAAGTACCGAGTTTCATTTATCAGATTCCAGTGTTTCAGTAAGCATGTATGCTTGTTCCTTCCCCAGAAAAATAAAATGGTTATAGAAGTTGGCGTCATAACCTTTTTGGGGATTTTTTTTTAATATTGACGAGGTACTAATTAAACTAGTAAATATTTTCGATTAGCTATATCCAAGTATGCCACAAACATCTTTACGTATCGTTTCGAAAATGTAGCAGTAAAGGTATCCCTGAAGCCCGTCTCCATGGAACGAACTTATTTGAGCGACCTTTCATGTTCCAGCACCGACGAAAGAGGTTCTTCGTGACTCCTTTTTCTCTCTTCAAACCAACTTTTTTTTTTCGTTCTTTTTTTTCTTTGCTTTCAACAAATCTTTATATCATGTCTGACGACGAGTTACTCAATAAGAAGAGACCTCTTGAAGAGAATCCAGTTACAGAAGAAGAGTCTGGTAAGAGGATAATACAGTACTACATAAAAAGATCCCAACTAATTTTTTTTTTACGTGTGTTTTTTTTTCCAGACGATGACATTGGACCTGCTCTTCCTCCACCTCCAGGAGAAGACCCACCCAAGAAAAAGAAGAGAAGTAAATGACTTGCTTATTTAATTTTTTTCTTCATCTTGTTGACGTTTTATTATTATTTAGCTCTTGCATATGAAAAGCTTTATCTTGAGCATTTACCTAATGCCGATATGTACGAAAAGAGTTATATGCATCGTGATATTTTAAACCAAGTAGCAGTTACAAAGTAAATTACAAAAAAAAAAAGCATCAAGCCAAACATCGAGTACTAATATTTTTTTAAAAAAAACAGGAACGATTTCGTCATTACAACCTCAGTGGATGGTCATTTAAAGTTTTGGAAAAAGACAGCATCCGGTATTGAATTTGTAAAGCATTACAAGTCTCATTTATCTGGCATTGTAGATATTGCACTTTCTGCAGATAACGAACTTTTAGCTACTATTTCTGACGACATGTCTTTAAAAGTTTATGATATCACCAACTTTGGTAAGTTTTAAAACTATTTTTCTTTAATGTAAAAATACTTGACGTGTGTTTTTTTTATAGATATGATCAATATGATCAAGTTAAAATTTAAACCCAAGGCTGTTTGTTGGATTCATCAAAAAGGTCAAGCACAAGCATTAGTTGCAGTGTAAGTTTTACGTGTAACAAAAACAATACATATGGAGGGGAAACGATTGCTAATTAAACGTGTAAATACTAGTTCCGAGACAGATAACTCCAATATTCATATTTACGATGGTCGTTCAGACGGAAAGCCTCTTCACACATTATCCACTATGCACAACAAACCAGTTCACTTGATTCGATTCAACACCAGATTTAACACTGTTGTCTCGGTCGATGCACTTGGTATGATTGAATACTGGTCACCTGAAGAACCATTCGAGTTACCTCAAAATCTCGAATTTGAATTAAAATCTCAAACCGATTTATATGAATTCAGAAAGAAGAAATCAGTTCCAACCTGTTTAAATTTCTCATTGGATGGACTTAGTTTTGTCACTATGAGTTTCCCTGATAGACAAGTAAGATTGTTTCGATTCTTGACGGGTAAGATGTATCGTGAATACGATGAAAGTTTACATGTGATTAGTGAGATGCAACAAGCTGGTACTGCTTTGATTAAATTGGATGATATGGAGTTTGGTAGAAGATTGGCTGTAGAAAAGGAATTGGAGAAATCAAACCAAGCAAAATATGTCAATGCTGGTAAAAAGAAAAAGAAAAAAGAAAGTGTTTTCGAATTATATATACTTATATCATGTTTTTAGTGTTTGATGAGACAGGAAATTTCATTATTTATGGTGCTTTACTTGGTATCAAAGTAATTAACGTACACACAAACAAGGTAGCTCGTATTATTGGTAAAGCAGAATCCAACCGATTTGTCAATGTCAGTTTATACCAAGGAGCACCCAAGAAGAAGGGTATCTATACATTAGCCATGGCAGCATCCGATAACGCAGCACTTCGCGAGAGTCAAGAATTAGATCCAACATTATTCTGTACAGCATTTAACAAGAATCGATTCTATATGATGACACGTCGTGAACCTTTCGATCATGGACAAAAGGGAGATCGTGATATTTTCAACGAAAAGCCTTCACGTGAAGAACAAACCGTTGCAGCTACACAAGAACGTAAACAAGTACTTGGTACTAGTGCTATTATTCGTACAACTTCCGGTGATATTCATATGCGTTTGTTCCCTGATGCAGCTCCCAAGGCTGTAGAGAATTTCGTGACACATTCTAAAAATGGCTATTATGATAATTTAATCTTTCATCGTGTTATTAAAGGATTTATGGTTCAAACTGGTTGTCCGTTTGGTGACGGTACTGGCGGTGAGTCCATTTGGGGTGATGATTTTGAAGATGAGTTCTCAAGAGAGGTAAGACATGATCGTCCGTATACTGTCAGTATGGCAAATGCTGGCCCTGGAACAAATGGTAGTCAATTCTTTATCACTGTCGCACCTGCAGTAAGTACAATAAAAAAAAAATCACACCATATATTGTATTAAACTAAACTATTTTCGTTTAGCCTTGGTTAGACAATAAACACTCAGTGTTTGGTAGAGTAACAGCTGGTATGGATGTAGTACATATTATAGAAAGTGCAAAAGTAGATAAGACAAATAAGCCATTTGATGATATCAAGATTATTAATATTGAAATTCGTTAATAATTATATGTATAAAAAAAAGGTTTATTGTTTTTTTTAATCATCGCTTTCACGAATCAATAAACGTTTACCAATCTTACGATTAGTTCTGATATCATTGTTTGTTGGTGAGCCAGCACCACTATCGGATAAAGTATGATCACTGTAGGCAGGCTCGTATCCATTATCAAAGTAACTGTAACCATCGCTTTGAGATTGATATTCTTGTTCTTCAAGAGCAAGAATACGTTGACGTTGAGAGATACCGCCAGGGTATTTTTCTTTTAATAACATGACCTTGACATCATTCAAGTATTTCTTTAAAGTTTGTAAGAATCTTTCAGTTTGACGATGCTTGGAAGAGGCAACAAACTAGAATGTATATAAAAAAAAATTAGTTGATATATTTTTTACATGTTTATGTATACACTTACCGAAATGCGATCCTCCTTGATAATGTAACCAATACCGAAACCATTAGATACAGTAGGACCGAAACCAAATAATCGAAGTGCGGGATTACCACAATTGGAGGTACTGATAACAGTGCCAGTCAAGGTACTCCAACCTTTATCAGTAAAAATTTGAGGTTTCTTTTCATTCTTGTGAATTCTATCCCAAACACATTCAAGAGCATACAAATGACGATCTTGACCTTGACCCTTGGAACACTCACGAGTGATATTGGTATGAGCCTTTAAAGCATCACGAAGTGAATCCAATTTAAGAGTAGCAGAAGCCGTAGTAGAAAAGAAGTTTTCAACAAAGGTACGAGATTGACAAGTGACGGAACGAATAGCTTCAGTACGACCATGTAAGAAAGTCTTTGTCATGGTAGGTTCATAAGTAGATTCACATTTACCGTAGAGACCGTAGTAAGCGGCTTGAATGGACATTTGTACAAATGCATCAGGAGACATCTTCATATCGGTAATAAAGTTTTTACCGTAGTCATGAAACTCGAGTACCTTGACCTCGTTTTGTAAGATTAAATCAGATAGTCTGGTTTCGGCAAAACGTACACCCATTTCTACTTCCTCCGTCATGTTCCATTCGATCTTTCTAGGGTTGTGATCAAAGTAGGCTGGGGAACTATCTGAAGATGAAGTTCGATCACGCGCACTGCTACTGATACTTTCACTGCGTTGACGGTAGTTGTGGAAAATAGATTGCGTTTGACTATTAATAGTCTTTGCGAAACGCAAAATCGTATCCGTGTATATATCAGATACGTAACGCAACACAGTATGACCATCCACACCTATTTTTTTTGAAGTAGCACAAGATAGTTTTTAGTAAATCGATTTTTTTTTACCCCACATTTTTTTTTATCGTAGTTACCTGTGTGTTCAAAATTGATACCGGCACTACCATTTTGACAAACAATGATCTAGAAATGATTAAGGGTGATTTGGTAAGCTTTTCCATTGTAACACAAAAACCTGGGGAAAATAAAATAAAAAAACTGCTGTCTTTTTTTTTTTACTTACTTGAAGCTTATCGTACCATCTATTGGTACAGGTTCCCACTTGCATACCTTGTTCTAAATTATAAGTACCACACAACATATTGGTACTCAAGTCTTCTGACGAAGTAGGTTTTACGTGATCAAGACATACGATAAAAAGAGCAGCATCCACTACTTTGAGAGCCTCACGATTTACGGGGTCACTCTTTAATTGGGTTCTTACTTTAGCCCAGTTACGACGATTTTCAGTAGTCAAGATACCAACAGCATTTTTAGCGATTTCGGTGACAGGAGTTTGAGCAGAATCTCTCAAAATAGCACGTAAATTAGCAGCAATTTCTTTTTCAGACAAGACAAAACCACCGGATTCATCAAATACTTCAAAGTGATAAAATTGAGAATGAGACATGACAGCAATATGACGACCTACGATTTCATTATTGGGAGCAATGTAACAACCGTTTTCAGTAGGTACACGAGCAGTGGCAAACAAACGACTGAATTGAGACATACAAAGTGGGGTACCACGAAACACATCTGGTTCTAAATGTTTGGTCTTGAGTGCATGAACAAAAGTTAAAGTAGAGTAGATTAAAGAGGAAGCACGAATCACTTGATCGTTACGAAGTGGAGTAGGATCATCTTCCAATAAAAAGAAGGGATTCAAGTTTAAAACTACTGGGTCGGTAGAGTGGAGATAAGAATCGTACCAGAATTCTTCAATATAAGAAGATTTATCGGTTGCGTATGTCTTAAGCTTTTCTTGAAGAGCTGGGCCTTCGTTTGTCATAAAGTCTTGAACTGATTTAGCAGAGGCAGCATGTTCTTCCTTAGTCTATGTATTACGCGTAAGTATGTTATGCGATTTTTTATTAATATTACTTACCTGCAAGGGTTTTAAAGCCGCGAGATAACGTTTAGCGGTATCTTCAAGCTCGGGAATAGGAAGCTTTGGTAACTGATTTTGATACTTGAAAGTGACACCATCAGTAGGCTCACGGTCAAAACGAAGAGACATTTTATTAAACATCTTGTAAAGTTAAAGTAAAGTAAAGAAAACAATAAAAAATAATAAGGGGTTTTTATAATCAGATATCAAAAAGTGTGGGGAAAAAAAGTTTATTTTATATACGAGATTTTTACTGAATTTGATTGGTGTAACGATATACATTGGTGTCTCTTTTAACAAAACCCAATTTTTGATAAAGTCTATTGGCTGATTCCCTTTCTGGTCTGCTCGTCAAGTCTATAGTTTTAGCCTGGAGAATTTTCGCACGCTCAATGGCTTCGTTGATAAGATTGGATGCTATACCTTTACCCCGATAATCCGAGTCTACTACCACGTCTTCAATATGGACCCGTAATCCTGTGAAACAATTTATATACCCTAGTGTGGCCGTTCCAACAATCTTGTTTTCGTCGGTGGTTGCTACAAAAATACAGCTTTGACTTGACTTGATGGCATTCACTACTAATGACTCATTGCAACTGGTCGAAAGTTGTTGAAGTAAACTAACTAGTTCGTTTACCTTTTCTTTTGTAACGTCTTTTTCGGTTATTTGTTTAATATGTATCATGGGAGTTTTTTTTTTTGAAAAAATAAAATAAAAATGCGTGATATTTTATAAAGAGTTCTCTTTTTTTTTTTCTGTAAATATCTTATTTTAGAAATAATGCCATTAGAACGTTTACGGTCACGATTATTAAAAAAAAATGCCCACCAGATTTTCGCACTAGGTTTTTTTTTAAAAAAAGTAGATGTCGTGCTGGGAAAGCCTTATCGTAGACCAAAACAAAGGATGGTACAACGAGATATGTTATAAAAATGTCTTTTAGAAAAGATAGATAGTTACAGCACAAACCAACCACAAATCGTAAAATAATTTTATTGGCAGTAAAGTGAAAAACCTGTGCGTTTATCTTTCCTGGTTTTTTTTTTAACAAGTATTTTATTTTTGTATTAAGTGTAAACTTTATTTATTAAATAAATAAAAAGACTAGCCATACACATTATTTAAGTATGTGATGCAATTTTGAGGTCTTTTTAGTAGTAGCGGCCATCTTGTAACTAGAGTTCTGTATCCGTATACATCAGCTTCATTTTTAAACGAGCATACAGAAGATAAATCATTGTCATTCGCTTTTTAAATAGTATCAGAGGTAATAGTAGTGGCTTTTATGTTGTATACAGATACAGGTCCAAACATAAACAAAGGTAATTTGGAAACACTGTTTCCAGGCGGAGTATAGTAAGTATCACGCATGTAACCGAGCTTTGAGTTGATACGACGACTTTCCGTTCTGTTAATGATGCGTCACTGGAGATTTTACAGATCCAAAATATGTTCCCTCGTTTTAAGCAATCATTTTATAGATGCGCCGGAATCTTTGACGCATTGTTCACTGAATGGTATATTGAACGAATACCGATGCATAAGGACATATAGACCCACGCTTTCAAGATGAACGGTAGATAAACTACAGTTAGCACCGGCAATTTGAACAATCTATACAGCATTACTCCCAATGTCTTCAGGAATAATGCTAATGATACCGTCTAGTGAATCCTTTCCTTAATGGGTTCCCCGCTTTTAATTCTTATAATACCTTCTTCTGGGGGGGGGGGGAAGAGCTTCGAAGACTGGGCTCCAGATACGCCTAAGAAAAAGAACGCCAGTGGTAGTAATACTAGCGGATCGGGATATATTTCTTTCTCTTTTTTCTTGGGCGAAGAACGTTTCGATGTTGTCCTTTTAAAAAACCAAAACGTTAACCGTCTACGTGTTTTTGATTATCAGAAGAATTTATTTGAGTGAAAATATCCAAAGATAAAAGTATTAGACAGCGAGCAGTAGAACTAGAAAAAAAAACAAGGTATATCAAATAAAGGGAAAAGACGCGTTGAGAGTAGTTTATCACACAGGTTAAACTCTGATAATAGATAAAGCCACATTACTGACGTCTTTTTTAAGACTTGCCTGTTTATTTGTAAAAAATGGACTTACATGAAACCTTTTTATTTTTTTACCTTTTCAATCATGAATCCTTGATCTTAGTAAGTATAGTTTATATGTACATCTTTTTAAAAAATCCATATCTTATGTTTACTTTTCTCTGTCATTTAGTGTTTGTTTCTCTTCTATACCCTTCGTTTTCTTACGTCCTTTCAAACGGACACGGTATTTCTTAGAGTAACTGTCTTCCATAAAAAAATGTACGTGAATGAAAAGGCTACAGGTAATATACAGCACATTAAAGTTATCAATCGATATAAATTGCTGTATCCGACCTGCCAGAAAAGAAGCTGAACTTGCAGTAACTGAAATATCTCGTAACGGTTTAAATATCTCGCAAATATATGTACAAAGCATGCACTGTTACTTGCATACGTTAACAAAGCCATACAGCAAAAAAACTAACATAAAATGATTTTTTCCGTTGTGTCTGGAGCCCTATCTTCGAAGCACCTTTGTGTTTTTTGTCATTTCGGCGCTGTCAATAAAGCTCGGATGTATGATCAGTTTTGTCATTATAAATAGACCACGTAAGTAAAAGTGACCACTCGTTTATCAACCTAAGAAAAACAAATATCAACTAACGGACTAACACTTTTCTACTTTAGTTAAATATATGGAATTATGGTCTTTAAACCTCGACGATGGTATGCTCGTTATGCACATTGGTGATACAGGGTATTTGGAAGAAGTGATTAATTTTCAGGACGTAATTGCATTACTGCTGTCGAAATTGAATACACCAGACAATTTAGCCACCCTTAATCATTTTTATACTACTTTTTGCAAATATATTTATATTAAAATAATAATCATTTTTTATGTGCACTTGTTCTACACTTGTTTCATGCAAGAAGTTTAAAAAAAAGCGCCTGCTTATATATCTGCTTTATTAAAGATAACATAGAATAACAGTCCTTTAAAATCATTACGTTGTTTATCAAATATGATAGCGACTTGTAAAAAAAAAAAAAGAAGGTATTTATTTCTCACTTTCATAAGACGAGAGAATATCATCAACTATTTCCTTCGCTAAATTATATTCAATTCCTTTCATGAGCATTTCTGGAAGCTGCATTTTAATTTTTCTGATTGTTTCCTTTCTTTCATGTGCGTATTGCTCTCTTTTCATTTCTCGGTGTACTTTTAACGCATCAGCAATGTGATTTTTTTGAAGATCGGACGCAGTTAATTTTGCTTTTTTTTTGGGGCGCCGTTTCTCTTCTTCACCGCTGCTATCAGAGGCAAGGTCAGACTCCCTTTCTATTGCCACGCCTTCCAGCGTATTGGCTATAGAGGGTGATCTATTACCTATCGATACGTTTATTTCCTCCTCTCCTGCTCCGTTTTGCCTATACTGTTTCAAGAGCTTATAGCCCCGGCAAATGCCTTCTAGTACGGCTATAAGAAGAAGAAGAAAAAAAAAACTGTTTAGGTGAACATGAAAGCTACGAACAGCACTAAATAAAAAAAGTTACCATCTTTTCTGCTTGGATCCATCTCACGAAACGAAGGCGATTTTTCATTTTCATTTGCGATATTGTATGTTTTGATAATTGTCTCTAACTTGGATTTGATACTAGGTCCCTTTCGATGTGCATATCCCTTCTCGTCGAAATATTTGACAGCACGGTCGACTACTTCGATTTTTTTTCCGTCTTGTTTTCCAGTATAAATGTCGTACTCTTTACCGTCGTCTTTGAATAAAAATTGCATCAATACGTCATACGAGCAAAGGTGTCTGGTATCGTCATTATCATCGTACCAACCAGTCTGTTTCTTCTTCTTTCTTAATAGCACATTACGTGTTGTGAAGGAGCTAGCTTCGGTAGAAGAAATGTCGGAGGCGGTCAAACGCCGTGTGTTGGGATTCGTAGAGGAGTTATTAGCTTCCGTAGAAGAGACGTCGGTGGTAGTTAAAGATTGCGTGTCAGGATTCGTGGAGGAGCTAGCGATGTCAGTTGTGGTTAACGATCGCGTGTTAGGATTTGTGAAGGAAGTATCTTTTTTAGGAGCGATGTTGGTCAGGACTGAAGGTTGTGTGTTGGGATTCGTGAATGAACTAGTTTTCTTAGGAGCGATATTAGTTTTCTTTGGAGTGATGTTGGTTGAAGATCGTGCGGTTGGATTTGTAGAGGAACTAGTTTCCTTGGGAGCGATTCTGGTTAGCGCTAAAGATCGTGTGATGGGATTAGTGGACAAATTAGCTTCCTTAGGTGCGATTTTGGTCAGTACTAAAGATCGTTTGTTGAGATTCATGTTTATTAATTTGTCTTTTTTGTCCCAGAAAGAGATACAGTGGGGGGACTCGAAAATGAAAAAAAGAAAAAGAAATACACTTTGAGTTTGAAAGCTTTTCACCAATAGAATCAAGTATCTTTGCAGTTTTATGTAATCTATTAAAGTGGTAAAAGCAGGCAAATTGAGATTTATGGCCAAATGTGTACTTTTTTATTTCCCAATTACAATCGTGTGGAGCAAGAGGTACTCTTATTCACGGTGGTTAAGATATCATGTTTGCATTACCAAACGTTATCAACTTCAACAACAATTTTGTTTAACCATTCTTTATTAAGGCGCGTCTGGATTAGAAGACAAAAACCTTAAATTTAAACGGGAAGAGACTTTTTCATTTTTTTTTAGAGTAGATAAAATCACTTTTCTTCCTCTTTACTTTACAATGCATTCCAGTAAGATTTTATATATATATGTGTACTTCTTTTGAAGGAGCGTATGTCTTAAATATTCATTTATTATTCTTGGCATTTTTGTTTTCTTTATGTCCGTACAAAATGACACTTATTATTATGAGTTTTTATTATAAAGGTACCTACACCCCCCAAAAAATGTCACTGATTTGATTTTTGCTTCATTCTAATCCAGACGCACCTTACTCAAGAAGATACTGAGGAAGGGATGGGATCTTGGCTGTTGTTATTGGTTGGAGGAATCCATGTTGACTGTCGTTCCATGGTTGTATCTTTGTGTTTTTTAGATCCATTGTTTTGATTGTCAATGTTGATTAAAGTCAATGCGGATCTCTAAACATTTATAGTAAGTATTTTTCTTTTATACATATTAATTCATCTTACTCTTAAAGTCTGTAATAAATTCACGGCTTGTCTGAAATTGAAAATATCACTTCCATTTTTCACCAAGGAGCATCTTCCTTCTTCGGTCCCAACGTACAAACCATTTGCTACGAGTTTAACAGAGAACTGTCGGACCTATCATCATAACATTAGAGTTATTTAGATGTATGATTTTACTTTCGGTGAAGCCGAGACCTTTACGGAATACTTTTTTTTTTAAAAAAAAAATTGTAGTATCTTGAGGTTATTTATGATACTAATATTACTATTGGTTAGTTGGACGACATGCAATCACACTTACTATTCGGAATACGTTGTCGAAAGTCGTGGATTCCTGGCCTTTCGCAGAGCTTTCTTTTCTATTGGCTTCAGGCTCTCGCGGAGCTGATATCCAATTTTGCTTTCTTTATAAAAGCAGGAATTAGGTTACTTTTGCAATAACGTCAAATATTATGTTGTTCACCTAATATTACCTTTTCGATATCCCCGACATTAACGATATATTCAAAGAGTTTCGTGGACGTGAAAGAGGGTGGGATATGTCTCTCGTAAAAAAATAAACACATTACGTCCCAATAAGTCTTTGTGGAAGGAGTCCTTTTTGGAGAGATCGAGTATCCCATTTGCCCCGAGGCTAAGTGTAGAATACACTTTAGTACTGGCTACATAATACATATCATAATACTTACGCGACGATATTTTTATTATTATCGTTAAGAGTCTTATAGTTTTTTTTAAACAAGCTCTTTTGATAGTGGTGGCTATAGATAAAGGGCGGCTTGGGATTATCGCGCCATCATGCTCACCAAACTACTAGTAGGTTATTAGTTGAAAGGTTACTTTGTCTTTTTTTTTTTTTTGTACTTGAACTATACCGTTTTAGCCTTTTTCTGTTTTTGTACGTTATAGATTTGCTTTAGTTTGGTGAGTCTGCCTTCGTTGTGGAGGGTATGCGCTTTATATTTTCTTTTAAGCAACTCAATTGACGTATTTAACCAAGTCGAGTGAATCTCAACGACCAATTGTCTGACTTGGTCGTTTACATCGACGTTAGCATCTTCTATTGAGTCACTTTGTTTTCTTGTTTTAGTCATAGTGAACACCTTAAAAAGGCTGTATACCTTATATCAAGAGACATTTTCGAATTTTGAATTCACTTGTTTTGAATGCTCGTAGGGCCTTTCTTTTCAGAATCTCATTTATACAGTTGGGAGGTTTGAGAAAACCAAAGTTCTTGAGGACGCACACATAATAGGAGGTACTTGCTCAAGTATGAATTCACAGTTAAAAAAAAAAAAAAAGGAATAACCAACGCGAATCTATTTTATCATACTTTTTTTTTTCGCGTACGGACTCATATTTATACATCAACAAAAGACTAGTTTTTATTGTAAGTAAATAAGTAAAGCGTGTCTATTATTTGTTTCTAGTAAAGAAATATATAATAAAGGGTCCGGACCACAAAGCCTATATATATTGGGTTGTTGCACATAAAAAAAGGGATCTGATCTGGTCTTATCCTGTACCACCCTCCTGCCTTTATAGTTTATTAGAAACTCATAATAATAAATTTAATAGTCAAGAAAGATGCAAGTTTATCAATGCGGGTAATTAACATTATAAGAAGACGACTAGTTTTTTTATCTTGCGTAAAATAAACCGAGTGTGTTAAGTTTGTTTCAAATCACTAATATATAATAACAGGACTTAATCTTTCAAGAAGTACTACATTTATGTTAAATGTAAACGCAAAGAAATATCGCCAGACTACATGTATTAAACATCTGATTTATTTATTTATTTTTTTAACAAGCACAACCATTTGATTCTGTAGTGTCAGATGTATTAAGATCTACTTTTTGCACTATGTAAACAAAGAAAATCAATTACTACATAAACAAAAAAAAAAAAAAAAAAAACTTACTCTGTTCTTTTCCACCTACTACTTCTGCTTCCATACCAGGTAATGCTTGAGCAATGCGCCTAAACAAAGTCTTTACATTATGCCCAAGCTTTGCACTTGTCTCGATAAACATAACGTGACAATCATTTGCCTTCTTTTCACCTTCCTCTAAAGTCACTTCTCTTTTATCATTCAAATCAGTTTTATTTCCTACGAGAACAATGATGACTTCGGCGCCACGTTCTGCACGTACATCTTCAATCCATTTAGATGTGTTTTGAAAGGATATACGACTGGTGATGTCATATACAACTACTGCAACTGAAGAATCTCGAATATAACTTGGAATTAAACTTCGGAACCGTTCCTAAAAACAAACTCAGCAGTTTTAATATAAAAAAACCTTTTTTTGCGAAAAAGTAAAACTGTAATGCATATTTTTTTACTTGTCCTGCAGTGTCCCAGAGTTGAAGACGAACTGTTCGATCTTCTAAATACATTGTTTTACTCAAAAAATCAATACCGATAGTAGCCTATAAACAAAAAAATTTTTTAGCGTGATTTAATAATAAAATGAGAGAGGTTTTACCTGGTAGGTATTATCAAAAGTGTCATACATAAATCGAGTGATGAGAGAAGTTTTTCCAACTTTTTTAAATGAAGTTGGATTCAAAAGAGATGTTTAAATAAGTACCGGATGACTATATATTTCTTCTTTGTTCTTACCACTTTGTTCTCCAAGAAAAACGAGTTTAAACTTTCTTAAAGGATTACTAAACTCTTGACTCGTCATTATTATTTTTTAAAAAAAAAGAATGAGAGAGTAATATAAAAGACGAGAAAAATAAAATAAAATAAAATAAACGGGGATTATATATAAAGTGCAAAAAAGTAGGAGTTCTGATTCTTTATGCAGCCAAAAGTGAATTATTTTATTTAAAAAGAATTTTATGTGTGTGTTTGATTTAGGCATCAGATAATTGAGCTTGTGAAAGTCTTGCTTCTAAACTACGTAATGCTTCTTCTTTATTCATCAACTCGGCTCTCTTTTCTTGAATTTCCCTTTGAACTTTTAATTCAATTTCACGAAGCTTTTCTTCTTCTTTTCGTAAATGTTCTTCCTTCAATCGTACGCTTTGACCAGCCATTTCATCAGCGTTCATAGAAGCATCACTACTATAACTAAAATAACAATTAGTTAAACCGTAGTAAAATACTATATAAAGAAGCAAAACTTACTCTTGATCACCTCCATTGACAGTACGACTAAGCTTTTCAGTACGATAATTCTCATATAAAATATCATGCGTGATTTCCTTGAGGTCTTGCAAATGAGAACTATTACTGGTGTTCATTAGTATCGTATTTTAAATATTCTGCAAACAATAAAAATACCTTAAGAGAGCAGATCTTAAACGAGCGAAATCAGAATGTTGGGGGTTATCCACTAAAATAAATAAAAAATAGAAAAAGTAACAAAGTATGCATAAATAAACGCAGATCAATATGTAAGGTTCAGTTTATACATTACCTTCCACAGCACCCCATGGGTACTGTCTTCCACGTACAGAGCGACCATTTACTGTGATCTCTTCATCACTACCAATAATTGAAAATGGTAAAAGGGCTCTTAATTCACTGTTTTCTTCAATAGTATCTTCATCATCTTCTTCTACATCATATGGGAAATTATAGATGCGAATATTATAATGTTCAATATCTTCCATAATCTATTAAGAAATAAATTTTTTAGTCAAGGGGGGGGGGGAGAACTTCGTGGTACAGTATTAACTTACTCTTCTCTTAAAGTCCTTGAGTTCTAATGGAGTAAGAGAATCAGCACGACCAACAACAGGAATAACATTTACACGAGGACTTAGGCGACGCATTAATTCAATATCAATTTCACGAAGACTACATTTGTTTGTTATTAATTGTGTAAATGACTAGCGTTTTTTTTTTTACTTACGCATGACCTGTAGGTGAAATAAAGTATAGAAGTGCATGGACACGATTATCACGGAAACGAGGATTACGTTTAATTCTGGATTCCTCTGCTAAAATATCATCATATTGTGTTTCCAAGTGACCCACAATTTCTTGGAAACTAAAATATGTGTAAGTTTTACTATCCCCAAATGTGTGTGTGTGTGTTTTACCATTTCTCATTATCAATATTATCACCAAACCCAGGTGTATCAACAATGGTTAAGGAGATTCTGTATACATAAATAAGTAAATAAGGGGAAAATCATCTCCCTTTTTGGAGAGAGCAAAAAAAAAAAAAAAGAGGGGCAACAACTCCCCCCCCCCCCTTTTAGCCCAATTCACAACACTTTACCTAACACCGTCCTCATCCAATTCTAAAAAAAAAATATATTACTATGATTATTCACTACATGTACTACGTAAAAAAAGAAGAAGCTTTACCAACAGAAACAGGTTTAATAAGAATTCCTTCTTCGTTATGTGCTTCCTCAGGATTATCACAAATCTTTTTAGATAATACGTTTGAATCACAAAGTGTATTAACAAAAGTAGTACGACCTGTACCAGAGGCACCTGTATATTTATACATTGTTAGTTTACTTTTTTAAAAAGGGCGTTTTATATACGTATACTTGCCTACAACCATTAAAGTGAATTGAAACCCTTTCTTTACGTTCTTTCTACGTCCTCCTAATCTCTAATAGAATAATGCGTGTTGAATAAGGAAGTGTATGCATACTATTTTTTTTAGTTTCTTACGTGTGCCATGTTTATGTATTATTAGTTTTTTTTCTTTAAAAAAAGAGAGAGAGAGAAACCAAGAAAGAAAGAAAGAAAAAAGGGAAAAAAAAAGAAGGTAAAATAAAATAAAATCAAAAAAAAGGAGTAAAAGAAGAATAAGGGATAAAAAGGGGACAACAACAACAACAAAAAGGGTCAAGTTGTCTTGTGAATATTACAATGCATACACGGACAAGTATTTTTTTTTATAAGAGGGGCATTCTTTATTTGTTTACATATATCCTCTTTCGTTTAATACTAGATCTAATGTCTTTTCAGTATTTAATCGGCCTTTTGATTCTAAACTCTCCCATATTGATCTTAATCGCGTAACAAACCCATTTTCTAAACAAGTGTCAATTACAATCGACACACTTTCCTTGTCAAAATTATTACTTGTTTGGGCCATATCCCAAATCTCCAATACAGAACTACCATCACCCACCACTTTGTACGCCTTCATCAAATGGTTAAACACTTCAAGGTCAGGGTCAAGGTATAAATCCATACGAATTAATTTATGTAATTTCTCTAATACATAATCGTCCCTTTGTTCTTGACACGCCTTTAACATATTGACGTACATTTGTGAGTTGGGTTGGATTTCTAAATGACGCATATCGTTAAATAAGGTAAGGGCGGTCAGTAAAGACGGTTGTGAATCTCCTTCGATATTGGAATAGATGACGGAATCGACGTCTTGTACAGAGTATTGGTAAAGTGGCTCGTCCGTTGGATCGTAACGCGTTTGGTTTAAGGTCATGTTGTTTTTATTCGTCAAGGAATCAATCATACTGGCATAAGTCTCGGCATTCAATCGTAAATCTTTTACAGAATCGGTGGCCGAATCTTCATGATCACGCAACTCGTAATAAATCTCCATGGCTTCTTCGTATTTACCGTCGTTAATATAAGACAGCATTAGTTCGCTGTAGGTGGTCATATCGGCTTCAATTCGATGGTCTCTAAATATATGGTCATACAGTTTTTGTGCTTGATCCGATCGGCCTTGTGATGCTAGTTGGTGCAACAATTTATTATACTCTTCAGTGGTCTTTTGTTGCACTTGATCTAGGACGGGGACGATCGAGGCGGCATCTTTGGTTGGGGGAATAATAGAATGACTCGAAAAGGATCGCCATGAGTGACGGGTGGTATAGATTATTGGTGAGGAAATGAGGCGTTGTTGCTTTAAAAGTGTTCTTTGGGCTAAGCAAAGGCGACCAATACTCTTGGTTAATCTTAATATAGACATTGTTTAATACAAGAAAAATATAATTGGAAATATTTTTGAGGAATTCTTTGATGCAGTCTTATCCATGCTGTCAATCCAGAAAATAAAAAGTGTGACGTATACTTTTTTATTTTTATTTTTATATCCGCGTTCATGCGCATTAAAGATGTTTGAATAATAAGCACAAACTGTTTAGTAAAAACGTATACTGTAAAGGAGAATGTATTAACATATAGTAGTTTACATATAAAAAAAAAAAAAACTGTACAATATATTAGTTTAAAGGAAAAAAAAAAAAGCGAATTTAGCGATAGAAAAAAAAGAGGCAAATACGTAAAAAAAGAGGACATCTGTTTTTTATATAAGTTGCGTAACTTATCTCGTTGGACCATTCTTGGTTTTGGTCTACGATACGGCTTTCCCAGCACGGTACCTACCTTTTTTTCGTTAAAAACCTGGTGCGTGTACCTCCTTATACTTTGACGAATCAAAAAGTATAGATAACTTTTCAAAGAGCGGAACACGTCTTTTTTTTTTTTCTTTTCTTTACGTTTTCGTTTCAATAATGTCGTCATTACCACACGAAGTCTTGACGCTTATATTTGATTATTTGGTAGTAAAAGAAATATTACCATGTCAACTCACCTGCAAGCAATGGCACAAAGCTTCATTAACGTGTTTATATTCGCACCAATTTATACATTCAGACAAAGACGCAACTCTCTATGTTCGCACAATATCTAATTCGCCACACTTGGGTAAATATCTCAACAGTATCGCTTTTGAAAACATATTTGAGAAAAATAGTGAGGGAATCGTATTTGACAAGCACGGTATAGTAGACGTGGTTATACGGTACTGTCCTAACGTCATAAGAATACAATGTATAGATGAAGAAGATTTCCCGTTCTGGACTCAGCTTATGTACGCAGCCTCACAAGGTCAGTTGTCACATTTAAAATCCTTACCGCAATGTTCTAGCGCAAGTTTGGAGTCGTACATTTATACGGCACTATCGTTTAAAAATTCTTTGGCCACTTTAGAGCTTTATGATGATAGTTCTTGTTTCGGTCCCCAAGTAGCTCGTTTAGGGGCGTACCAAACGTTATGTGATCAAATGGACCAATTTGAAAAATTGGAAACTCTTCGTCTTAATTACGTTTCTGATAAATACTTGAGTTATTTTGATGGGTTGATTGACAAGTGTCACCACTTGAAGGAAGTTAATTTCAATATAATCGTCAAGGACATACAGCAGCCACCAAACGACGAACCAGAATCAAAAATTCACCCTCGTCCTGACGTACGTACATTTGAATGTAATTGGGGTCTGATAAATGTCAAAAGTCAACTAGAATACGTTATGTATAAGTTTCCCAATCTCGAAACGTTGAGGGTGAACGAATCAGAGACAGACGAAGACGATGTAGTAAATTGTTCTGGCCCTACCTTAATTAAATTTATACAGTACATTATGTCGGTATCAGATTTTTACATACATATGGATATAAAGGAAGAAGACCTATTAAATATTTGGAACGAGTTTAGAAAGGGAAAAAATGGATCTAAGAAACTATCCATAGCGTATTCTTTTTCAAACAGTTGGAGTATAGGAATATCCGCGAACCGTGGAATAATAATTAGATTCCCGGCAGTTATAAACGATGATGACCCATCACACATCCGATTCTTCTCTGGGGCAGGTGAAACGGTTCAATCGATTACTATAGATGGATCTGCAAGGAGTATTAGTATAGATTGGCTATTTGACATTCTTCAACTTTGCTCTTTCATCGAAGAAATCACAATAAAAAACCTATCCTATTTATCGCAGAGCCGTAACACATTGAAATACCCTTCCGTGAAGAGACTGAAAATTAATTTATTATACTACACGAACTCAAACATTTTTCTTAGTTGTCTATCTTTAAACCTTCCTAATATCAATCAACTTTCTTTCAAAGTTTATGCCGCTAAAGATGACGATACAGAACCTATAACCATTCATATGCCTCATTCTTCTCTGGATTCCTTGACATGGCTCGACCAATCATATTCTATGGAATATTTTAAAGGCACAGAAGTTTACATCAAGCTGAAGACAGATGCAGGCACAAAGTTTTACGTAGGCATTAGAAACATGTTGTTCGAAATAGAGTCAGACCGTTATCTCTTCTTTTCGAGGCACACTCGATTCGATATAAGCTGCAAACACCTCAAGGAACTCAGAATAAAAAGAAATATCGCTCCTGAATCCGATGCTAATTTGGTTTTTTAAAACAATTTTTTTTTTTTTTTTACTATTATAAATATTTTCTTAAAAGTTAAATAAAAAAGATAACTTACTCTATCTATTTCTAAAAACTATTTTTGCAAAATAAAATTGCTTAGATACAACTATTTTGAACAAGTACGAGAATCTCAAAAGGGGTTTATTTTTATAGTGGATAATGCTACCAATTGATAAGCAACTCTTTTTAGATCAGGAGATCGAGAAACTGACAATAATACATAATAAGAATACATATACTCTAACTGGTAGTCTTTATATATTAATTCATACTTGTGGTGGATAAAGCGGTTTTAGTAGAAAAAAAGTGTGCCTTTTTTAAGATATATATATACATATATAAAGAGGTATAATAAAATAATTACAATGATTAAGAGAGGCAAAAAGATAGTCTTTGAAACGATTAAAGGATTCAACAATCGCAGTCCCGGGTGACTTATTCGCTGTAGTTATATAAGGATGGAGCCAAGTCGATAATTTCTCCAGCTGTTCGTTTAGATCACCGTTACCAATAATTTTAACTTGTTCCTCTTCATCTTTATAGACGTTATAAACGCCAAGAAAGAAGGCTCTTTGCTCTACCGGTGGTGTTGGAGACGCATTTGCTTACAAGAGATTTATATAAACAAGCTTTGTTCCCTTGCTTTAAAACAGATAAAGTGATCTTTGAAAAAATAACTTGGATGTAGGATTTCTGCCACGATCAAAGTCATACAACGTATAAATAGAATAAGGGAAACATTGGCATATTTTGCAATGATATTGGGATGTGCTAATGCGTTACGTTCTGTATCATTATTTAAAATAGAGATTGATCGAAGGTTCATACTGTCCGGTATATATAGAGTCTTATTTTTTTCTTTAACATTATCACCGGTTTGTTGACAAGCATGTAACAGGGCATTTTCATATGTACGTCTTGTATCGACTTCTTCAGTATCAATATTTGAGCTTGAAGACGGTATTGGAACTGATGGGTAGCTACTTCCTCTTCAGATTCATCACTTTCAGATACATTACCTTTGGAATCATTGTTATAAAATAATTTATAAAAAGTTATTAAAGTGAGCGTATATTTTTGTTGTCGCATGTATCTTACCTATTTTCAGGTTCTTTTATTGTGTGTAAGTGAACTTGTTGTTTGAAAAGTCAAAAAACAAGAAGGACACGAATACTCTATACCACCAGAAGTTACTGGAGCTTTCAGCGACAGGCATACCAGGTCTTAGCGAAGAAGAACTGAACAGGTTTGAACGAACGTAAAACAAAAACAGAAGCAAAAATAAATTAATAATTGAAAAAGACCTTCGTTAAAAAAAAAAGAAGGGAAATGAATAGGTGTGATTAAAAAGGATGATAAAATAGGTTCTCATATATTTACTCATCATGGCGTAATGTACCAAAAGATTTAACGCTGAGGAAAGTGGCAGACGTATAAAAAGATAAAGTATAGACTGATTAGTAAAACGTGTAAATGTCGGATACTTTTTTATTTTTGCTAGTTGGATCTTCCGAAAATCCTTAATTTTATTATGTTTTAGAAAAAAAAAAAGAAGTTACTTCTTTTTGGGAAGAGCAGTAATTGCTTCTTCAATATCAGGTAAAAGCTCAACTAATTTTTTCCATTGAGCTAAAGGTAAACAAATACCTTTGCCTGGACGTTGTTCACCATTGACTACATATGTTTCTCTGATATCAATTGCTGGGTCTCCGTTAGGAAATGCGCGTACAGTAACTCTTCGCTTATTAGATAACTACGAAAAGAATTGTAAATAAAAACATCATATTTTTAACCAAGCAAAAAAAAAAAAAAAACTTTACAGCAAAGATAGCGTCTCCTTTGGCATCGCGTGTATTATCATTGGATTTTTCAGCTGGTTTAGTTTCAGTCTTCTTTTTTTTAGCAGGTCGAGGTTTCTATCTTATGTATTCAATATAGGTACTGACAAAGTAATTACGCGTTCAACTTTGTTTTACCTCTTCTTCTTCCTCAGACTCTTCTTCTTCTTCTTCTTCTTCTTCTTCAGAAGATTCGATTTGTTTTTTGGAAGGCTAAAATATCTTTTTTTGTCAACAACCCTTTGTCTTTTCTAAGAAAAAAAGAGGGTTTTTTTTTTACCTTGAACTCCATTTCTCCCTCGTCTGATTCACTATCTGAATGCTTTCTTACTTTACCCATGCTGCCAAAGTTATGTACAAGTTGTAAAAAAAAAGAGTAAAAAAAAAAAAGTTTTATTTTATTTATTTATTGTTAGTACAGTGACTCGCATAAGTTTCCCCCTTTTTTTTTTTCTTTCGAACGTTTTTTACTTTTTTTCCCTTCGTATGAGCAACCCAGTACCTTCTGCCTCTTCTTCTTCTACTTTAAATAAAATAGGATTAAAACCTGATGAATATACTAAAGGTTTAAACCAAGAACATATTGTTCGGTTAACAGAAGATGCATATAGACAGTTTACAGAGTATACTAAAGCAGAGTTAAAACGTAAGCTTACACAAAACAAAAGTTGTATATATTAAGCGTTTTTTTTATATATATATATAGTGACAGTAGACGATTGTAACTTATTAACTACAATGAACGTAGTAACAAAAGAAAAGTATACAGATATGAGTCAAATGAGTCAAAGGTTGATGAAAGAGATGTCTAAACTACAAAATACGTGTGCGTAACCTTTTTTTTTTTTTCAAAAAAAAAATGTTTGTGTGTTACTTATATTGTTGATAATATGTAGACGCTGATTTTAGTCAGTTTATTCAACAAGTTGAAGAAATTCATCAGCAATCGATTGAAATGGAAAAGACAGCGAAAGCATTGGATGAATATTCAAAACATTTAGGTAACCTTTTTGAAAAAAAAAATTTTTTTTTTGACTCATTTTGGCTCACCTTTTTATACAAATTTTTTTTATAAGAACGCAAGCTTTCAAAAGTTAATCCTTCCATGACTCACTTGAAATAACCACCCTCACTTTTTGAGCGTTTTTAAATAGGAGATCAAAAAGCTATATAAAAGATTCACGGTTTTTTTTTTAAAATCTCTTATATTCAGTGGTTGAAAATCTCTTTTTCTTTTTTCTTTTCTTTTGTATCATAATAATAAATATGCTTCGTTCTATTCAACGTTTAAATGTTCAACATGTTTTGGTAAGAAAACAAGAAAAGCGAATCTATAGTGTATTATTTTACGACTAACACCACCCTTTTGTTTACAAAAAAATAGAAACGTTCTTATGCCGTTTCAAGTATCATTAAACCTGTAACAGAGGTAAAATAATAAAAAAGAAAAAAAAAAGAGTGGGAGATCTAATCTGCTGCTATCTAGTTGACACATCTTGATACTGATGTACCTCAAGCTACTCGCGACCTAATTAAAGATTATAGCAAGTACACAGTTTCCACCTACGTACGACCTGAATTTGTCATCTCCCGAGGCAAAGGATGTTACTTGTACGATACCAGTGATCGTAAATATTTAGATTTTACCGCCGGTATTGCGGTCACGGCACTAGGTCACTCGGACGCAGAAGTAGCTCAAGTTTTATTTGATCAAGCCAGCACTTTACTTCACACCAGTAACTTGTATCATAACCAAAACGCAGGCGCATTAGCTAAATGTCTTGTCGAAACTACGAAATCCAACGGTGGTGATTGGGCCAGTAAATTATTCTTGGCTAATTCCGGCACAGAAGCAAACGAAGGAGCTTTAAAGTTTGCGCGTAAGTGGGGTAAGCAGTTCTCTGAAGATAAAATCGAGATTGTTTGTTTTACCAATGCGTTCCATGGTCGTTCTATGGGAGCACTTTCAGCTACGTATAATCCCAAGTATCAAAAACCTTTTGCTCCTTTGGTACCTGGGTTTGTCACAAGTCCCTTTAATGATACGGAAAAGGCTTTAGAGGCTATCACTGAAAAGACTTGTGGTGTAATTGTGGAACCTATTCAAGGTGAAGGTGGTGTTCATCCTGCTAAAGCTGAATTTTTAGAAGCTTTGCGTAAACGTTGTGATGAAACAAATACTTTATTGATCTTTGATGAAATTCAATGTGGGTTAGGTCGTTCTGGTAAATTATGGGGTCATCAACATTTTAGTAAAGCTTGTGTGCCTGATATCTTGACCATGGCTAAACCTTTAGCGAATGGTGTACCTATTGGTGCCCTTTTAACATCTGAAAAGGTTGGAGAATTAATTAAGCCTGGTAAGAGAGTAAAATACTTTTGTTGCATATTTTATTGACATAATTTTTTTCTTAAAAAAAAAGGTGATCATGGTACTACTTTCGGTGGTAATCCTCTTGCAGCAGCAGTTGCATTAAATGTTGTTGGTCGTATTACAACACCTGAATTTATTAAATCAGTGAATGAAAAGGGAGATCATTTGAGGTCATTGTTGGAACAAGTGAAAGCTAGTTATCCTGATACGATCAAGGAAGTTCGTGGACAAGGTCTTTTGATTGGTGTTGAGTTCCATAAGGATCCTGCTGCTATTGTCAAGATGGCTCGTGAAAGAGGTTTGTTAATAGTGACAGCCGGTTGTAATACTGTTCGTGTCATTCCTCCTTTGATCATCTCAAATGAAGAGGCTGTAGAAGGTGCTAATAAGTTTGCTGGAGCTGTTGAACAGTTTGCTTCTTCTGCTTAAAAAATTGTAATAAAAAATACTATTTTTTTTTTCTCCCCCGTGCGTAAAAAAATAGCTCACTTGATTCTCTAACAGCATTGAAGCAATAGTTTATTATGACTGTGTCTGTTTTTATTTATATCTTTATTAAAGGGTAGGTACAGCTAATGATCGGATATTTTTTAGGGGATATAAAGGTAGAGAGCTCGTCTAGATAAGGAACGAGGTAATATGACTTTTGCAATTTCGTACATTGTATAAAGTCCGTAATATTATTCTAAGCTAAAGCTTCGTAAGCACTGCTTAACTTTTTTTCAGGAATTGTACTTTGCGGCTACTTCTGTCATGTATTTATTAAAAGCATTTAGTATAATTTTTCCAGCAGCGTTAATCTCGTTCATCATATATATTTGGGAGAGTTCTGAATTCTTCAACTACAATTTAAAAAAAGTTAACAGCCAATAATAATAAAAAAAATGTATGTTCCATATACTTACCCAGCGCGGCCTAATTGATAGGGTTTTGAATGCTTTTCAGGAGCCGATCCAGTTCATTACCTCGTAATTGTCAACAACAATGGTCTTAGCCATTTCCAAGGCTTCGCAGGTACTTAGAATAGCCTTTATAGTTTTACGTGACAAATTATTTACCATTATTTCTACTGTTTTGACATTGTAGGAGTGAAGATAGCCAGTTTGCACCAGTTCGTTCTATCTCGGTCAAAGTTGCATCTGGCCTTTTATTACCACTGGCCCCGGATTCAATATTCGTCCAACGTAATATGGCACGTTTTTTAGGGTTAGATAAAATAGACGACAATATAGGATGAAAATAGGTTGCCGTCAATTCATATTTTTTATTCTTAATAGCTTGTATAGACAACTCTACCATTGTTTTAGATATACTACGAATGACACAAGCAGTATTTTCATCTATACATGCAAAGCTGTAACGTACGTTAGCATCATCTTTATGTAGTTCACAATCTTTCTGGCAGATACTTACAGATAATGTTCTTATATACCGTGCGTAATCCCTGTTGAACAATTCAAACCGATTACAAAAAAGAAGATCTTGTAAAGACATTTTTTTTTCTAAAGCCCAGAGGCCATTTTTTTTTTTGGTAGTTTGAAGATAGCCCGCTTTCCAAGAAGATTACTTTTTTTTTTCAAGTCTTCGGGTCTATCCTACTATCTGTACGTGATCTTCGTTTCATAATTCTGTCTTTACGGTCAAAAAGATGTATACGGTTCAGTTTGTACGGTCGATTAAAAAATGACCTGTTTCTTTCTACTTACCTTTACGGATGACCATTGTTCTAAGAAGAACTGTATTAGTTTGTATAAACATCAGAAGAAAAGAAAGGCGAAAAAAAAAAGACTTTAAAGGAAGTGATGATAAAATAGAGAGGGAGTCACTTTTATTTATTAATCATGGCGTATATTAGCTTCATAATACTCGTATTTACATACTTGTACGTTCGTTAATCATTTTTATTGTATGTATGTATGCTTGTTGTTTCGACTAGATTCACGCAAGTTTCCCTTTTTTACGCTGATAAAACAGAGTTGAACGTGTAGATTAAATCATGCAAGAATTTTATCCAAGTTACAGTCAAACGCGAACAAGTATAACTTTTTCGGCTAAACATTTTCCATGTACTTCTATTAGGGTTTCAAGCGCTTGTTAAACTACACGAAAAAATAAAAAAGTAAAATACCTGCACGAATGTATAATTTGTTTTGCTTTTTATTTCTTTCCTTGCACAATATGCTTACGACAACAGACGAGATAAACTTACACAGATTGTTAACGAGTTGTGAGAATAAACTTAAACAACAACCTATTGATATTTGGACAGCATCTGAAAAGAGAAAGTTTGCTACAGTAAAAATGAGTTCCCTTTTTTTTTTTTTTTAATGTTGTGAATGTTATTCTTATTTTTTTTTTATTTTTTTTGCTAGTATGTAAAGTATCTTGCTACTTTACAAACAAAGACTCGTTCTTCAAAGTAAAACAAATAATTATTTATTCAAGGTTCTTTGAACTGAATACCGATTTTTTTTAAATATAGTACGTTACCTTACACTAGTCGTATCGATCAGTTAACACGAGCAGTTGCCATTCATACAATGGTAAAGTCAAGATGTCTTTCAAAACCAGAGCTTGGTTATTTACTTAATTTATTTTATTAGCATGTGGATGTAGAGAAAGGAGTAGCAGAAGCAAAGTTAGTTAAAAAGAAACATTTGGAAGAATTAAAACAGTTGGAAGCTTCTGATCCTGAATGGTTATTAGAGTTGAAGAAACAAGATGAACAAGCTGCATTAGAAGAAGCTATTCGAAAAAAGGTAAGAGAGAGAGAGAGAGAGAGAGAGCTAAAGGTGTACAGTTTAAATTGATTTTTTTCTTTGCATTAGAGAGAAGAAGAAGAGGAGGAGGAAGAAGAAGAAGACGAAGACGAAGATGATGATGAACCGTTGGAAGAAAAGGAACCTACTTCTGAAATACGTCAAAGGTATACATATTTTTTTCCGCATAAATATGTATGAATACTAATTTTAATAAACGTGGGGGAAAAAACAGAAATACAAGTGTGGCAAAGGAGACATCGAATATTGAGCACGTATTACAACATCACCGACAAATGCATGATGAGCTGACAACAGATTTAGGACGTATGGCGAAACAATTAAAGTTAAATAGTCAAGCATTTGGCGATACATTAAGTAAAGATGATATTGTATTAAAGGAGGCACAAGAAGCGGTGGAAAATAACTTGCATACGATGACAAGAGAAAGAAAGAGATTAGATGAACATTACTCGAAGTCTTGGGGTACAAGTTTCATGACGATGGGAGTGGTAATATTTGTATGTATCATGTTTTTACTGGTATTCTTTACCATTAAATTTTTACCAAAGGCATAAAATAAAAAAGAGCTCTCTTTTTTGCGCTGTAGATCAATGTTTCTTTCAGTATGAAAAACACGACATTTTTTTTTTTTTATTTATTTTAAAAAAAAGGTGACACTTTTTTTTGGGAAGTGTAACTTTTAAATCTAATTTATCGAGCATCCTGTACTTCATAAAAGTTCTTTAAATATTCTTCAGCTTCTGAATACTCAGTCTTTACTTGCGGTAACAATGGTGTGATACGTTTCAATGCTTCTTCTTCCTCGATTTCTGCTGTACCTTCTTCATCTTGACGGTTACCAACATTTTGAATCTTTTCACATGTTGCCTTTACTCTTTTTAATCCAATAGCGGCCGAACTACCTTTAAGGAAATGACCAAGTCTAGATAACTCGAGTAAATCCTTCTTTTCTCTATTGTTTTGATGCTTTATGTTAGTATATAAGAATATATATATATATATATATATGTGTGTGTACAACTTACAATGCGTTGTCCATGTCTTTAAATGTAGTATCAGCTTGTTCAAAATAATTAAGTACAATACTATATGAGAATTCATGATCATCTTCGTCATCCATATCCAATAATTGTTCAAATGTGTTCATATCAATAAGATCTTCAGGGTTTAAAATCTTTTCATTATCTTCTATTTCTTTCAACTCTTCTTCTTCTTCCTTTGTTAAATCAGCTGATGTATCATTCTAACCATATATATTAGTTTATTTGCCTTGTTCTTTTCTTTTCTTTTTTTACCTTCTTCATCTTGTCTTCACTTTTCAAAAAAGTGGGGTCGGGGGTTCCTTCACGGCTAGTCATTATTTTAAGTTGGAGTAAGAAAAAAAAAAAGGTATATTATTAAAAAAAAAAAAAGAAGAAGAGAGAAGGAAAGAAGGTGAAAAAAAAAATAATGGAATCTTTTCGAGTAGAGGGAAAAATTTTTTTTTTAAAAAAAAGGTGATCGACGGCGGGTCTGCTAGTACGTCATCCTTTTGGGTTGTACTGCAACCAACATTAATAAAGAACGTGTAACAACAAATAACGCGCTTATTTCTACTTTCTGTATACTTTTTTTTTTTTTTTTTTTTTTTTTTAGATCGTATGGGGGTTTTTTTCCCTTGCCAAATTTTTTCTTTCCCTTTGTAGGCTTTTTTTTTTTTGTGTCTAGCTTTCAAACAAACAGCAAAAAAGGGTAAATATAAAAGAAGGGGAGGGGGTGGTATGGGCAAATGACGTAATTTGCAGGTAGTACCGTTTGGGGAATAAAGGGGATTTCTGAAATCACGAATCGAACATCCAAAAAAAAAAAAAAAATATCCAATTAAAATGGACTTGTTTACTCTCTGTAGTTAATTTTGTGAGATCCAGCCCCAGTCACATCTAAATGGAACAAAATGGAAGAAGTTTAAAGTTGTAGTACATCTTTATATGCATGCACTTGTTTAAAGTTGCAAAACGTATAAAAGAGGCTGAATCTTTTCCCTCCTTTTTTTTTTTTTTTTTTTGCTGGTTTTTATCTCACACAAAGACCAAAATATACTTATATATGTTTGACAGGTGAATTTGAAACATAACTGTAATTGAATAACTGGGCATTATAATCCTTCAGCTTTTTTTGCCAGTAGTCTGGTTTATTATTTAAAAAAAGTTAAAAAATCAAATTAGCATCCGATTCAGGTGCGACAGATCTTCTAACACGAAGTTCCTTGAGGTGCTTGCAGTCGATATCGAATCGAGTATGTTTCGAAAAGCAGAGATAACGGTCTGACTCTATTTCAAACAAGCTGTTTCTAATGCCTACGTAAAATTTTGTGCCTGTACATGTCTTCAACTTGATATAAACTTCTGTTCCTTTAAAATCTTCAATACCGTATGATTTTTCTTCGTTCCAAGTCAATAAATCCAGAGACGTATGAGGCATATGAATGGTTATAGGTTCTGTATAGTTTTTTTTAACGGCATAAAGTTTAAAAGAAAGTTGGTTGAGATTAGGAATGTTTAAAGATAGACAACTAAGGAAATTGTACGAGTTGGTGTAGTAGAATACATCAATATTCAGTCTCTTCAAGGAAGGGTATTTCAATGTGTTAAGGCTTGGCCATGTATAGGACATGTTGTTCATTGTGATTTCTTCCAGGATACGGCAGTATCCAAGAATGTCAAATAGCCATTCTACACTGGTACTCTTTTCGCCATTTAAGCTTAGAATCCCATCAGATGCATCTATAGTAATCGATTGAATCGTCTCACCTGCCCTAGAGAAGAATCGGATGTGTGGTGGTGGTGGCGGTGGTGGTTCATCGTCGTTTGCAAATATCGGGAATCTAAGTGCTATTCCACTGTCCGCAGATATTCCTATACTCCAACTATTTGAAGAAGAATACGCTATGGATAATTTCTTAGATCCATTTTTTCCCTTTCTAAACTCGGTCCAAATAGCTAATAAGTCTTCTTCCTTTATATTCATATATATTTCGAAATCTGATACTAACATAATATATCGTATAAATTTAACTAAAGTAGGGCCGGAACAATTTACTACTTCGTCTTCGTCTGTCACCGACAATGTTTCAAGGTTGGGAAACTTATGCATAACATATTCTAACTGGCTTTCAACATCTATCAGTCTCCAATTGCATTCAAATTTACGTATGTCAGGACGAGGGCGGATTTTTGATTCTGGTGGTTCGTCGTTTGGCGGCTGTTGTACGTCCTTGACGGTTAGATCGAAATTAACTTCTTTCAAGTGGTGACACTTGTCAATCAACCCATCAAAATAACTCAAGTATTTATCAGAAACATAATTAAGGTAAAGAGTTTCCAATTTTTCAAATTGGTCCATTTGATCACATAACCTTCGATAGGCACCTAAACGAGCTAGCTGAGGACCGAAAGAAAGACACTCGTCACGTATGAATAAGCTGACCAAAGAATTTTTAAAGGATAGCGCTGTATAGATGTATGACCCAGAACTTGTACAGGAACATTTTGGTAAGGATTTTAAGTATGCCAATTCACCGCGTGAAGCAGCGTGCATAAGTTGAGTCCAGAGCGGAAATTCTTCTTTATCCATCCATGTTATTTTGGTGACATTAGGACAGTATTGGATAACCGCGTCTAATAGATCCTGCAGGACGGGTATGATTCTCTCGCCATTTTTCTCGTACAGGCAGTAAAGAATAATGTTATCGAGGTATTTACCCAAGTGCGGTGAATTTGTTACGGCGCGAATGTAGAGTGCGGCTATTCGCTCAGAAACTATATATTTGGTCGCGTGTAAACGTGGTAATGAAGCTTTGTACCATTGCTTGCTGGTGAGTTGGCATCCCAATAGTTCTCCAGGTTCCAAATATCCAAGTGTAAGTGCCAACACTTCGTATGGTAGTAATGACATTATTGAAAAAAGAAAGAGGAGAGTGAGAGAGAATAAAAAAAAAAAAAAATCTACAGCTTCGATTTTGCACCTATTTTAGGAAAGTAAGATTTTTTTTATTATCACTTATAATCGTAGTATGATATAAAGGAGATTTCCCCGCTTTCGGCCACTTCCAAGTTGGTAAAAAATATTATCTACTGTTAGTAGAGCTTGGGCAATAACTGATTTTAAGTTTTCAAACAGGACACCAAGCTAAAAATTTACGATACTATCTTTGATGGCATTGGAGTGTGTATTGACAAATATCGCTAATCTCAATATAGCATTAGAGACAATTAACTAGTAGATATACCACCTACTCTAATCAACACACGATTATCATTAGAATGAGACAGCCGGGGGGGGGGGATTTTTTTGTTACTTTAAAATAATGTTGTCGTAATGACATAAAAGTGATTAAATAGATCACATGAGAGTGACCACCCATTTTATCAGCCCAAGGTATATATTTGTCCTTTTTTTTATCACTTTTTTTCCTCCCTCTTTATCTTCTATTACAGTGCACTATAATACCAGTAAGTATCTTTGCTTTGTATGTGTACTTTTTTAATAGAAGCTTATTCTGCTTTTTTTATTAGCGTTTTTGTTTTCTTTATTTCTGTACAAAAAGGACACGGTTCTTACTGAAGCAATCGCCTAATATAAGCTAGTACAAGGATATGAGCTACTTTTTTTTTTGATTCCTATTATAAAGGTATGTGTACACCCCCCCCCCCAAAAAAAATGCCACGGATTTTCTTTTTGTTTTATTCTAATACAGACACTCCTTTAGAACATAAAATGTATTTGGAGCGGATGCATAAATCCAATTACTTCAAATGTCGCGTTTCTCTTCTTTACCAGAAGAGAAACGTAACATCGTAAGAAACGCTATCAACGGTCTCCTTATAGATAAGGATAATCTGCATGGTATTCACGCTAAACACTCAAACGAAACGTTTAGGTAAAGAGATATTATTATGCTTTGATTTGTTAACTCATGCAGATATTAGTAAAAAAAGCAAGAGACGCGGAGGACGTAAAAGAAGAAGACGTGCTTATTACAAACTATGTGGATGTAATGGTTTTTAATCCTCTTCTAAACTGCATTGATCATAACGTCAAGTCGCATGGGAATGGCCACTTGCTTGCCGAATCAAGATACCGAAAACTCAATCAAGCAAAAAAAAAAAAAAAAAAAAAAACCCCCACGGAGAAAGCACTTGTAACTGTAAAGAGTCGCGTACCTGATAGATCACTCGAGTTGCTAGTTTTCAAAAACGTTTCCTTATCACGTTTATATCGGTGAAGCTGAAGTTAGTTCTGCGTCAAAAAATCGTCCAGACCTTTTTAAACTTGGTGCTTTGTTGAAAGCCGTACTGGGTTTTGCCTTAGAGCGAGGTGTCACTAAAAAGTATCCTGTGATTGGTCTATTAACTGAAGGTGTTGATTGTACACTTTACTCCTTATCAATGCGATTGTTCAAATTACCTGAACTTTGCGGCACACAATTATCGACATGATTGAATGCATTCAGGCGAGCCAATCAAGAAGCTTGGATTTAAAATCAAGTACAGCTCATTCTAGCAACATTAGCAGCTCTCTTGTTCCCACTGGATGACCCCCCTCTGCGTTATAGCAATTAATATTAAATTGTTATACATGCATTGATCATATATCCAAGGTAAGCACGCGAAAATTTCAAAAAAAAACTCCCCTTTTCTTTAATTAATGGGCTGAATAGATTGTCTCTTGAAAAGCTATCTGTCATTACGTCAAAGACGTTACGATGATCGTGCTTGGCTTCTCGCGTAGATCGTGTCATTGAGCTACCAATGTCCAAAATAGAGTTTCCGGAGATCCTAATAAAAATTGCAACTACCATTCGCGTGAACAAAGATATCGAGAGAACAGGAACTGACTGGCTAGAATGTGTGTTACGTCACTTCGGAAAAACCAAAAAAATTGACATTGTAACGAAAGATTTATCTCGTACATCAGTAAAGGCTATCTTAAGTACTTGTGAAGCTTCAGAAACTGTGAAAACCATTGTTATCAATAATTATGATGTAATGCGATGGTCAATCTACGGAAAAGCCTTCAAAACCATCTCAATTAGGCCGCGTTGGGTAAGTATATCAAACACACTTTTTTTTATTAGCTATTAACTTTTTAAATGGTAGTTAAAAAGTATTAAAGACTGCCAAGTACAAGTAAGAGACGATAGTACAGCTGCAGCAGAAATTACGTTAAATGCTTTCAACCAGTATATGACGGCTACAGCTACAAAGTATAACTCTAGCTTAAAACTTAACAGTTTGTACGAAGCTTTGGCACTGAACAATATCATGTTAATTAAGACCGGTAATTCTTTTGGGGTCGACAAAGAAAACTGGAACAACCCTATATATAAGACAAGCGTAAAGTAAGCTTAACCTTTTCCATCAAATCAATGACAGATCGAGTAAACTACATAAATGTACCAGTCTCAAATGTTACACTTCCAGCGGTACCTGAAGTAACAAGTGATAGCATCGACACTATCATTCGAAGATACTTTGTAGAAAAAGAGAATTTGTGTGATATTCAAGCTACTTTCTCTTTGGATGTTTCTGCAGAGATAAAACTTTGTTTAAGCATATTAACAAACATCGATATTAATAAAAAAATTAGAGATTCTGATGATGGAAAAGAAGAAGATATGTTTATCAACAACTATATCGATTCAATCTTTTTAAATCCTCTTTTTAACTGTATCGATGACAAACGATAATAATGCGGAATGCAAACTGTGGTAAATGGGTAGAATAAAAGGTATATATATAATAAAATGGAGGGTCAAGTATAAATACTGTGAGACTGGATAATAGTGTTTTATTATATACATGGAAGCTAAGCCTGAGTCAAAGCGTGGCAACCATGAGGCATGCAAGCTGAATCTGGTTCGGCTCGGCATCTTTGGAAAGAATGCGATAGACATCTACAAACTAAAAAGCACTTTATTAGTTCAAGTGATCGGATCGAACTATACGTTTTACGTATTACAAAAGAAAAATGTGGATGTGTACACTATGTTGGAGTTGGACACTTTCACCTTTCCAATGAATGTGAGCCAGATCCTCTCCACCTTTGGCTACCTCGACCGCATCGCTAATATTGTGGATATCTTCAAAACCTATGTAAAAAGCCCAAGTTCGGAAAATAATGAGGAAGCGTTTCGCCAAACGCTGCGTTCTCCTGCTATGCGATCATTAACACTCCCATAGAATATCGTCACCTCTTTTCTCTTCTTTCTCTCTTATTTCTTTTAAGCATGTTTACTTTTTTTTTCAATTACATCTTTAATACAATTTACTATTTACTGATTTTCTATGCTTAAGCTTGTTCTTTAACAAAGTAACAAAATATAAATATCCTATTAATATTTCAGTTGAAACAAACACTTGTCATTCTTAATTTTTAAAACTGAACAGGCTATTATTAATTTATTTTGCAAGATGAAAAAGATAACTTGTTTGCTATTTTAAATACTAAAATATAGTTAATAAGACTATCGAGTGCAAGATGACAAATAACCTAAAGGAAAAAATTAGTAAACCGCGTATTTGTAAGAGTTAATGGCTGTCATGCTGTGTAGGCATTGGGCAAGGCTTAGTGACCTTACGGGTCCTATCGCCTAATATAAAGACATGTGCCACTTGTCAAAACTTTTGGCAGAGAGCTGCTACTTTGCTACTTGTAGGAGTACGTGGTCATCCATTCACAACACAACCACGTCAATAGGTCAGCTACTAGGAAGTGGGCAAGGCTTGGTGACCTTACGGGTCCATTCGCCTAATGTACCCAACATGTGCTCTCCAACCCTCGTTTTATTAAGTAAGCGAACTTACCTTGAGTTAATTCTGCTTGGTTACCATTAAACGAAAGTTTTCATTTAATTCGCGTGGTGTTAGGAACAACCCATTCATTTGTCACAAAAAAAGGCACATTTTTTCTTCTTGGGTTTCGGATCTCGTACGATCTACCATCTTGTCTTCTATGATACAATGGATAACCGTAATCCTTCGCAACAGTTGTGGGTCTCAATCCATTTGGAAAGGTTTTACTGCACTTCTTTATCCAAAAGCATCTTCAACCATACATGGGCTTTTGGGATTGATGTCACCACATGGGCCGTGTATCATACTTCTGGTAATAATGTGGTACAGTTCCTTATCGCTACACTCGTCAGGTATTTCAGCTGAAAGAATGAAGTCGATTTTTCTGAAATATCAAATCTATCATTGACATTATCAAGAAACAAAAGAACTTGAACATGTGGTAATCCTCGTTTCTGATATTCAATTGTTCTTACAATAGCCTTGTATACGTTCCAAAAATGTTTTTTTAAGTCAGATAACAATTCTCTGCAAGTTGAATACACACGGGCGATCAAGTCAGTGACGATGGTTTGAGCTTTTGACCCAACTCGTCCGCGGTTTCTTTCCATCTTGGGGGTTTGCCGTAAAAGATGATAAACAAATGTTGATTGTCAAAAATATCTTGAAATGGTCATTGCATCTTGATATAAATCTTGGACCCGCGCTATGAAACTTTCCTGGCAATATATGACTCGTATAACATCAAGCAGGTTTTTTCGTAAACATTAGCGCGAAAGTTTTACAAATAGTTCCCCCAAGCGTCAACCAAAAAAAAAATTGCAAACGGAATCGATAAACTTTTCGTTGTTTTTCAAGTATTAAACCACTGTAAATTTTATTATATATATAGATTGAATATATACATCTAAGCCCCTAAGCCTCTTCTCTTTGCTCGCATGAAGACTTGAACAGGTTCTTTAATACCGTCGTCATTATTACCGATAGCATCACCTTGTTTCCAACTAATGATTAATAAAAAGAATCGGTTAGTCTAAAAAAAAACTGAAAATTGGAAGAAGAAAAAAAACGTTACCCCATTGCAGCCAACATACGGTGACCAATATTACTAGATGAAATAGGTACTGAATCTGATGCAACTAATTTACCGTGATCACTATCTCGAGCCGGTGTCCTACTAGGTACTCTTGCTTTGCTCTTGAATTTACTGGTAGTTGTTGTAGTTGCTGTAGTTTTAATATGCTGTTTATAAGATTCTGGTATACAAGTTTTTGATGTTTTTGAAAGTGTAATTGTTCTACATATAAAAGAGGGTTAAAAATTACTTTGTTTTTCGTATCCATTTCTATACATACTTTTTGTTTGATCCAGAACGTAAAACTTCTAACTTAAATAATTTTGCAATCTTTGGTACAACAACACTATGGCCATGATACGTGAGATTTGAGAGTTTATACGTCTTAATATGATCTCTTCTAATAAATTCATGCAATATTCTAAAAAAAAACCCCTTTCATTAGCAGCTGAAAATATAATGCATGTATGTTTAACTTACTGGTCAAGTAGGTTCTTCTTTTTGCCTTTAGATTTCTCAGTTTGCATCGATTGCATACGTTGCTTTAAATTACTTTGTTTTTTCGCTTGCTTCTTTACTCTATTTTTTTCTTGATGCATCATACTTTTATAACTATTCTTTAAGCTATCGGGTACATTCTCTAACAAATCAAAGCTCATACCACTTTCCAACAAGATATTATCCTCTTCCTCTTGATCCAACCCAAATTCTTGGTCTGAATCACAGATATCATCCAGGGTAGCATCTTCCAGCATGGCATAATCATAAAAGTCCTCGTTATCTTTATGACCCCGCTTGACAGGTTCTTCAAACTGTAAGATATCGTTTTTACCCCAATGACTAAGCGCTTCTAACATACTGATATCTTCACTGCTACTAACAGACGATAAATCATCGTCGTCATCTTCACTATCAATACGAATTGAATCGTCTTGTAAGACCTTTTGCTTTTTTCGTTCATAGTTGGATAATACGGGTGTTTGTTTTAACACGGGTAAAGGAGCTTGAGGTGAAACGACATTAGGTGCAGGAGTAGAATCAAAAAAGAAACCTAACTCCTCTTCTGGTTCTAAATCGGGTAACTCTGCTGATGTAAGTTGAGACAAGGAAACTTTTGAAAGCTGATCAAATGTTGCCAATTGAGGTTTTTGATCCAAGATCGAATCACTAGAGACAATATAAACTAAAAAAAAAACAAGAGTTAAGTACTGACAACAAAAGGTACACTAATCATATATAGGTACTGATCATATATATGTATATATAAGGATTTTTTTTTTTGTTACCTTCTTCTTCTGTACTATGAGAAAGATGTAACTTTGATCGTAAAGGTGCTGACGGTGTAGAACCGACAAGTTCTTTTATAGCTTTGGTCTTGTCAAATCCAAACCCGCCTCCACTTGGGTGCTCTCGAGCTTCTCCTTTCTTTCGCTTATTAATTTGCTTTTTAAACTTTGAGCCCTTTGGTTTAGCCATTGATGAGATAACGAAAAAGAAAGGTTTATATTTTTTTTCTGCAGTAGACTTAAAAAAAAACTTGGACCAATAAGAATACAAAAGAAAATACGCTTTTGTGATGGTAGAGCTTAAATAATAGCAAAGAGGATATTCTATTTCGCTCGTCTAAACAAGACTTAATTCTCTTGGAAAGAAGCAGTTCCTGTGATCTTTAAAACCGAAGGAAAAACATGCTTAAGCTTAGATCTTTATACTTACGACCTTAATTCTTTTCTTACCTCGATACTAACATTTTCTGTATTAAAGTATGTATAGTAAGGTAAAAAATAATAATAATGATAATGTTGAGTTTCTAAACTAAATATTATACTTAATATTTTGTCTTTTTCTTAGAGACATTATAATATGATAAACAACTAAAAGAAGCTTACATCGTAAATGTAGTTATTCTTTTATGTAAATAATTCTACAGTTTATTTTTATGAAAAGAAACCATCCGTCGTCACGTACTTAATAACCTTTAACTAAATTACAAGAAAGTAATAAAAACGCATTCCCTTTCATGCAAAACCATGATAAGTACACAAACTACTTCTCTTGTTAAATATATATAAACCAATAAAACCTTTTTTACTATATATAAAATGTACAATATATTATCCTAGTCATAAAAATAGATATAAAAATAAAAACTGTTTTTATTGCAGAACCTACCATTTAAAAAGTTAATAACTGATAATAAAAAAGTGATGTGTTCTATACACTTACCTGACGTGGCTTAATCAATACGGTTCTTAAGGTTTTTCCGTAGCTGGTCCATTTTATAAGTTCATCATTATCGACAACAACAGTTGTCACCGTTTCGAAAGCTTCACAAGTTTTTAAAATTGCTTTTATGTATCGACGAGATAAACCTTTAACTACAATATCGACTGTTTTAACTTTACTAAAGTGACGTAGTACACATGCTAACCAGTCTGCTCCAGTTATCTCTATCCCTTCATTGATACGAAGTGTAGTCGTAAGTTTCAGCATTATCTCTGGAAACTCGAATTTTGATTTTGGAAGTATTGTAATGTAATTCAGATGAGCTACCAAGCACCAGGAGCGTAAAGCCTTTGAAGAAATGGCAAGTTGTTGTATAGTTTTTAAGTCTAAACGTTGGAGTATTAGCGTAATGCAATCTGCAGATAACTTTTCGAATGACATTATCTATCTAACCGATTAATGAAGAAAAGGGAAATATATGCAAATATATATATATATATATATTTTTTTTGAAATTTTCTCATGCTTATAATGATAAATTAAGGGATACTTTTTGTTTGTTTAAACTAAAATCGTAAGAAAATAACGTAACTCAAAATTCCCAAATTCAAAACACAAAACTGTTAATAACAAAACATGCAAGCTATAAACTGTGAATTACATGTTTTTTAGACCTACCGAAAACAGTTTAAAAATCCAGCAACCTCGGCAACTGATGTGATCGAGCACATATACAGATATATGTTCTCATAATATTGACGGAAGACTTGATTATGTAGCAGTTTAGAGTGGCGCAAGCACAGACCAGGTGAAAAAAAAAAAAATGGAAAATCTGAGCTAAAAATTACCAATGCGTAAAAACCTGTTTTTTTCGGTAACAGTACAAACAATGAATTATTTATTTGTAACTTTTTATCGTTTCATGAAGAACGCCCATTTTTTGTTTATATTAACTAATTGCTTAGTATGATGTAAGACTACTCCTCAAAGGGAAACATTTTGAGCTAGTGCATTTTTTCTTGAAATGATTTTTTTTGCCCCAATGTTTTATTTAGGGGAGCAATGATTATACGGCAATCAACAACCTAAAAAAAATCTTGAGACCCAACAGGGTCGTTATATCATCTACACTATTAAAATAATGTTTATTTCAAGAGCAATTGTACTGTAGTATCCGCCATCAAGATGTAAAAGCATTGGCCTTCATTGGAAGAGACGAGAAGAAATGGTATATTAATAATCGTCAAAAACCACACACGGGGTCAGCGCCTTTTTACCAAATTGGAACTATAATATTACATCTATCCAAGAAGATGTTTACAAATAAGAGGCGTAGGCTTCTGAAACTCACCATCATCATCTAAATATTCAGCTGAGGTATTTAGTTACACATATAGTTTACTATCATAGAAACCATTACGATTGTATTTTTTGGTCTGGTAAATTGTGGAGAAAAAGGTTATATTATAAATTACATGTAGACTTTTTTTTGTTCAAGTTAAATAGTTTTACAATTCAAATGTATTTTATTTAAAATAATAATAATAGTCTCTCTTGGTCGCCAAATAAAAGTTTTATTTGACTTAACTGGATGAACCACGAGAAGGTGGAGACTATTCTCATCCCAAAAACGTAGACTGCGGAAACAATTGCATAATGAAATTACGACACACTGCAAATGCTCACTGTGTTGCGGGGTGTGCGACATAGTCTGCGCATTCCCGGCATCGTTTGGCGTTGAACTGGGATATGCGATAGTCTCGGCCATCCGCGACCAACAGTTAAAAGCAGTTCTGCGAAAAGCTCTTCAACCCAGTCTAAAGAAGAAGAAAGGAAAAAAAAAATAGGAAGATCTATTTTGATACCTGTATAAATTCTTTTCGTCACACGTATTACACCCACTGACAATGATATGACATCTTTGCCTGCAAAAAAAAACAAGAGCAAAGGTAATTTATATTCGGGTGATAAAAAAGAATAAGCTGCTGTTTTAGACTTCATGAAAGACTCTTTATCATTCACAAAGTCTTTAACGTAAAAAAAAAAGTAAAAGCAAAGTATTGATAAATATTGTTGCAAGACCTCCAGCTAAAAAGAATAATAATAGCGAACAAATAAAGGGGTGACAGGCAAATAAAAAAAAAGTTTGTAGACATAATAATTCAAGATCACCGCCTGTTCCTGAAAATATACCTACTAATCCAAAGTATGATGCTATTGCAAGATTGAGGTAAAAAAAAAAAATAAGAGTTTTAAAACAAGTATACATATAATAACGTTATTTTTTCGTAGTCCTGAGGAAATGGAGTAGTTGGTTCAAAATGAAACTGCGTTTGAGATATTTTTCGAGGCTTTGGATAGAGTCAAGAACTTGAAGACGTTTCAAGAGGAATTAAGAAGTGGAGACGAGAAGTCTTTTTTTATATGGTTTAATCTGACGGACAAGCTAACGTAGAGAAGATGGTATGAATTGAACTCTATTATTCTCGTTATATGCACTGATACAATATCAGTTGGTAGTGTTTCCAAAAAAAAACATCCTGATATTTCCAAGCTAGGATCAATGTTGAAAGACACCGTCGAGCAAGGTGTCTCACAAGACTATGCTGCGGACTGCATCATTTATTCTTTGAATTTGAGCAGTCCAAAGTTGTATCATATGAAACGAATCAAGTCGTTCAAACTACCAGTAACTACTTTAGAATTGCACACTACTATTAAAAATATAACCGAAGCAATCAAAATGTGCAAAAATCTTATCAATTCTTCATGTACCAATTTGAAAAACGTGGATAGTACATCAGATGATGTAAACCAGTATCTTGCTTCCACGTACAGCTCTCCGCCAAGATGTTTGGATTGTAATTATTAAATCGGCATAAAAAAGGTACCTTCAAATTTGTTGTTCATTACTTATAACATACTCAGCTTTATATTAACAGTAATCTAAATTAAGTTGATGGAGACTGTGTGAATCCTTCTTGGGAGGACATTTAAAGTACAAACATTGTATGATGATCGACCGTCATACCGACGTGCTATACATAAAAAAAAGCAACTTCTCGGACCCAAAGAAGAACCTCCTCTTTTTTTTTACTTCTTCCCGAAAATAGAATACAGTGCTCACGGTGCCTAAATGCTTAAATAAAGAACCTTTGTAAAAGGTCACCTCATTCGACCCCAATTAAATTTTCTACATCTAACTAGATACCCCGTCCCCCACTCAATCTAAGACGTCTTGAGTTATTTTAATTATTTGCAAATATGCAAGATTACCTTAATGCAACACGCTACATTCTTCTTCGTCAAGAGTAGTCGAGGAGGCATATAATGGAATAAGTGTCCCCACTCTTTTAATATTCTATGAACATGTTTGACAATTGTTTTTAAATGGGACCCAAAGAAACCGTAGCCTACAACAAAATGCTTCCTCCTCTGAACAGAACGACATACCGCGGTGGATGCTCTTATACCTTCAAAAGTTTGACAAGTTCAATTCTGAAAAATGTGTAATAAGGGAGGGAAATATAATAAAAATTAACAATAGAATAAAAAATAGAAAATGTAATAAAATTACGAGCAATTGGTTTAAGACCTTTTCCACCAAGAGAACCAAGATGGGCGGGTTGTTACCACATTTTTATCCTCGTCTTCGTCAACTGACGTATCGGTTGTTCATATATATATTATCGCAAAACAATAAGATATGACTCTAAAACAAGAAGGTCTCGTGTGCACCCTATTTACCTAAAAAAAACAAAAGTTTTAAAAAGGTTCTGTTACCTAAAAAGATAGGCGTAATCAGCACATGCAAAAAATCGGTATAAGGGGCTAATACAAGGATCGGGTAACTTGTAATCAGATCTGTCAAAGCGAATAGTTTTTCTGTGTAAGTGGCCATGCACAGATACAAAATTATACTAGCATCAGTTGAAATGCATATACACTTTCTGTAACAAAACGTGCATTGTTTTGATAAACTATATAATTTCGAGGGTTTTTATAACTTGTACTGGTAATTACAGTGTAATTCATTTTCACAAACTTATAACCTGTAGTGAGCACCCTCTCCTTACCGGTTTATCGGAGGTGAATTAGTATATACCGAGGATTCATTTAAGGTTAATGCAATAAGGAGGGGAAGAGAGAAAAAAAAAAACGAAAACTGTCTCTAACCAGAATTGAAAGTGGCACAGAAAAATGTTAGTGTCTTTTTTTTTTTCTAATACGGAAAACTATTCCATGCATTTATGCTTTTTTCATGCAAGTTGATTAATCTTGATAGGCATATGTACATGCAATTTTATGATTAAATGCACTTGAAAAGCTTATTGAAAGTTTGAAAAGGGCTAGTTTAACGAAGTTGAGTATAGCGTAATCGCAAATACGTAATTTATAAGGGGGGGGGGGGGAAGAGAGGAATAGGTGAGGGGAACTTGAAGGTTATTTAAAAAAAACTTTAGTAAGAAATACGGGGAGCTGGTTAAAAAAAAAAAGCAATATTACACAAATGTTAAAAAATCGGCACGCATTCATAGACCGCTTTTTCCCTCGTGTGGACTATGCAAATACGGGGATGGGATTTTATACGGATTTACGGTTAAAAAAAGAGATCAATGGTTTCTGCTTTGTAAGTCTGGGAAATATTTCTTTTATTTCTCAAATGACGGGGCTGATTTAAAAAATAAGCCGAAATAATGGTAAAAAGAGGAAAGAATACGCCCTTTTTGACACAAGTATTTTGGGATAATAGTAAAAAAAAGGTTACAATTCAATAGCACGGAAATGTAAATTTATTTAAATTACATGTAATTTTAAATGGTACGTTTCATAACCTTATAACCTTACAAGGTAATTTTTTTTTTTTTTACTCTCTCTTGGCTTGCTCGATGGAGGGGTGTTTAAGCCTACATCGCCAAGACTTGCAAGTGATAAAAAAGTCTTCTTTTATTGAAGCCACTTTTTTTTTTGTAGAGCAGGTATTTAAAGAAAACCTTGGTCAAAACTGACTAAGCCCGTAGATCCCTTTTTTATTTACACAGAAGAAAGACTTTTTTGTGTTCATGTGCAAAAAAGTAATAATAGCCAAAGATTATTCCTTGATTTAGAAAAAAGTGTTATGGTGGAGATTTAAAAAAAAAGTATTTTAATTTTAAAAATGTTAAATATAACTCAAAATATTGATTTATCTAGATGGAAGATCTCGTTTCTTTAAATTTTGTTGCTTCCTTTGAATAACAGGGATTCCCATATAAGTGCCAAGGGTTCTTCTTTTTTACGGTGTAGAAAGGGTAATAAAAAAAACAACCCTTTTTATACCGTGGCTCCACAACAAACAGGCAAAAAGAATAAGATCCTCCACTTTTAATATTAAAAGAAACAGGGAAAACAAATAAAAAACAAACAAAGGTACTAGAACAGTCTTTTCTCGGGATAAACAGGCTTTTTATACAATTGAAGAAAAAAACTATTAAAAGAAAAAAAAACATGTTGACCAAAAAGTGTTTTTTGACTGGGCGCATAATATTTAACCAATCAAGCAACATAAACCTAACACTCCATTTGGGAAGAAAATAGATGTTATTGCTGTCAATAAAAATGGCGCGCACCCGAAATAAAAAAAGTATATATAAACCCAAGCTGTTTTTTTTGTTATCTTTTTCCTTTTTTTCTTCATCATCTCCTAGAACACACACACATATAAAAAATGAAGTCTTTTTTCCTTGCTACTTTTGCTTTAGCCATTACCATGGTCTTTGGTCAAGCTAACCCTGTTTATATCACTGCACCTCTTACCGGTGCCAGTTACACTGCTGGTGCCACTATTTTAATCCGTTGGATTAACCCTGTTGCCGAAACCATTACCCAAATCGTTTTAGCCAAGGGTATCTCCACCAACATCCAAGCCGTCAGCACCGTCGCCTCTAATGTTGCTACTTCCACTGGTTCTTTCAGCTGGACCATCCCTGCTGATTTACCCGCTGGTACTGATTATGCCTTTGCTTTAGGTACTTCTCCCGATGTTGCTTATACTGGTCAATTCACCATCAACGCTGCCTCTGGTGATGCTACCACCACTACTACTGCTGCCGGTTCTTCTACTGCTTCCGCTTCTTCTACTGCTTCTGGATCTGCTTCTATCTCTGCCTCTGCCAATGTTACCTCTTCTGCTATTTCTTCAGTTGCATCTGCTGTCTCTTCTGTAGTTGTTTCTTCCATGCCTTCTGCTGCTCCTTCTGCTGCTCCTTCTGTCAGTAAGCCTGTCAGCGTTTCTCGCTCTGTTACTTCTCCCGTAAGCTCTCCTACTCTTGAAAATGCAGCCATGTCCACCAAGGCTTCCGTCTGTGCTATTGCCATGACTGCTTTCGCTGCTCTTGCTCTTTTGTAAAGAGAAAGCTTTTTCTTCTGCAAACAATCAAAAAAAAAAATGTAATTTTAATCAATCTTTTTTTTTTTCCTCTTTTTTTTTTTAATATTTATAAGTGACATAATTTCATTCCCCACATATATACACTCATATTTGATTTTCTAATAAAACACAATTCTACCAAAAAAAAAGTATTATTTCTACGACTTTATTTGTACGTGCATAAGGTTTCTAACTCTACTACTTTCTTCTTCTTCTGTATCGTATATTAAACAATAGATTGAAAGCACGTTCTTTAATTTATTCTAGGAACGGGATCGTCCCCCACCCCCTCCCTTTCTCCGTTATACTGGTTTACTGTTGTACCTGTTTTTTTGTCAAATGTACTTGTCGTTTACCTTTTGAGAAACAAAAAAACTTGATTTTATATAGTACTTGGTCCCCCCCCTCCTTTTTTTTTATCAGCAAGAGGGGAGTGGTTACTGTTATCTTGCCAAAGGAGGGATTAAATCCACAATACACTATATCCCGAAATTTTGGTGCTACAATGCCTATCACTCTTTGTAACTAGAAAATTGTGTCACCAATTCTAAAAAAGCTTGATACCATATACGGCCACCACGTTGGATAGATAACCACGTAAAAAGTTAATTGTTGTTTAAGACCAAAAACATTTAAAAGTTCAGGAAAATGATATAGAGGCTATCAAAAAAAAAATTTTTGATCAATAGAGCCAACCACCCGCGAGAAAAAGGTTGAAGATTTTCTAACAAGCAGTTTTTTTTTTTAGTTGATGCGAAATACCAGCAACTTTGTATTGAGAAGACAGTTTCGCTAACGACCAAAGGATCATGCGCGCCCTCGAACCAGAACTCTCACTTAGGGCAATGCACATTGTATAGATACATTCGAGACCTCAGTGATTTCATTGTCTTTGGCAAACAAGCTCAAATTATAAAACGAAAAAACGGCGCAGATTCAAAAAAAAAAAAAAAAAAAACTGTGATTATATTAGGCATTTGCTTAAATAAGTAACGAGAAATAGGTGTTCAATGCTCGGGTATTTGATAGCTGGAACATTCTGAAAAAGCTTGCTTAAAAACATACTCATTTTAATTATAACGAAGCATTGATATTGATTCCTCTTTTATTTATATAAGTTCACTAATTGCAATATGAAATATAATTTCCTTAAGTTTGGGCCTTTTCGGTGTACTTGAGGCCAAATATATATTAAAATATTACTCGGGGAGCCGAGGCACGGTGGGTGTGGCAAAGAGTTAGCCTTTTTAGAGCTCTCTCAAGCAAACGTCTTAAACTTGAGTCTTTCCCTTTTCTGTGCAACTATTACGGGTAACTATCTTTTTTAAAATGTCAACCAAGGTATCATATAGTAGATGGCCAGTTAGGAGAGTGGTATTTGTTACATCAAGAAATAGTCTTTTATGAAATTTTCATAGATAACCCAGTTACCCAAAGTTTTGATACCAGTACATATTCTAGCATGTTCAATTTTTGTCGGATCGTGTTTGGTAAAGTCTTTTCTCTGATAGAGTCTGGACTCTTTGGTGCTCTGATATTACCCATGGTAATGCTAAAGTGTGTTTTTTTTACTTAGTTCACCAAAGTTTTTTATATTGTCGGGTTGAGATATTATACCTTAGGTACCTTTAAAGTAAAACTGAAAGCTTTCAATGGTGACAGTCAAGAGAGGGTTAGAAAAAAAACACCTGATACTGTTATTCCAATCAAATAGTAAGGGAAATTATTGGTAGACATTCTATTTACATGTTCAGTAAAAAAAAAGGAGGGGGGGGGGGGGTGATAGATCACTTTTCACGTAACGTACCTTTACGAATACTAATTTCTCTAAGAAAGACCCGTATAATTTAGTTAAAAAAATAAGTGACAAAATACTCATTATGTCATATACTCGTAATTATACCTAGCGTAATATTTTTTATATATGCATTAGGTACTTGTCGCTCCAACTCGATTCATAAAAGCTTCCTTTTTACGCGAATAAAGACTGTAAATAAAACTTCTCTTTTTTCTCTATACATCACTTTTTTTTTAAAAAATAAATAAATATATACCTGACTCTGGTGTCCACTTGGAGTTTATATATACTCTACTACAAAGCAATGTTTTGGTTTTCTTGCCAAAGTCTTTACTTTTTGTTTTCTTGTTGTAAATACTACTCGATATTCTTGGATTTAAATTTTCAAACGTATATACTGGTAAATCTACAGCGGTTAAACCATATACCTGGTAGTGAGTATATATAAATGATTTTTATTTAAATGCTAAGTAATAGCAATATATTTTATAACCAGGTCTAGAAATCTCTCTGCCTTCTGAGATTCATTTCAAATGGCCAGTAGGGCGTGTATAGTAGTCAAGACTGTTTATCTAATGCTGATTAACGATTCAAGAAAGTGCTTCCAAACTATATGACACGGCTATTTTTTTTTCTAGTGTTATATTTAAACGTAATAAAATAACATAGCTAGAGGTAAAAGTGTCCCGTCCATCTGAGACGGTTTCGCTTTGCTGTACTTGACATTTTTGTGGTGAACAGAAGTTTATCTTTTTTTTTTTAAAAAAAAAGGTGATCTTTACTTGTTTTGTTTAATATAATATACTGCTCGCAATTTTAGCTTATTTTCTATGAACTGATGATTAAAGGGTGTATGTATCCACATCTCATCAATAGTACGGTGCTTGCGCATTGAATTTGTTAAGCTGGAAGCCTATACTGGTGATATTATTTGTTAATCAAAGTATAGGACAAATCGGTCGATTTTTAAAAAATAAAACGCAATCATTTTTTTTGCTCCAGTCAACGACTTGCCACTTTCACTCATAGCCTAAATGATAGAAAAAGGATCGCTTGATACATTATACTATATTACTAAAGAATTTTAAATTCAATAGATAAATCTGACATATGTTCAAAGCCTGATGTCAGCGGCTGGCAGATATTTCCGAGGTTCCTATTGAGATAGCTCGTAGTGTTTTTTATATGTTGCATATATGTATTGGTACTATAGCTTTTTTTTTTCTCTCTCCCTAACAATACATAACGAAGGAAACTTAATATTCACAAGTCTCGAGTGTTGCTAATAAGGAATTACAATGTGTAGTTTTTATGTGACGTAAAACTGATTGAATACCCGCGTTTTTCTCTTTTTGCATTTCAATTACGCGTAATACAACCGGTCACGACAAAGGATATACTTTTTTTTTGAGAACTAAACAACCTTATTTTTATCTTTTATTCACTTTAATAATATGGTAATATGAAATACTAGCATACACTTGTATTTTATTAAAATATTTTTTTTATATTGTAGTTGCTTCGTATAAGAACCAAAGAAGGTATGCACAGAGTGCAAGTTGAAACCGGCGAAACGTTTGGTTCAGTTGCACTTAAGGTAGCCAGTTTATTAAAGATAGAAGACCCAACTACTATTGCTATGGGAAAGGAGCCTAATCCTTCTACAGCTGCTGCTGTTGCGCATTTAGCTGATAAAACTATTGAATCCGCTGGACTCAAGTAAGATGCAACTACACTTTCTTTTTAAAAAAAAAGTCTAATAAGGGGGTTTTTTTCTTTGTGTAGACATGGCGATATTATTTACGTTTCTTATGTTGAACCCGAGATTCAAAATAGCGTAGAGATACCTAATGAGGCTCAAGTAAAGAAAGATGAGGTTGACGACTTTTTAGAAAAGCAAAGAGGTTTAATTGATCGCAAAAAGGATCTCAAGTTGTAAGTGTGTTTATATACACGTGTGATTTTGGTGATATTTAATTCTTTTTTTTTCTCTTTCTTTCAAAAGTTGCCGTCATGGTAATAATGCTATGTGTGATTACTGTATGCCTTTAGAGGTAAATATTAGATAGGTTTGATATATCGGAACTATGTGGACTTATAATTTTTTTTTGTGATAGCCTTATGATACGAGTTACCTTGAAGAAAACAAGATTAAACACATGTCATTTCACGCCTACTTGCGTCAATTAGGCGCAGCACAACGATCCAAAAACTCTGCAGCACCAGGTAATAACTTACCACCATTGGAAGAGCAGTATTTTAAGGTTAAAGAGCCTTGTTCAGGAGGTCATGCACCATGGCCTGAGGGGATTTGTACCAAATGTCAACCTAGTGCCATTACATTACAAAGACAAACATACCGTATGGTAGACCACGTTGAATTTTCATCTGCATCCTTGGTCGATTCATTTTTAAATTACTGGCGTTCATCTGGATCTCAACGATTTGGATACTTATATGGTCGATATGAACCTTACCTCGATGTACCGTTAGGTATTAAAGCAGTAGTGGAAGCGATTTACGAACCACCACAACAAGATCACTTTGATGGAATTAAGTTGGATATACCGTGGGAGGAAGAGGCTAAAGTAAATCAGGTAGCGGAGGCATGCGGTTTGGTGCAAGTGGGTATGATCTTTTCGGATTTGATTGATGATGGTGCAGGCGAGGGTAAAGTTGTTGCTAAACGTCATGTCAATTCTTACTTTTTATCGTCGCTTGAATGTATCTTTGCGGCAGAGATGCAACGTCGTCACCCAAATGTAACCAAACAATCGATTACAGGTAAATTCGGCTCCAAGTTTGTTACGTGTGTCATTTCAGGTGATACAGAGGGAAACATTGATGTCAAGGCCTATCAGGTATCAGATACTTTGACTGCGTTAACAGAAGCAGAGATTGTTGAACCGAGCAGGAACCCTTCGGTCATGCGAGTTAAGGATAGTATTCCTCATGAACGATATGTACCTGAAGTATTTTACAAGTTTAAAAATGAATATAATGTGGTTGTAAAGCAATCGGCTAAACCAACATTTCCTGTCGAATATTTACTAGTTAATGTAAGGCAAACTAACAAGAAACAATGAAAATAATCTAGATAACTTATATATATATTTTTAAAACTAAGGTCACTAATGGTTTCCCACATCATCCTTCACCATTATTTAATCCTGCTTCAACTTTCCCAGTTGAGAATAGAGAGGGGGTCGCACATCAAGATATGAAATCTCTTGCCAAGTGTATTCAAGCTGCTAAAGGACCAGAAGAGTTAAAAAATGTATTGGCAGATTTCCATGTGTTGTGCTTTATTGAATCAACAGGTACATTTTCAAAAGAGGAATTTCAACAATTGTGTCAATTAGTGACTAGTAAAGATGGAGATATCTCACAATTAAATCAATTGAATGGTTGGAATACACTTGAGATGGTACTCAAGGAAGCTGGTAAACATTTTTATAAATTGTCATTATTATTTTATTTTTTTTGACGTAAAAGGATTTTTTTTTTCAATAGGTGGAAACTCAAATGCAGGAAATCATACTGCAGCACCAACTAACGTGGCTTGTAGACATTGTACTTTCAATAATCCTGGAGGAAATGAAAGTTGTGAAATGTGTGGGTTACCTTTATCTGGTTAATAGCAATAAAAAAAAGTACATCTTTTTTCTCTCTCTTTGATTGAGCTGTTAATAAAGTAATGTTAAAGTGTTGTGTTATAATTCTCAAAGGACGATTTTTTTTATACCTTTTCATTTTTTTTTATAAAGAAAAGCTTGGGTCATCAAATATATTTGTAGCACAAATGCCAATATCAGAATTTTGCAGTATATTTTGTTTAATTAGCAAGTAATAAAAATACATTATTATTTGACTGTATGTCGTGCTGCGTCAAAAATTCAATATGCTGTGTCACCCAGCAAAAAAAAAAAATACCTCCTAAAACTATAAAAATATGCTTTCAAATTATTTCTTTTTCTTTTCGTTGGATCTGGGGGGGGGGGGGGGTAGTTTGGTAGCTGCAAATTACGTTTCTTTGTATGCGTTCTTATGGGCATATACTCGGTTTCTGATATTGTGGCCGGCGCTTTGTTTAGTTCTTGTGTAGAGTTGCCGATATTCGCAACGAACTCGATTAGTTGGCCTAGCATACCAAACGCTTATTTTTTGGGATTAGACGTATTCTCACCTTCTTGTGGTTAATCCTGTCAATCAGAATATACATATTTCAAGAGCCAAAAAGAATACAAGTTTAATTAGACTACCATAGCGTACTATTTTTTGTTGTTGTCACTAAGTTTGTTGAGACGTAATTCTCTAATTTTTGAAGATTCATGATGATTTGATCCAAGATTGTGCTTGAATTTTTGCTATATGTGTCTAACGATAAATAATCTTCTATGACAGCATTTACGTTTCTCCATTGTTTTATTTCATCGCGAAGAAACCAACTATCGTTGTTCAAGTTCTTTCTTAACTCTTCAGAAATTTTCATCGATCCAGGCAGTTTATACAATGCATTGAATAACTGCCAATTTTATGTTCTGACCAAAAGATGCCCAAACCAAAGTCTTGGCATGTCTGGCTTTGATAAGTGATGTTGTCCCGTTGAGCAAGGCGTACCATCATTTGAATAACTTCAAAGTTCCGAGTCAGCATTCGCTGTAGATACATAATCAGTTATTAATTTATTGTAGAAAAAATTAAACATTATTTTCTACTTACGACGAGAGAAACAACAGCTGTGAGATACTTGGCAATACCAGCACCGGAATATGCGTTTCCTTTAGCGCGAATGAAAACTCCGTTTATTAAAATGACAAGAGAGTACACATAAATACTTCGTGCACTCTTCGTATGGGAGGAGGTTTGACTATTAAGCCAAGATCTTTTCTTGATGGTTTGTAGGCTTGTCTTTGCAGAAGAATACATCTGCTCTAAACAAATATCAGATCTGTGATACCCTTAGATGTTCTGGACCGTACGCACGCTACATGGATCTTTACCAGAAAAAAAGCAAGTCTTGGATTCCTGCGGAACTTGTCCTTTTTCATCGGCAAGTAAAAGACGAGCGCTTTTAAGGTTTAACTGAAGCGGTCAGATCCATAGGGTTAAATATTAGTAAGAGTGCGATTGAAGAAGTTTGGTGATATAATTGTACCTCTTTGTCTTGTAATCATTTAAATAACATCTTTAGTGGTTAATTTCAAAGAAATGTCTTTCTAAGACGGAATAGGCTTGAGAACTAAGACGCTGCAGGTAAATGTTTGATGATATATTGGTGATATGCGTAATCAATTTACGCGGCCAGGCCCAAAAGAAAAATATCTCGCACTCGTATCTGTAGTGCAAAGTATATTGGTTTCGGTACAGGAGTACAAAGTTTCATACTTGCAGTCAAATATCAAAGGATCTATTAAAATCAGGTTTGGTTAGTGTGTTGAAAAAAGGTGGTAAAGGATATATGATTTTTTTAAGAAGAAAAAAAAATTAGTGTCATTATCTATTTTTTTTTAATTTACAGTATTACAGTTCAATTTATCTTTGAAACATGTTGTATATATTCTCTCCTTTTAAGCTTATAAATCGATAGAAGAATCAATTGATTAGAGTGATACGCGTTATTTGATGGTCAAGCTTGTTGAAAGAGTAACAATAACGTGTTGTATAAATTGCTGAGGGTTGAGGGGAAGGTTAGGCTAGTCTTTTTCTTTGTTTGAACGCTTTATAAAGGCTCCACAAGGATACGCGTTGAATACCCCAGTTCAGAAAAATATAAAGGGTCCTTCTTTGTACACATGCTAAAAAAAAGCCCCGTTTTGCAATGCCACGTTTGAATGGGAACTGTTTAAAAAAGAGAGGCATAAAAAAAAAAAGTAGTTTTTTATGTAACGCAAGCTTTGCTGCTAAAAAAAAAGGTGACATGTTCAAATTTGGGATCTTTTTGAGTAATACGAACTTATTACAAAGAGCGAAAAGAACGGGGTAATCATCCTCCTTATTATTTTTTTCGCAGGGAGTTTTTTTTTTTTTTTATATTTTATTGTTTTCTACAGAGTAAAAAAAGGGGAAAGATAATGATTTTCTTTATTAGTGGATCCATAATAAAATAAGAGATTGCGTTGTAGCATGTGTGCTCTAAACCCTAAAAAAATAAAAAAATTACAACTAATACACACACGCACACGCACACATATATAACACTGTAACACCAAACCTTTATTGTACCTCTAAAAAAAAAAGTTTTTTTAGTATATAATTTATTTTTAATTATTGGTTTTTCCTTTTTCCTTTCTTCTTTTTTTAAATATAAATATTTTTTTTTTTGCTGACAAAAAAAAAATATGCCAAATAGCAGTAATACAAGACGAAGATCAGTTTCGGTATCAGGAACACCTTACTTATCTCAATCCGACACAACAACGTCATCCTCCATATGGAACAGTAACAAAAGCTACTTTCTATCACGATTTAAAAACTCGCCTACTACACCACCCATCACACCTTCTACTTCGACTTCTACTTCCATCATTAGTAGTACTACAAGTAATATCTTACCACCTATCCATGGACAGCAAAAAGTAAAACGTAAACCAATTGTAGCTGCTTCAATTAATTCTAGAAAAAAGTATGAAGCTGTACTTGGTATTAAAACTGAAGATATTATATCTGAAGATATATCAAGAAAGGTTCGTAATAATTATGTATAAAAAAAAAAAAAAGAGATCCCCTTTTTGCTGAAAATAAAATAGAAGGCAAATGCCAATAATAGAAGCTTTGGTAAATTGTTTAAAAAGAAGCGAAGTAAATCAGTAGACAAGAAACTCAATGCGGAACAACAATTTGCTTCGTTGTTCCGTCAGCCTGAACAACGTGGTCCTATTCATGCAGAACAAACTAAAGTGCCTACACCGCCATTACAAAATTATAGACCACAGTATCATCATTATGAAGTAGGCGAACAACCTTCTTTAGCTTCAAAATCTGTTACAAGTGCAAGCAATCATACAAGATGGTCAAACGCATCCACTAGAAAATCCACTGGATCGTATTCCATCTACAGCACATTTGGGCCTGAATCTGTGTACGATGGCAGTGAATCCGTTGAGAATGTTACAGCTGCTACAAGTGTTTCTGATATAAACGAAACCGTCGAAAAGGAACCTGTAGTTTTGGATTTAGCGAGTATTGTAGCCACAAATGTTCAAACTAGAAATCAAGCTAGATTAATTACTACAGTAGAATATGAAGAAGACGAAGAAGATGATGAAGACGAAGACGACGATGAAGATGATTACGAAGAAGAAGAGGAAGAAGACGATAACGATCAAGTAGGAGATATACGGCGAGATATATTTGTAGACGCCACCGGAGTTTCACAAGAAGATATTGAACGAGAAAGGATCGAAAACAGATTATCGAAACGACTTTCTGGAGGACACTTTGGGAGCGCTGGGGGATTAATGATGAGCATGATGGACAGCCCAAATAAAAAGAGAGCGAGTAGACCACCACCAGAAGATGTAGTACAATCAATGATGAATTGGAAGAGACATAGTGGACAAATGTTAGATAAAGTTGTAACGGAAAATGCGCCTCCTGTACCTGAAAAGGATACCGTATCGCAAGATTCGTATCACCCTCAGGTAGTACCACCTGAACGCCCTTTACCTCCTCATCCTCAAATATTACTTTCGCAAGACAATGAGGAGCAGGATGAACCAAAAGAATGTGCTGCGAAGTTATGGCATGAAGATGAAAAGTTTGTGCAACGAGAGAGAATTGCTGAATGGCTCGGTCAAAGGTAAATTTTAAATTTTTGGTGTTACGTTTGATTTGTAAAGTTAAATGTTTTTGGTTAAAAATAGTAAACCGTTAAATACAAGTACTTTACAAGCGTATATGGAATACTTTGATTTTACTTCAATGAGGTTAGATGGTGCATTCAGGTAAAAAAAAATAATTTTAAAAAAAAGTGTGTGTATATGCAGGAAATTAAACAAGTGTTTGTACTGTTTAGAAAGGTTTGCTCGAAACTTTACTTTCGTGCTGAGGCACAGCAAATCGATCGAATTTTAGAAGCATTTGCCAAAAGATATTGGCAATGTAACCCAAAGACGATCTTTGGAAGCGCAGGTTTTGTGTACAAACAATTGTGTTTTTTTAAAAGGGAAAAAAAAATATTAACAAATAATTTTTTTTTCTTTTTTTAAAAATAGATACGGTTTATGCAGTTGTGTATTCACTTTTATTGTTAAATACGGATTTACATGTTGCGCAAGGAAGTTATACACGTATGACTCGACAGGCATTTGTAAAGAATACAATGTCTACAATTAAAGATCAACAATTAGCTAAACGAACACCTAATTCCATGTTGGCATGGGAAGCACATATTGAAGCTTATTTGAAGGTATATAAAAAAAAAAAAAAAGTTTTGTTGGGTGACACTGAATTAACGTTTTGGTTGTTTGTAGGACATGTATATATCAGTTAAAAATTACCAAATTCTACAACCGTTACAAAATCAACAGGAATTGAATAACGAATTTTTATCACCTACGGCCACAACATCTTCGAAACGGATGAGTATGATGGGTAGTAGACGCATGACTGATATTAAACGTAGTTTAAATACAATGATACACAAGACATCCGGTGCGCGTGAAAGTATGCTATTTCTAGATGAACCCTTGGTAAACTTTATAAAAAAAAAAATCATGACCTTTTTTTGTGTATGTACTTATTTTTGTGTGTAGCCTAGAAAAAGTACAAGTTCTTCAAATAAGCATCAAATGACAACACACCGAAACGCTAGACGAGAATCGTTTTCTTCTACCAACTCTGGTCAATCTTCAGGGCTTTTAACGCCTAGAAATACAACACTATCACCTAATCAGAGCCACATGATGTCTTTTATGGATACACATGCATCTGATTTATTTACCAGTCGTCCACCTTATTTAAAGGAAGGTGTGGTAATGCGTAAGCATTTGTTGGAAAGTGCAAATCAAAAGGCAAAGCATCGTGAGTGGAAAGAGTGTTTGTTGGTGGTTGGGCAGGGTGAATTGAAAATGTATGGGTTACAATCGGATGGCAATGAGTCGTCAAGAAAGAGTAATATGATTCGCGCAAGTAATACAAGTTTTGCTAATTTGGCGGATTCGCTTACAAAGAGTTACGCGAGTGCGACAAACCTTAATTCTCCTTTGAGCGAAGTGCCACCAAATAATGGTCGATGGGCAGTAAGTTTTGATTATGTAAAAAAAAAAAAAAAAAAAAAGAGAAAATAGGAAACTTACCCTTTTTTTGTTAGACGTATTCCCAATTAATAGGATCGATTGAATTGAATCACTCATTGGCTAATTCTTTACCACCGCCTGGGTACAACCGTACAAGACCCTTTGTGTTTGCAATTCAAGAACCAAATGGAGGTGTGTACTTGATCCAAGCAGCGTCACAAGAGCAAATCATAGAGTGGGTTTCAACGTGTAATTATTGGGCGGCTCGATTAAGTAAAGAACCATTACAGGGCGGTGTAAGTAATATAGAGTACGGGTGGGGGAGTTGCTTGGAAGATGTGATCTTGGACTTGGATGCGGTTGAAAGTGGCCAGAAGATCACAGGCAAGTACTTTAGAGACCCGGATGCGGTGCATATCTCCAGTTGGGTGCCGCCGACACCTACCATGGTGTCGAGTGCGTTGGATGAAACCACGCATTATGATAATTTGCAAAAGTATCTTGGGATGTTGAATCAAGAAATTAATGATCATCGAGAAATCAAAAAGAAGATTCTTGTCAAGGTAATAAGAAAAAAATTGTAGTGATCGCATATGTTTTTTTTTTTTTTTTTACTTACGCAGGATTATATAGTTCCCTCAAAAGTGTCAAAATCATACAAGGGCACTTTCGAACTGGGAAGCAAAATCAAAGTATATGTTGCATGATATTATCAAGTACCAAAATTACTGTGATGTGCTTGAAAAGAGTATACTAAAGCATCGTCAAGAAGAAGAAGATAGCAGCGATGGAGAAGATTCATAATTTTATAAACATATAGAAACCCACAACACACACTCCTCCCTTTTTAATAACTAATTCTGGAATATTTATTTTACCTACCTTACTACTACAACTAACTAATACAACAAACTTAATAAATTAATTTTTAATATAATATAATATATTAGCTCGGTGTGTATTTTTTAATCGTATGATTTTTATATTGTAACCCAGGTAAGTTATTCAAGGTGGGGGTATTATTTAGATGAATCAGTCGTAAATATCAATATTGGAATAGGCTTCATATTCATATTCACTTTTTGACATCATACAGTGTGACCGTATCTCTTTTTATTTTTCCCATGCGAAAAAAAAAAATATTTTTTTTATCTCACACACACACTTTATAAAAAAAAGCTAACAAATGAAGAGTTCTAATGACGACTCTGTCAAGTTGGATATTCGACAACGAACAAGTCCCTCTGTAGTCAGTTCGGTCAGAAGTATCGACCCACAGGCTCAAGAAGAAGACAAGAAACTGTTGAAAAAGATCGATTGGCGAATTGTACCTTGGATCTTTTGCTTGTACTTTTTGTCGGTGGAGGATCGGTCGAATGTGGGGTACGCCATGACGATGAATCAAGCAGAGAAGCATACTTTGGCTGATACTGCTGGGTTATCGGGAAAAGAAAATAATATTGGACTTGGATTGTTTTATGTCGCTTATATTGTAAGTAGTCTTTTTTTTTATATATAAAGAAAGTGCATATTTTATTAAAAGGTAAGGTATATTAGTTGTTTGAAGTGCCTTCGAATTTAATGATGGCGCATGTGAATCCAGCGCATTGGATTGCTCGGATTATGATCACTTGGAGTATTGTTACGTGTTGTATGGCTGCTATTTCTACAGCATGGCATTTTTATCTGTTAAGATTTTTGTTGGTAAGCAAAGTTTTTTTTTTGCATGTGTCAGTTTACTTATTTAGTGAGTCTTTTTTTTTTCACAGGGAGCTTTTGAAGCTGGATTTTGGCCAGGTAAAAAGATAAAAAAAAGAAGCCTAATATTTCGTATTTTAATCTTTATTTGTTTATTTTAGGCATTAGTAAGATGATCATGCAAAAAACCTTTTTTTACTTTAAAAAAGTAGTCTAACCAAATTAAAATAGCTTATTATAATACTTTATGGTACAGACCTGAGGAGATTTCTGCACGACTTGGTGTAGTGTATCTTGCAGGCCCTGCATCTGGTGCATTCGGTGGACTGATTTCAGCCGGTATTCAATTAATTGATACCAAGGGAGGATTATACGGCTGGCAATGGTTATTTCTAATCTCTGGACTTATCTCTGTTGTATTTGGCGTCATTACCATTTACTACTTGCCTTCTACGCCCGAAAACTCCACCCGTTTCTTAAGCCAAGATGAACGTACGCGTGTCAAGCAAAGGTTAGAGGCGTCGACACAAGAACGTATTGTGCTTGATACAGATGAACGCAACATGAAACGCGACTTGAAACAAGTGCTGTCTGAATTCAAAGATTTTAAAATTTGGTTGTTTTGCGTGTTGTATTTTACACCAGTCATGGCAGCTACATCGCTCGGTTACTTTATACCAAAGATCGTGCAGCAGATCGGTACATATACTTCGATCCAGGTCAGTTTGATGAGTATCCCGCCGTTTGTGTTTGGCGGTATCATGGTGTACATTGTCACTCGGTTGAGTGATTATTATAATAGTCGTGGAGTGTTTATTATGGGCGCTTCGTGCGTGGCGTTCATTGGGTTTTGTATTTTGAGTTTTGCAGAACCTATTGGAGCAAGGTACTTTGGGTTAATGGTTTTAGCAGGGGGTACGTATCCCACCGTTCCGTTGAGTATGGCGTGGACGGCAAACTCAAAGGAAGACCCGGTTTCGGTGGCTTCTGCTACCGGTATTGTTTCTTCAGTAGCGAACTTTGGTGCGTTGATTTGTACTTTTGCACTTTACTCGGGCTGGCCCTCAGATGCACCAAGGTATATTGGATCTAATATGATTAATGGCGGTGCCATGTTAGTAGCGGCGTTATGTGCGCTCGTATTAAGAATTCATTTGTCTCGATTAAACAAGATTATTGAAAGAGACGGGATTGTAGGTGATAGAACGTATCGTTATATCCTTTAAATAATGGGGTTTTTATTATGATTATTTTAAGCAATCGAACCAATAGCACTATGTAATAAAAGAAAAAAGAGTGTGTTAGCCAAGTGGTGGATTTTTACAATTTGATAACACTAACATTTTAATAGGCTTAATTTCCCACTTTTCCCAGACTTTGGCCTTATAATAAGGATCTGCCTTAAGCATGGTATCGATATCCTTGGTGGATTCAGCCTCCATGATTAAATAACTACCATCCATTTTACCATCCTACGTAATAATATGTTTAGCAAAGTAAATATAATGAGTGGTTTAATTTTTCTTTTTCTTTACGGTTTCATTATCCAAAGTAGCTCCACCTAAACTGATAACATTGTTTGTCTTGTTGACAATGGCACCTTTCAAGTGCTCGTCACGAGTATTCAAACGACGTTGAAGGCAGTCAGGGTCGGTGAAGTCCTTGATAACAACTAAAAAGTTTTGAGGAACTAGCGATAACAAAGTAAGTACGTTTTCATATAAAGTTCGCAATCTAGAAAGCTTACCGCGCATAGAAGAAAAGGTAGAAAAGCGTCTTGTTCCAGAAAAAACTAGTTTTGTAGTGCTGAGCATGTTTGTTTACGGAGAGAGAGAGAGTGAGAGAAAAGAGGAGTCGTGTGAAATATATTTTTCGGAGATGCGTTTAATCGTACCTGATTTACCTTTTGTTAACCAATAAGCGACCGCGTATCAAGTAAGAAAAAAAATAAAACGTCTTTTTTATGTGTGGTGAAAAAATAAGGTATTCAGTTTACATGTTCTTTTTTTAATGTATTGATAACAGCGCATGCATACAGAGTTTGCAGAGCAATTGGTTTGCTTTGCGGTTTGACGTGTAATCATTCAACACCCGATTATTGTGACTTTGTAATCGACGTGTTTATTTTATTTTTTTCACTGAAGAAAAAAAGAAAAAGCATAACTCTTTTATAGCATACACTTTCAAAAAGAAAATGAGCACAAATACAGAACAACCAGCAGCTTCTTTAAAGCAAATTCTTGAACGGTCTAAATTAACCAACAGTAAAATTCTTCCACAAGAATTACCTAGTATTGAAAGAGGATTAGATCAAATCGATTCACAATCAAAGAAGCTTTCTTCAAAGACTGCCAGCAATGACGAAGGAGGAAATATCCGAGCGTAAAGTATATATAATTCGTAATATAGGGAGATACAGAAAAAATAACTTTGTAGTTAGTCATTATTTTTTAGCACAAGGTGGTGTTAATACACAAGAGTTGATTACAGATTTAGGTACTATCCATTTAGGCGGACTTGAAGAACACAGACAACCTATTCAGGATATGGATGTTGACGGGTATCTTGAACAACAAAGAACAGAGACTGTTTTAAAGATTATTGAAGCTGGTAGACACGAGGTATATAAATTTTTTTGTGTTTGTGTGTAATGTGAGATATAGCCTCTAAAAGAACATGAATAGATTGTTGATAGTTCCAAGGACAGTTTTGATAGTACAGTTGATGCGTATTGGAAGGATTTATCAGATGTTCAGCTTAAAGTAGATAAAGTAGATACAAGTAATTTGAACTTGTCTAAAGCTAAATTTGATTCAACAAAAGTTGTTAGCGCAGGGACTCTTATTTAAAAAATAAAAAGAACGTCGGTTTTACGTAATCAAAACCTAACCAAAGATGGGCGAGAGAAAGATGAGTTTTAATGAAGTGTGAGAGAGATCGGGGGGACGATGAATTGTTTGGGAGGTTGATACCTCCTCTTTGGTTCGATTCATTAAAAATATATTTTTTAAGCGGGGAAATCATCTGTATGTGAAAGGAATCCAATCAAAAAAAGCAGAATTCTTTTTCACCTATTTTCGTTCCACACACTTTTTTTTTTTCTAAACATTCATTTCTTCTGTTTTCTTCTCTTTTAATCGTTAAAAAAAAAAAAACTTAAAGTCCCCATCAAAAAAAAAAAGGACTTTTTTTTTTTATAAAATGTCGAATTCTGGATCAACAGGATCGTTTACAGATTCAACGGGGTTTAGTGTCTTGGGAGATACGCTGCAGATACCAAACTATCATTTTAAAGCAGCTCCGGTACCAAGCTTGGCTCATGGTGAGAACGTTGATATAGTGTCTGGTTATCGGTATGTGTGTGTTATATAGTGTTGTTACTATCAGTAGAGCTAATACATATAAATAAATAAAAATCAATTGCAGAATTTCAAATAAGAAACCGGTAGTTGCCAAGGTATCACCAAATTCATTAAGATTGGAAAGAGAATACTATATTATGAAGAGATTATTTCAACTCGGAGATGGATCATCATTTATAGGTATACTATATAGAAAGTAGTAATAATATAGTGTTACTCGGAGTTACTTGTACCCTAATAGTCCTCCTTTTCTTATTTTATTTGTGATTATTTGTAGTTAGACCACTTGAATATATTCATTTGCCCAGTGGATTATCAGTAGTGATTTATACCGACGAGGGGCAAAACTATCTAGACCCCAAGCGGCCTTTCGAAGATTTAACTAAATACAGTACATTTTCCGATAGAGGGTCGAGTATAAGTGGAAGTGAATACGACGATAATAAAACAATAAAGAGACAGATGCAATATCATAACCGTCAAGTTGAAAATAATCAAATGAGTAACAATAACATAACGGATTATTATTATCAATCAGCAACATCTGGTTTACCGACAGTAGGACCGAAATTTGATCTCAGTACATTTTTGAGATTTGCTATTAAATGTACGGATTGTCTTGAGTTTATTCATCGCAATAATGTCGTGCATGGAGAAGTAAGACTGTCTGCCTTTCAGTGGTCTGGAGATGATTCGGCCCGAGTAAAGATGTGGAATTTTGGGTCTGGTACGAAGACGCTGGAAACTTATTTAACAAGTGAAGGTTGGCGAAAGACGGCTAATAATAAGGAGTCGATGGATTTGTTACAGAATTTGTTGGTGTATATGAGCCCTGAACAAACAGGTAGAACAACTTATGTACCTGATCATCGCTCCGACATTTACTCCTTGGGTATTGTCTTTTTCGTATTGTTGACCGGTAGAAACCCTTTTGACGGTGGGCCACTAGAGATATTAAACGGTATACTCAGTAGAAAAGTACCTTTGGTTCACGAAACTCAATTGGAAGTACCTGAAGTTGTAGCACGTATCATTGAAAAAATGACAAACAAGGTAAACAAGAAAAAAAACCTTAATATTTCTGCTTTTTCATAAAACAAATATTCTAAACTATATTTTTTTTTACTCCTTAGTCTCCAGATGATAGATACAGTAGTGCATATGGCATCAGAGCAGATTTAAAGGAATGTTTAAAAAGACTCAACTTTGCTTCAGAATCAACTCATGAAGCCATACCTTCGTTCCCTTTAGCAGAACGAGATGTAGCTTCTGTATTTACTTTACCAAAGACTATTTATGGCAGACAAGGTATTATTGTAGAAATGACATATATTATTCAACGTGTAGCAGGTGTATATAAATCCATTCGATCTCGTCGTGATAAATCTTATTCAGCTGGATCTACGTTACAGACAATTACAAGTGAAAGCTTTCATACGGGTAATGCAAGCGTCAGCGATTGTCTTAGCGATCAGTGTTCTGCAACGGATAGTTATAATGGTGGTGGATCCGGTGGTGTGGTGTTGTCAAGCGGGATTGGCGTCAAGTCAAATGCCTCGCCTAGCTATTGCAGTGGATTCGATGGAAGTGATATCTCGTCCAGTGGGAATGGAAGGATTGCAGGTCATAAACAAGGAGTTGAAATTGTTTCTATTTGTGGGCCTGGGGGAGTAGGCAAATCTACCGTTTTTGGTGCCGTTCAAAATGTGGCAAGACAACACGGGTAAATAAAAATCAAAAAGATAATTTTTTGAAGATTTAGGTTCTAACTTGTATATAAACAGTTATGTAGCTACATCGAAATTTGATTCTAGACATAAAGTACCATACAGTTGCATTTTAAAATCATTGTCACAAATACTACAACAAATCCTATCTGAATCCGAAGAAGAAATCCATTCGTTTTATAACCACCTAAAGTCTCACTTAGGCACGCAGTTTTGCAAGATTGAATTGTTAGCGGATTTAGTTCCAGAGTTGAAACCTCTGTTGGATCCTGTCGATAGCGAAGATTCGGAAGAACCTTTGAATGTTGTGCATTTGGATAATATTGAAACTAGAATTAGGTTTCATAATTTGTTTGTGGAAGTGTTTAGAGCGCTTACTCAATGGCGTATGGTTACCTTGGTAAGTTTTTGTGCAGCTGGAGGGAAAAAAAAAATCTGTGTAATTTAACGTTTTTGGGTAGTTTCTAGATGACTTGCATTTAGCAGATGATCCATCACTTGAATTAATTGAAAGTATGATTGGATCTAGGCTCAAGATACTGATCTTTATTGCTTACCGGGACCAAGAAGTGACTGAAACACTTGATAAATTACTCGCCAATGATTATGCGACGATTCGCAGCATCAAAATCGATGCGCTTGATTTCGACTCACTTGTGGACTACATCAGTGACGCCCTTCACCGACCTCTGGATGTTGACCGCGACTCAATCCTACCGCTTGCCGAACTAGTGTATAAAAAAACTCGCGGTAATGCATTTTATACTTCTCAGCTGCTGGCCACGCTGGAAAAAAAGAAGATGATTTTTTTCCATTGGGAAGAAAACGAGTGGGATTATAATTTAGCGGATATTCAACAGGCGATCATGACAAATGATGGCGCGGATCGGGATGCCGAATTGGATATTAGTTTCTTGGTAAATAGGTTAAAGGAGTTACCCCTCGATGGCCAAAGGCTGTTGAAGTGGGCGTCGTTTGTAGGTGATACCTTCTCCTGGAACACAGTCAAGCATTTAATGGTGCATTCTGATCCTGAGTCCGAGTTCTCGGATACAGATACCGTGACTTCAGAGTCGCAAAGTAACAAGGGCGAGGATAAAAACATGGTGATTGAATCGTTGCATCCGCTAATCAAGTTCTCGCATAATACGGGGCCTACGGGCGGTATGGTGAGTAATAGTCAGCATGGTGGTAGTAGCAGTAGTAATGCTAACGATGTGGGTGGCGGTGTCGGGTCTTCTTCTGCAAATACGTCTCGCAAGACAACAACGCGTGATCCTATCAACGGCCTACAAGCTGCTTTGCAAGAAGGGTACATCTTACCTTTAGAAAGCGATGAATTTAAATGGTCGCATGATAGATACTCACAAGCGGCTATGGAACTCGCTAACCCCAAAAGCAGAGAAAAGATTCATCTGAAAATCGCTAAATACCTACTAACGGATACTGCAGCAGATAGCTTTTTAGTATCTGATCATTTAATGAAGTGTTTAGCACTTGTACAAGAATTAGAAGATAAATCGGGGTATCGCGATATTTTGATTGAAGCGGGTAATAAAGCAAGAGCTTCGGGTGCGCACAAGATGGCGTTTGGGTACTATAAAGCAGCGATTTCGTTGTTAGACGCGGATTGTTGGAAGCAAGAGTATACGATGACAACTAACCTGTACTCCAACGCGGTGGCGCTCAGTTGGGTGGTCGGCGAATACGATACGACTGAAAAATACCTGGATGCGATATTTAACAATGCTACAGACCCCATGGATCGTGTCACGGCGTACCGTATTCAAAACAAGTACTTCTTTGCTAGGCAGATGCATGACGAAGGCGCAGAGTCGCTCCGCAAATGTCTGTTTGAACTGGATATTGAAGACTTTAGGTACAACTTGACGCGACAAGAGTTGGACAGCGAGTATGAAACGGTGATAAAGACCATCAACCGCATTGGGTTTGAAGCACTGACCAAGATTGAACCGTGTGATGACCCCAAACTGAAAGCAATTATGAGTATTTTGGAGGAAATGTGTACGGCGGCTTATTGGCTTGGAAATCAAACAGAAATGTTTTATTTGGCGTCAAAGATCGTGCATTTGTCGTTGACAAAGGGGATGACGTCGGTATCGGGTATTGCGTTGGTGTTTATGGGCTTGGCGTCGGTAGAGATCTATCACAAGTACAGCTATGGTGAAGAGCTAGGCGCGGCAGGTGTGGCTATCACGGATAGACACGGTGGGTACAACGAAAAGGGACGTGCGGGGTTCTTGTACGGGAATTTCTTACATATGTGGAAACACCACTATAAAGAATCGTTACCCTTATACAGAACTACGTTACGGTTCTCGTTATCGGCTGGTGATCGTATCTACGCTTCCTTTTCGCATCTTCATGTGGCAACTACGTTATACTACATGGGAGAAAACTTGGCAGATACGCTTGTAGAGGCAGAGACGTGTTATGATGATATTCATACGTGGTCTTCGTCGGTGGATTCGAATATTTTGATTATGGCGGTGATTCGGACGATCAAGGCGTTGCAAGGGCATACGTATAATTCGTCTTCGTTTGAAATCTTTGATGGTGATGATGGGTTTAATGACGTGCATTTTATATCCGAGAGTTGTAAACAGAGCTCGAATTTGGATGTGCCGTTGAACTGGTACGATTCTTTTAGGTTGGTGCCGTTGGTGTTGTACGGACATTATGAACATGCTATTTCGGTGGGTTACATGTGTATTCGTGGTATTCATAACCATCCTTGTCATCGACATACACGTATGATGCTCACGTACCATTCTCTGGCGATTATTGAAAAGCTCAGGTGTGAGCAGTTGGGCGAAGAAGAAGTCAGTATGTACATGGAACGTGTCAATGCCAATCAGGCTAGAATGGAAGAATGGGTGACACATTCTAGAATTAACTTTAGTATGTGGTACACGTTAGTGGAAGCAGAAAAATCTTCACTGACAAATGATATGGCGACAACTATTCAACTATATGAGAAGGCCATGGATCAGTGTCGTGAAGGAGGGTGGTTCTTGGATCTTTGTGTGAGTCATGAATATGCTGGTGGGTTTTATGCGCGTGCTGGGTTAAAGAATGCGGCGTATGGACTGATTAAAAAAGCAATGAATCTGTATATTCATCATGGGTCTTATGGAAAAGCTAATCATTTAGGGGTTAAGTATAGTTCTTTATTAAGTGAATATGATGATAATCGTATTGAGTCTCATGATACAGGTGTTCAAACGGATCCGTTTCCCTTCTTGGGTCCACAAGGTACTTGGAGTACTTCTTCCATGGGACAAATTAACACGATCAATGAACCGTTTGTATCTGAAACAATTCCGCCTGTGACTACAGAGCAAACGCTGTTAACGCTGGATATTCTTGATATGGCGTCTATATTGAAGAGTTCGCAAGTAATCTCTTCAGAGGTCAAGTTTGATAGTTTATTAAAGTCAATGATGGCTATTATTTTAGAAAATTCTGGAGCGGATTGTGGTGCGATTATTGTCAAGGAAGAGAAGTACGGTATGTGCGCGTATGGCAGTCAGCAAGATGGATCAATGACATTTGATCCACCAAGACCCGTAGCAGATGACGATGGTTTGGTTTCAAGTCGTATCATACATCATACGATCAATACAGGAGAAAGTATATTTATACATAATGTAGATCAAGATGCACGATTTGCGGTAGGTCCCTGGTACGAACGTGTCGGAAGCAAATCTGTTATTTGTATGCCCATCATTCATAAAAGTGCACTTGCAGGGTGTTTGTTTATTGAGGGATCCAGCGGTATCTTTACGCAACGGCATATTACAGTACTTAGCTTGCTGTGTCAGCAAATGGGTATCTCTATTACGAACGCGGTATTGTTTAAATCGGTGCAACGTGTGACGATGGCCAACATGAGAATGATTGAAATGCAAAAGCAAGCTTTGGAAGATGCAAGGAAAAGTAAAGAAGCAGCGGTACGTGCGACTCGATTAAGAGAGATCTTTTTGGCTAATATGAGTCATGAGATTCGTACACCGTTCTCTGGGTTCTACGGTATGATTTCGCTGCTTGCAGAAACAGCATTGGATAATGAGCAGCGTGATTTGGTCAAGACGGCAAAGGAGTCGTGTGAAATCTTGTTACAGATTATTGATGATTTATTAAACTTTTCGAAACTGCAAGCGGGTAAAGTTACGCTGGATGTGTCGCCTGTGGTGATTGAAGATATTATTGCGGATGTGGTCGAAATGTTGATTGCGATGGCGATACAGAAGGGCATTAATATTGCATACATTGTTTCGGAAGATGTGCCTCCGGTGGTTATGGCGGATGGTAACCGGTTACGTCAAGTGTTGATTAATTTGCTGGGAAATGCTATCAAGTTTACGCATGACGGTGAAATTCGAATTCAGTGTTCGGTGGATCCAACAATGACACATACTAAAGATGATCAGATCTCGTTGTTGTTTGAAGTGATTGATACGGGTATTGGTATTAGTCAAGAACAACGAAAGGTTTTATTCGAACCCTTTTCTCAAGTGGATGGCAGTACAACGTAAGTATAACAGGGAGAGGTACATTGCATTATACATGTAAATAACATTTTTTTTTTTTTTAATTAGTCGAAAATATGGTGGTACAGGGCTTGGGCTTTCTATTTGTCTTCAATTGGTGGAGTTAATGTCGGGTACAATCAATGTGTCAAGTGTTCCAGGCAAAGGGTCCGACTTTTATTTCAGTGTTCGTGTATCTAAACTTCGTTCTCAGCAAATGAAGAGTCTTCAAACGGAAGGATATCATGATGACCGTAAATCGTTACTGAAATGTATTTCGAATATTCGCATATTATCGATATCCAAGTATACGGCAACGATTGATATGATTCGACATATTTTACCAGGTGTAGCGGTAGATGGAGTAGCAGAGATTGGAGAATTTAACCAGCTGGTGGTACAGAAGAAATACGATGTGATTATAGTTGGGTTATTTATGAACCAAGATTCGACTGCGTCTGCTACGTGGTTAGAAGATGCAACTAAATTGAATCCGGATGGGTTGGTGATTATTATGAATTATCCGGCAAGTGGTATTATCAATGGGCAGCAAGGTGTAGTAGAACAAGTACCGAATTATAAAATGCACTGCAAGTCTATTCGTATGGCAGTTCCGTTTCGTCGTATCAAGCTGTTGAGAACCATAGGTGAAATGTTGAATAAGATTAAGCCGGTGCCTAAAATAGATAATGCACGTTCTAGGACCGTACAACTTATTACCGATGAAGAAAGAGAATTGTTTAGTACTATGCATATTTTAATAGCAGAAGGTATATTCTTTTTTTTTTTTTTTTGGCTGTTTTTCTTTTTTGTACTCATCATTATTATGTCATTTATAGATAATCCAGTAGCACAAAAATTATTGCTCAAACAACTCACAAGGTTAGGATTTCAAGTGGAGTGTGCAAATAACGGTCTAGAAGCAGTAAATGCATGGAGTAATCATCCAGTAGGATTTTTCGTTATGGCCTTTTTTGATCATCATATGCCAAAGGTAAATATCTAAGCTTTTATTTTTAACTTTACCCCCCTTTGTTAATCCTTTTTTTATTCTATTTATAAGTGTGATGGCGTAGCAGCAACAAAACGTATTCGAGAAATTGAAAAAGAAGAAAACAGAGATACAAGGTTCCCAATTGTTGCGTTGACAGCGGATGTACAAGAAAGCGCAAAGAAGATATGTTTAGGTGCTGGTATGGATGGCTATTTAACAAAACCTTTAAATCAAAAGATATTAGCTGAATCGTTGAGAAAATATTGCCGAAAGTCAAAACAAATAGAAGCATTAGCCATTACTGATAGTTGATAGATAATTCCCCTTCTTCCCCCCCCCCCTTATCCTCTTGTACTATAATAAATACAGAATATTTAATTGAAACAAACATACACTTACACGCTGTTTTTAGTCATAGTCGAAAGTTTGCATACATTTATTTTTAATTTGGACTTTTTGCCTGTCCGACCCGAAAATTAGTAACCATGTTAATAACCATGAGGTCACAAGCACGAGTTGTGATCAGAAAAACTCCCTCTTTTTTTTTTCTCTCTCTTTATCTTTCTCTTTACGTTACATGTTTGTTTCTTTTCACTTTTTGGTTGCCTATATTATAGGTGGTCTAACACTATTTCCCTTATTTATAATCTCAGTTGGTCTATGCTACGTTCTATACAGCCGAGTTATATATCCAATACAGTGTTTATGGTTAGTGGAAAGTCTCGACATTGACAATGACGATTGCACACAACGTTTGGACCCAAGCGGTATTGAAGGAACGACACCTAATCAATTATACAAAGTAGGCTGGTTAAAAGTATCTAGAGACGAAGAACAAGCATTACCAGACGCATCTATTGGAGATATGGTCAAATCGTATATTTCCGGTAAAGCCAGTAAACGAGAATCGGCCAATGTTTACTTTGCAGTATTGAAATACAGTACGTTATACCTGTACGATTCCGAGAAGCAATTGGACAGTAAAGGAGTGATTATGTTAAATCATCATACGGTAAGGACACATCCAGCAGACTTGCAAGACTTTGAACTGTTCTCAAAGCCGCACTTGATAAAGTTGGTGAATAAGGAAGAAGGGGCAAGTTATTATATTAATTGTAATCGATGTATTGATAAGGAAGACTGGTTCTTTGCGTTTATTAAGGCGACCAAGTTATCACAGCCCAATCAACAACAACAACAGGATAAAACACATTTCGATCAATCGGCAATGAATCATCTGATTACAATGGTTCACAGTGATCAGCATCATTTTCAAACACAGTGGTTAAACGCCATCTTGGGCAGAATCTTTTTTGGCGTGTATCGTACGAAAGATATCAAGGAAGCATTGTATAAGAAGATCGTTTCAAAGTTGGATAAGATTAATGCAAAGAGACCGCCGTTTTTAGGGGAAATCACAGTGAGATCGGTGGATCCAGGTCATGCGTTACCTCGTTTTACGCAACCCAAGTTACTAGGACTCAGTCCGACAGGCGAACTATCTGCCGAAGCTCATTTGCAGTACGATGGTGGGTTCCGTGTGGAGATTGAAACGGTCTTGAAATGGAAATATTCAGATTTACTAAGGCCGTTAACGATTGATTTGGTGTTGGGTATCACGTTGAAGGAAATTGAGGGCAAGTTTCTGATGAAGATTAAAGAGCCACCAACAAATAGGTTCTGGTACGGGTTTTATGAGTGTCCCAAGATGGAGTGGAAGGTGGAGCCGGTGGTTTGGGAAAAGAGAGTAGGGTATTCGGTAGTGGTAAAGGCTATTGAAACTAAAATTCAAGAGTTTATTATGGAAACAATGGTGTTACCAAACTTTGATGATATCACTTTCTTTCCAACAAATGGTGTAGGAGGTATCTTTGAAGAATCAGAATGTGATTATCAGAGTAGTGATGTTAAATCAAATGTGTCTGTCGAAACACCAACACCAGTGCCAGTAGTAGTAGAAACGAAACAGTCTAAAAAGGCTCACAAAAAGAGACATGAACATGATGAAGCTTTATTAACCACAGCAAAATCATTACCGGAATTATTCTCAGCAGTACCAGAACGATTACAACAACAACAACAACAGTCTAAATTACGTACACCCTACGATGCAGATTCTGTACATAATGCAAGTGCACCTACTTTAAGTAGTAGTACTATACCAATTCATATACCATCATCTGCTGAAGTTTCAACAACAATAGGACAAATCGCTATATCGAATCCAAATAATAATCATGACACTATTGGATCTTTGTCTTCATCTCCTGATTCACTCAGCTCTTCACCTTCATCTTGTACGATGGACGATTCTTTACCAACATTAACGCATGTCACTACAGACGACACGGTGGTGTCACCTTCAGCATGTGATAGTACAATTCAAATCACGTACAAGCAAGATTATACCTCGGATACGTCCATTCATCAAAGTAGGCTAAGGAAGTCTTCGTCATTGGCTCTTTTAAGGCCAAAAACTGGGGCATCCACTGCAATTAATGTATCGCCGGCTATGGCTCATAAAGAAGTACAGCAAGAAAAAAAAGATATTGATTCTGTTTCTGTATCTGTTATTTCTTTATAAAAAAAAAGCAAACGTTTTTTGTATGTAATATCCCCCCCTCCCCCTCATTCATTTTCCCCTCTTCTCAATTGTATAAAATAAAATCATTATTACATATAAATTTAATTTTAAAAGTGTTTTTAGACAGCAACGTATCCTCCACTGCCGGGACGACGAGACATGACAGAATCAACAACGTGAGCGAAAAGGTCCTATTTAAGGTAGGGGTTAATAAAAATATTGGTTTTTTTTTTTTACCAAGCACTTACTCTAATAAGATAAGGAAGATCGAGCCAAAATTCTACACAACAAAAAAAATCATTTAGTTTTTTTTTCTCCGATAGTAATAGAAAAAAACTTACCAAGGTGAGGAATAAGATCACGACCTCTGGCATTGTAAACCTTATAGTTATAGAACGCACCACCGATAAAGTAAACAGCACCAAGGACAAGAATAATAGTGAAAAAAATACCGATACCAGACATTCCCTTGGATTCTTCCTTTTTATCATCTCCTTCGTCTTTATGATCAGGTACCTTCTCATCGGGTTTCAAGCTATTATGTGTATCTGTTTAGTATCCGTGTGTGTGTCAAAAAATTAAATTTACCACTTACGCGCAAGCGAAAACAGTCTTCCAACGAAGAGTCAAAACATGATTGTTATCGTTATAGTCAATAATAACTGGGTCACTTGCTTTTTCCTACAGAAAAAAAAAATATATCAGAATTTGATCCCTTCTCTTTATATATGTGTTATACTTTACGGAACGAGATTGAGATTCATCACACTCTAATGTAATAGAAGCAGATTGAGCCTGATCGTTATAAGTACCACCATTTAAAGTTAAAAGGTATTGATAGCCAGCTTTTTGTAAAATAAAAGGGTTTGTTACTTTCACCTGATTAAATATACACACATATTATCCTTACTCTTTGTAGCATCAGCTTCCTTATCAATAGGTTTAAATTCAGGCCTTAATCGACTAGAAAATATACAATATTTTTTAGATCGGCCCCCACTCTCTCCTTATTTACTTGTCAGTTGTCAATACTTACTCTCCGGAATCCACAGCAATATTTTGTACGTTAGTGACCCATACATTCTCTTTATCCTTTATTTTTTTCGTAACATAAGTTCTTCTACAAATAAGCTTTAACAAAAGGTTTTAATTATTTAGTCTAAACATGTTTTTTTTTAAAAAAAAACTTACAGCGCCCTTTTCACAAAGATCTTGGTTCTCGGGTTCATCAGGAATAGGAAGCGGATCACACAAGTTTATTTGGGTTGCAAGAGATGTTACAGTTGGTGGAGTAGTTGTATTTCTAAAAAGAACAAACTCTCTGGTTTTTTTTTCGTGTTAGCGCTAAAAAGTGGGGGAGAAAAAAAAAGCGAATATACTTTACTTGTTGAGAGGTCCTAAATCTAACTTCAAGTCTGTACTTTCAATAGGTTTGAAACCAGGTTGACAATATGATTGAAGTGCAAGAGCACCAGCAGAATAAAATACAAGGGCCAAACCTAATGAGGTCTTCATTTTTATATTATTTATGATGAAGAAAAAAAAAAAAAGAAGAGAGAGGGGATTTTTTTTTATTTAAGATATCGTGACTATTCATTATGAAGATGAGCAGCACGTTTGTTCTTTGGTAAACCACCACCAGGTTGGTTCCAAGATAAGTAAGACTCATCACCTAGTTTTCGAGGTCGGATACAGTGGCGAAGTGTAAATAGTATGCCCAGCAAGATACAGAGGCCTCCGATAGACATGAATGCAATACCCAAGTATGGGTTACGACCGCCTAATGCAGTTGTTGTAGATAGCACTAACCATTTCGTTCCATCATACTGAAGCGTATCAAAGTCTATTAAATAAGTTGGTTAGTTTTTTTCTTTTTAAAATAAAATAAAATACACTTTTTTACTCATGTCAATAGAAACTCTCCATCGGCCAGCTTGTAAATCATGCGTATCATTTCTGGCCCATATTTTACGAAAGTCAGGTAAGGCAGCCACGTGCATCCAGACCATAAGTCGCTCCATGTTGGTTAAATCTGGCGGGGGATATTCATCCGTATATTGTCCGTCTGGGTAACGCAGTGCCCAATTAGGAGGTGGGACAATTTGTGAAGTTTGATACTTTGTAAGTCCGTATTTTTGTTTATCAGTTGGCCATGCAATATTCTTTGTGCTCATGACGAACGTCATATCTGTTGGTGCATCTACTGAAGTCAAGTTTGAAGCAGTATCTTTGTGCACGTGTGTATTAGTTTTTTGTGTTGATTTGCGTGCTGAAATTTAAATATATTTTTTACCGTTAAACATGGAATTGGCTATAAGTCCACATGGATAAATAGCTTTTCCATTGTTATCAGAGTATGCCAACGGGTCACAGTTTGTTCGTAATGTGGCAGTTGAGACGGCATCACCTAATAATTGGGTATCATCGAAATTCTTAATGTACTGTCTATGGTTTTGATAAAAATTCGTGAGTCTATAGTACATGAAAATGGGACCTTTCATTGTTGTAGGTACTGTAAAGTCAATGATACAACGAGGAACGGATAAATTATTAGGGTTTCCCCAATTAGGGTCAAGAAAGTCTGTTGCGTTCTTGTAACTGTAGACGGGTGGTTGTAATGTAGAGACATCAATTGTTGTGTCTGATAATTGATAGTCGTAAAGTCTAGGTGTCATGTAAACTGGAGCAGTGTATCGTTTACAATATGAATAATTGATCATTATCTGGTCAACCTTTTAATATGTATTTTTTTAGTACCGGGTGAAAAAGAACAGTTTAAGGGTAAGTATAGCTTACTTTGTTACTATTCCACCATAATAATCCACCGACAGGACAAAACAAGATACCGATAATAAATAATGTAGGTAACACGGTTCGAGGTGTCAAAACTGGCTGCCAAGCCGGTAACCTTTGTTGACGAAATGCGCCATCTATTATTGAATGAGTTACTTGCACAAAATATTAACAGTGTTTATGCTACTTACCAATAGGTTTTTTAGACTTTTGTACTTGTTCACCGTCCACTTCTTGTTTGTCTTTTTTTGTCATTACTTTGTAAAATATATATTAAAAAAAAAAAGGCTAAAAAATAGAATTTCATTGTTTAAATGGCTCCCATTAAAATTTTACCAGAACGGTGACTTGCCTTTTTAGAGAGGAAAACTAACCTCAACATTAGAAGTTTTACGCGAAAAATTGTTTAGCCGGCTAATACTTTGTTCGCATGATTTACACGTTCAACTTGGTTCTATTCGCATAAAAAGGAAACTTATGTGTGAGTCAAGTTGGGACAACATACGTACAATAAAAATGATTAACTAACATATATGAAAATACGAGTATTTATGAAGTTAATTACGCCATGATTACTAAATAGATCACGCTATTACTGTTATTCTTGCACTTGTATCGCATACTCATAAGATAAAAACAACTGTTATTCTTGCACTTGTATCGCATACTCATAAGATAAAAACAACTGTTATAAAATGCATATATTAGTTGGTATTCAAACTGCTGATATTTTTTTTTAAGTTTATCTCTCTTCATCGATAATTCTTCTTGTCTTGGCTTTCTTAACCCATTCCATTGGTGTCAATTCTTTTTTTACAAGTAGGGCAAACAAGCGGTGATTTTGTTAAATGATGTGGAAGCCAAATAAATACTCTAGATTTTGAAAATGTCTTTTTTTGATGCCGTTTATTGGTCCCGTAGCAAAACGCATGCATCTTTTAAGCTATAAACAGAGAAAAGTAGACTTTCAGTTTTTTTTTTTCTTATTGTGAAGAAATATTAATTACATGAATATAAAAATGTCCTTGACATTTTCTTCAAGACCAGCGGATGTTTTATAGTTTTCAACCAAGCGTAAATCCAATGCCGTTAACGGTGTAGATATTCTATCTTTCTTCTCTTTCGCGTGAGTGTACAAAATTATTCAGGAAAGAGTGTACTATAAGAATACCTACAAAAAAAGAACAGACATAAAATTAAAAAATAATAACCTTTTTGTAACACGCATATGTGAATAGTGATGCAGATCACAAAAGTTATTTTTATCAAGTTATTCCTTCTTGTAAAGATCTCGATTTTAGTTTTTTTTTAGCTTTGAAAGTACATCATTACCGAATAGGCGCCTTTTTTGTGTGTGTTTGTTTTCGATATATGAAGGAGGAAATAGGCGTTTGTATCAGCTATTTTAGATCAATCGATATTTAATGTTTATACAAGCGTGAGAAAAAAAGTATATCAAACGCCAAAATATAAAGCAAAAAAAAAAAGTTTCAGTTTTATTCTTCACACCTTTTTTATTCTCCTTTTATTCTCTATTTCATTCAATGAGAGTTATTACAACCACACCAAACCAACTGTCTGAAGCAGTTAAAATCGCAGAAGCCTGGGAAGGTTACATCAAGACAAAATACGGAGCCAATAAATCAGATAAAGAAACTACTGCTTTTCGTGATTATGAAGCAGCCGATGATGAACAGCCACTGGTAGCAGCGTTCTATAAAGAAAACCATGAAAAACAAACGTTAGAACATGTGCTGCAAAAGAAGGCACTTTATGGTCAATTGGATCATGCTGAAATGGGTATTTGGGAAGCGTTGGAACTTTTAAATACGTTGGTGGATGAATCTGATCCTGATACGCAAATGTCTCAAATTGTTCATTCTCTCCAATCGGCTGAAGCCGCCAGAAAAGATGGCCAACCACGGTGGATGATTCTTACGGCTTTGATTCATGATCTTGGAAAATATTTATTTTTTCTAGGTGAACCACAATGGACAGTAAGTCATTTTTTTTTTTTAAGAACTGAGACAGAAAAGTTTACTAATAATAATACCAAACAAAAGGTTGTTGGGGATACCTTTCCCGTCGGTTGTCAATTCTCTAAAAACATTGTTTATTCAAAGTATTTGAAAGGAAACGTAGATGATAGTAACCCTGCTTACAATACAAAGTACGGCATTTACTCTCCTCATTGTGGGTTAGACCAAGTACACCTTAGCTATGGACATGATGAATACTTTTATCAAGTGTGTAAAGCTTATTTACCTCCTCAAGCTCTATATATCATTCGTCATCACTCGTTTTATTCTTGTCACACAGACGGTGAATATGCTTGGCTATTAAATGCACATGATATTGAAATGATGAGTTGGGTTAAAATTTTCAACCAATATGATCTTTATTCCAAAGCTGAGGATGAACCAGATATTATCTCATTAAAACCGTATTACAAGGAATTGATAAACGAATTTTTTCCCGACAAAATCAAATGGTAAAAAACTGGAAAAAGAGTATTTTTAAACATATTTTTTTTTGGGGGGAAAAAGTGCTGTAATAAAATAAAGAAATTTTTTTTAAATTTTTTTTTTATTTTAAAATGAGATATAATAGAACGGTCAACGTTCAAAGAAAAGGGTGTAAAATAATTAAAGAGTAATATATTACGAAAAAAATATACAAAAAAAATGCTAGGAGAAAAATTAAAATTATGTAGTTGTAAAAAGAAAATGTTAAGGGGGGGATAAAAGAAAAAGTTTTTTTAAGTTTCAAAAGACTTGACGATAGCTTCAATGGAGCGGTTCTTAGTTTCGGGAACTCTGAACCAAGTAAAGACGAATGCTAAAGCGGCAATAGCAGCAAAGATGGCAAATGAGTAACCTTGGATTTCAGCAAAGATAACAGGGAAACATTGACCAATCAAGAAGTTCATTGCCCAGTTAACTGCAGTAGCAACGGAACCGACAGCAGATGAAGCGTAAACAGGTGACATTTCAGAGGTCATCATCCAAGGAATAGGTCCGACACCAACAGCAAATGAAAGAACATAACCGAAGACAGCAACAATTAAGAGTGCACCAATGCTATAGACATAACCAATGATCAAGAGAACAGAGAAAATACAAGCACCAGCTTCAGCAATTAAAAGCAAAGGACGACGACCCATACGATCAATCAAGATCAAGGAGACAATGGTAGCGACAAAGTTAACAACAGTGGTAACAATAGCCATATACTTTGACATATCAGCATCGAAAGACATGTTGAAAATGGTAGTAGAGTAGTACATGACAGCGTTCATACCAATCAATTGTTGAATAACATGAAGCAAGATAACAGTGACAGCAACCTTGCGGACAATAGGGTCTTGGAAGATTTGAATCATGTTTAAGGTAGCGTGCATCTCATTATCACCTTCTTGAACACCATCTTCAAGCTTGCTGTTATCAATGTCCTTTTCTTCAACCTTATCCATGTTGTTGACGTTGGTAATGGCACGAGCAGCAGAAGTACCGAGGATACCTTCAACTTGTTCAAAGAATTCACGTTCGATGTTGGCTCCGGGACGAAGTCTTTGGAGGTTAGCACGGGCTTCTTCAAGACGGTTTTGAGAGATGAGGTAACGAGGAGATTCAACACAACCAGCCATCAAGAAGAATTGGGCAATAGCAGGGATAGCGACAATAGCATAGTTGATTCTCCAAAGAGGGACGTAGGCAAGAGGAAGACCAACAACAGAAGCGAGCAAGATACCAATGACAATAGCAAATTGGTTGCAAGTACCCATGGTACCACGAGCCTTGACAGTAGAGATTTCACCAACGTAGGTAGGTGTAGAAAGAGATCCGAGACCGCAAGAAAGACCACAGAAGATACGGCCGATAATGAACATGGCAGGAGAGACAGAGGCACCGATTAAGATGGCACCAATAATCCAACCGAGGTTGTTGAAGATAATGGTCTTCTTACGACCAAACTTGGTTTGGATGGTACCGCCAAAGAGACCACCAATTAAACCACCAACACAGAAAGAGGAGACGGCGAAACCCCAGAGGGCATCGTTCATAGGGAGACAATCGGGGAAGGCACTGTTGGCGACATGGGCCATACCGTTGGCACAGGCATGTGTCACTTCTCCAGGAACGTTAGCTGAGCCAATGACCCAACCGTTACTAAAAGATCCAAGACAGGCAATGATCACACAGTAGACCATGTATCCCGGTAACTTTAAGTCAAGAGAATCCATTTTGTTTGTTTGTTTGTTATTTGTTTAAAAAGAGAAAGAATTAAATTATTTAATAATGAGAAAAAAAAAAGAGAAATTTGGGTAGAAGAATCGGGTCTGTATATATATGTTTTCGGATCGAAATTATTTATTTTTCCAAACTACCCCGCGTACTTGTTATGGAAATAAGGTATTTTGGTGAAACGCGAGTTTTTGTTGGCCGGGAAGAAAAAGTTATTTTCGTCACGCCACTGGCATACTGAGTTTTTTTTTTTTTTTACCAAATATAGAAGTGAATCCAAATAAAAAAGAAGAAAAAGTGTTGGTTGTTTAGAGAAAGTGGCATGTCTTTTGTGTACCTTGTAAAAAAAAATAGTGGCTTCATTCCCTTTTGTATGAAAAGGATTAGACAGATTATGCGATGTTTTATTGACAGCTCACGTTGTATATGTTTTTCCACTCTATAACCCCCTTTACCCTTTTTTTTTTTTTTTTTTTTTTTTTTTTTTTTTTTTTACCAGGAAAAATTATGATTCGTGGTTTCTATATAAAGCAATAATATTGGAGAAACATTTTGACATTACATGATTATATAATTAAATATTGTTTATGATTAATCTTAAATGTGCATACATGCTTTTATTTATTTTTACAGATAAACTATTCTACTACTGCTGAAAAAATATATATGAAAAAACTGTTTGGGGATCTGAATAAATCGAAAGTTTTTACCTCGAACAGGCGATGTTTCATTTTTTGAAGGATGGGTGGGTTTCCCATGGGTTAAATTTTTTTTTTTAATTAACTGGGATTTTTTTTTTCTTTTTGTTTTTTCGTAGCACTTTTTTTTGCTCTATCTTTTTTTTCTCTCCCATGGAATGAAAAACTATGTTTATTGGTTACATTAGAGCAAAAAAAGTTTATTAGTATGTTTTTTTCGCAAAAAGTTAGAAGGATAATAAAAAATTGCTTTTTTGAGTTGGAAATATACCATTTCTTCCCTCGTTTTCCCCTTTCTTACTTGATCGAATTAAAGTCCACCTAGTAAAAATACATTTTAATTTAATATCCGAACTTTTTTGTTTCACCAGACCCTGACTACGGTTAAAGGGAACTCCAGACTTGCGTCGAACTTTTTTTTTTTTACTGTTTTGTCCCCCTCGTTTTAATTGACTGGTATAAAAAAAAACCCTGTTTTCCCTTTTCCAGAACAACTATTGTTTCATTGGTATACTCTTTATCAAGCTCAGCTTGTTTTCGCGCGCACACGTATTCTGTACTGACCCAGAGTTAAATTGAACCCTACTCTATGTTCCTGTTTCATTACATTTAATTTTTTGTCTCTTTGTATTAAAAATGAATGAACACACACTGCTACATAATTAAAAAGCACATTCAAGTTGCGTCGATATCCCATGGGATAGTACATGCAGAAATTATATCCCTGTTTTATTAAATGCATATACAACTATACTTATTATTTTGAAATGACAACTTTATCTACTTGGTTTTTACTGCATTTTCAATAATCGCACCGTTTGACTTTAGTTTATTAAAGTTCTCTCTTCAAATCAATTGGCATTATTACCTTCAAAGTTCTTTTCATCGTTAAAAAGAAAAAAGGTTGGCTTACCAAGAAAAAAAAAGTAATAAAATATCTAATTTATCATATACTAAATGTACTATCTACTATTGTACTGTCTACTATTGTACTGTCTATTGTTGTACTGTCTATTGTTGTACTGTCTACTATTGTGTTAAGGCGTTGCGTAAATAAAGTTTGCATTATAGATGTAACTGTCGCAAGTGGACAAGTTAGATTACAGGGGAAAAAAAGGTTTCGGTTTATTACATAATTGTCTCAAATAAATCAAAATTAAATTGTGCCACGTTTTTTTTTTTGTTGATACGGAGAACATTCATTAAAAAATTAAACATTGGTATACATACACTGGTTGGTAATAGCTTATTAAATGTATTTTTCAATTCCATGGATTAGGTAGAATGCGGAAGTATAATATCAAAATTTTCTGGCCCCAGTTAAAGATGGGGTAACTTTTTTTTTTATAACTCAATTCCGTGGAGAAGTTCCGATCTTTTTTTTTTTTTTTTTTTTTTTTTTGAACGAAAAAAAAGGGATGGTTTATAAAAAAAATACATGTAAAAAAAAAGATGCGCAAAGTACTGATGTACAAAATTGTTTAGTAGTTTTATTTGGAGTTTACTTTTTTTTGTATGTTTTTTTTACGGCGGATTTTTAACTTAATCCATGTTACGTAAGAAAGGAGTGTGAACTGATTCCATGGGCAAAATTCGATAGCCAAGTTGAAAGCCATGAAGAAATTACTGCGATATTTGTTTTGGAGCATATGTAGTTTAGGGTTACTTGCTTTTTTTTTATGCATATTTTTTTTAAATAAACATTGAACTTTTTTTGTTTCTTAATTTTTTTTTTCCGCGTGTTATTCCGAATTGTTCAGACAAGGGACCTCTTTTAAATGCAGAGCTCTAAATACATTCAGAAAGTCATTTAGTTTCTAGGATGAGTTCCAGCGACTGGTGTAGATCACCCTTTAATTGCTATAGAATTTCAATTGAATTAGCTGATAGCTTTACCAGCAACAAAAAAATAGGTGGCCGTCTTACAGCACCCTTCTTACGATTTGTATGGATAAGCATTACACTAGGTGATATAATCTCTGGAAACTATTTTTATGTTATTTCTCACGTACCAAAAAGCATACGACTTTTAATATTTGCCCGGCCCTACAATAGCCTAACACCGAATAACCAAAAGGCATTTTTTTTTAAAAAAAAAAAACTCTTTTTACCCTTTGATCAGGATGATAAACGGGATGAAAACAATTGGACAATGAAAATCCCTCGCGGTATCTATGAATCTCGTGTCTAAACGATCACACTTTCGCCTCTCAATTGGTTGGTTTTTTTTTCTTTTTTTTGTGTTGAGCCGTGGATCTCTCAACGTCTTTTTTTTTAAAAAAAAATAACTGGTTTTTGTAGCTACGTTGAACCTAGATCATTCATATTCTTCTTTTCTAAATTTAAGATGGGATGTATATTGAACATATATACGTTATATATTTTGCCCAGACTTTTTTTTTGTTAATAAGATTTCGTATCCTCTTTTTAAAGCGTTAGTTGTAAGCGCATGCAATTATTACTCATCTTAAAATATCAACGCATGTGTTACTTTAAAGACGATTATTTCACGCAAAGTAAAATAAAAAATGTTGTATGGAACTGCCGGCTTGATTACCGACCCGTACGTCATATGACGGTAAAACACACAATTTTTTTACCGGGAAAAGAAGGGAGACTTTTTCTTTTTTTCAAGATCGTCCCAAGCGGGTATATTCGGTATATGTAGTGTTACAGTGAAGTAAAACATGAAAAAGATGGAAGAAACTGGTATACTTTGTTTAACATTAAATGAATAACTTTTTTGAAGCTGCATATATATTTTTTTTTGTACATATTTTAATTAACGAAAAAAAAAGAAGGGAAATGAAATTATAGTGTAAGGTCTGGTATTCGCGTACTTTTCGATGGTATATTTAAGGTTTAGGATAATTACATCTGGAGATTCCATGGTATGCACGATTATGTGGTACGGTACTTTGCGATTATTATTTTTTTAAGCTATTATGTGCGAGAAAATGAAAGCGTGTATCACATATAATGACAAGAAATAATAAAATATTCTTGTTTAAAGGGCGACATCTCTCTTTTTTTTTACACTCTTTGTTTTGCTAGAAGAACTCAATTGGCTGAATAATATTGGCGTAGGAATCTCTTATGAATCGTTAGAGAATTAAGAGTAGCGATTCCCCTCGCGTCCTTTGTGAAAGTATACTTTGAAGTAGAGGATCTATAAAACGACGGCTATTCTAAGACTATATGAGTAACGTAGCTGCTTTGGGTTATTAAATTATCGCAAATTATTTATCAACTGATCACCGTGTGTGTTATCCATTTATATGCAACCTTCATTTGCCTCGACAATAAATTTTGTTCCGAGGTCGATATTAAAGACGTGCTGTAATAAAGAAAATAAAGTTTTTATTTACATTAGAAATAAATGAATAAAAAACTTATTCAATACAAAAACGTTCAGTGCTTAAGGGGTAATCAAGTTTTAAAAGTTTTCCATTCTCAAATATACCAATGGTTTTTCCCAGATGATTCCATACAATAATTTACACGCTTTTGGTACACTCGAGTATAAGCCCTTCGAAGTCATAATCAACCGGATATTTGAGGTCTTCTATTCCTTTCTCTAGATTACAACTGTATTTGTTTTCACCGCCATCAGGATCCTCGAGTGTGATAACCATATAGCCTGACATAGTTGACTGTTCCTCATCAATACCAAGATAAAAGCGCTTCAAACTGCGGGTAAATGATTTCAAGCTAACAAAAACAAAAAAAGGATTTTTTTTTTCTTCTTTTTAGTTCCAACTGATACAAGTGATATGCAACCTTACTTACTCTGTTGTTTAGTCCGGATATGATTTGTAGAGATCACGATTTGTTTATTTATACTGCTAGTTTTCATAAATCAGGACTTGGACAGCAAGTACACATACGTATAATAAAAATGATTAACTAACGTATATTCAAATACAAGTATTATCGGGCTAATGGCAGTATAATTACGCCATGATCAAATATCCCCCTCTTCCTATTTTATCATCCGTTTTTACCGAATATTAAAAGCCTGTCTTTTCGCATTTTCTTTTTAAATATGTTTATACTAACTGATGCTGTTCTTCTTAGAGCACTGAGCATCCGTAAAGGTACGTACACTTTACTTATAAGCAAAAAGAACGCGTAGTTTACAAAAAAAAAAAAAAAAAAAAAAAGGAGGAAAAAAAAAAGATGAATACGGATTAAAAAAGAACAGTTTTATTTAATAAAAAAAAATGAGTTTCTCTCAGTTCTCAAATATAACAATATTTGGTTAACAGGTCTTACCACGAGAAGGTGGAAACTCTTTCAAGACCCAAAAAGTGTGTGCTCGTAATGAATAACTACAACTCCCCTGTGGCCAAGTTATATCATTCATCTAAAGTTAACCAACATAATCCAATAGATGATACATATAAAATGTGTGCTCGACTGCCCCAGCCCGACTGTCTAGATGGAATAAGCGACAGAAGGATTTTTTACCTAGACTCCAGAACCGCAACAGGAATCAACTAGAAGGACAAGAAGAAACTTTAAGACAAGTGTCACGTAGCGCAAGAATATGTTTACAAGTTCGAAGATGGCCACTATGGCTAATTTCAATAGAGTAATCCCTAGCGTAGTAGTCTCTTATCCATCAGTACTAACAAGTGTGAGGTAAATTACGTCTCCAGAAAACCAGAAAATGTGAGCCCAAGGTGTTGCGACAAATTCTCTCACCATTTTGCTACGATGCCAATCCACTTTCTTTAAAAAAAAAAAGTGTGTGCTAGCTTCGACGAATCTTTTGTAACTAGTGCAGCGTCAAGTCAAAACGAGTACCTCTTATTACCACCAAACGAGTAAATTCCTGTATAACAGAATTAATGACACCTGCCCGACACAAGGATAATACAGAGAAGATAAAAAAAAAAAAAGGAAAAAAAGGATTTTTTTTACGCCCTCTTTATATAGGCGGCGTGTTAACTTTTTTTGTTTTTTTGTTTATTAATTTACTTGCATATTCCCATGATCAAGCGAAAAGGGTTTTTTTGCATCCCTTTTCTTTTAAAAAAAAGTATTAGTTAGTATATATTATATGTACAAAGACAGTTGGTTTGATTGATCAAAGTGTTGGCTTTAATAAAAAAAAAATGGAAGAGAAAAGAGGTAGTTTTTTTATTTTGCTTATGCAGCACCAAGCAAACATAGAAATGACGATGCAAGAATGAAGTCACTCTGATTTTCAGTTTATTGTGTAAAAGTACACAACCTGTTTTATAAATTAAGTAACATAATTAATCTGTTTAGCTAAAAGAGCATTCCTTTGTAAGAAAAAGTTTTTAATTTCGTTGGAGGAAAAATGAGCAATTTTTTCGATCTTTTTGCAGAGGAAACACCCCATTATGTTGTTAGTCTTGATCTTTTGTACTTTACTCATATTTTCAATAGAACGGAGGGAGTCCAATATACCATCATTTTTTGTATTATTTAGAATCTACTTTTTCATATATAAAAAACTTGTGTGGAAATGGTTTTATTGTCTTTCCCGTCATAATTATAACTGAGTCGAGAAATACGTCACATTTCATTGTTACATGCTCATTGTCGATATACGCAAAGAAAATTAGAATTTCATGGCCTAGTTAAGTATGTAATTCAAAACCCTCGCTCAGGTGATAAATCTATTGGGACGATTCAAACACTCTGATCTCTTGAATTTAGCTAACCTTCACTTGCAAGACACAGGCATTTTACTTTAAATTCATGGCTATCAATTGTTTTTAATATCTGCGATTATCAATATTTTATGGAATCCGCCTCTTCGAAGGGGTAGAACAGTCAATATGATCGTCAGTTGATTTTTTTTTTGTAGGGAAGGAGGATAATTTATTACGGTTTTTTAGATTCAAGCTTTCAATACAAGTAGTGCGCCTAGTATCACGTGTTTTGGAAGACCAAACTGGATAGATAGATGTCACGGCGTATGATTTACCGAAACGATACTCCAAAACAATTTAGTTTTAGTTTCCCCCCTCTTTTTTTTCTACATAAAACTCTCTTTTTTTTAAGAAAAAAAAAAATAGAAAATGTCTGGAGTTGCTGCACTTCAGAAGGAGCGAAACTACATTGCGGTTATTGGTGATGAGGTACTACTCAAGTCAGAAACTTTTTTTTACATCTGTTTCATGTACTTATACTTATACTTTTTTATTTTTATTTCAGGACTCTGTTACAGGTCTTTTATTAGCTGGTATCGGTCATGTTAACCAACAACAAAAGAGAAACTTTTTAGTAGTTGATGCTAGTATGTATATTGAGAGAGAGAGAAAAAAAAAGATGCAAGATTAGAGTGACTAACAAGTCTGTTATATAAAAAAAAAGAAACACCTTTATCTAGTATCGAAGAAACTTTCCTTGAATATACTAAACGTAAAGATATTGCCATCATCTTGATTAACCAACATGTAAGTTTGTTACTTTGAACTTTTTTATTACTTTTTGATACTCACCAAAAAAAAATACGCGTTTCATATATAAAAAAAAAGATTGCTGAAGATATTAGAGAGTTAGTTGATGGTCACAGTGCCGCTTTCCCCGCTATTCTTGAGATACCCTCTAAAGATCATCCTTATGGTAAAGTGTACTTTGAATAGACAATATCGACATGTACTAACGGCTTTTTATTTGTGTTTTTAGATCCCGAGAAGGATAGCGTCCTTAAGCGTGTCAGAAGATTGTTTGGAGAGTAAACAAAACAAAAAACAAAACAAAAAATGCATTCGCAAGAGGGAAAAAAAAAATAGTATCCATTATTATATCTGTTATATATAAAGACTTGTTTTCGCTATGGAGTTTCTTTTTTACTTTAATGTTCAGGGCACAAAAATAGGGGGATTTTGGTTGAATGCGTACCTGTTTCGTTGTTAAATAGATTTCAAGTTCAGATATATCTGAGCAAAATAGTTTTTTATTATAATAGAGTTAGTTGTTTATGCTTATTTCTTTCCAGCATCAGGTTTCTCAAATTCAGTAGGTACAGAGGGAGTAACGATGGTATTGTAAGCATCAGGAGGCAACACATGCTTAGTTTCACTGGTATACGTAACGGAAGACGCTTCTGTTTCGGGTGATGGCTCCAAGGATAACGCTGGGTATTTAGAGCTAGGAGGATTGACGTCTTTATCGTTGGTTATGTTGGTTGGAAGCCCGGTACGACAAGTTGTATATCCAGGTAATCTGGTAATATCAACAGGTCCAGTGGACGTAATAGGTGCATCGTTTTCTAACTCCTTATTGTGAATAGATGTAACATCCCAGTAACTAGGGAATGGATCTTCAGTTTCTTGCTTTCGCTTATTACGACGTTTGATGAATAAGAAAGCTAAAATTGCACCAACCTTTTTTTTTTAAAAAAAAAATATTAGTTACTGTCACGAACAAAAAAACAACTGTCATTTTAAAATTACCACTGCTAAAATACCAACAACAATACCAGCAATAGCACCCGAAGATAAACTTGACGTAGTCTTATTGTCTTGTTGACCAGAACCTTCTTTTGAAGAATCATTATTACCACCTCCAGCCGGGACGGTTGTATTTTTTGAATCAGGAGCTGCTTCCAGAGCAGAGAAATCAGTTTTCCAAGAATAAGTATCGAGATCCAAGATATGGAAATTAGAAGTAGATGCTAATGTACTGTCAATTCCGAAAAGAATAAACAATGAACTGTTCCTAATAACAGCTTTTTTTATATACGGATATGTTAGTTTGGTATATTCATATATCTTTTTTTTTTTTTTATTATTTGTATTTTACCAGAGTGTCCAAATTTTGGTCCGGCTCCAACAGAAGATTCTGGTACACTTATAGGTTGTATTACATTAGTTTTTGTGTCATAAGTAAACAAATAATCCTTAACAGGAAAACGATCTATAGAAGCGTGTAAGCTTTCTTGATATGTCGACAATTCATGTTACTTACTTCCAATTGAATCAGGACCAGCTCCACCGTAGATAATTAATTTATCAGAATTAGGAACTTTAAGTAATATCAGTAAAAAAATAATCTCTATTCTAAAATAAAATAAAAAAATCTTACTCAAGTTGGTGGTATGTGACATTCTTCCTGACGGCACAACTGTACTAGAAGCTATCTTTGGTTCCCAAATAGCTGAATCGGTATGAAAGATTAAAAACTCCAAGAATTTGGTATAAGGTCGAGAGTAAACGCCTGTAGCAGGATCACGAGTAATAGTTCGACCACCAAAATAATAGATAAGTTGTCCAGATTGGTCTGTTGTGGCTGTGTGTCCGTAACGGTGATTTCCCAGTGGAACCGAATTAGCTTGTAAACTCCACTTGTAATTCTGATTGTAGCACAATTAATATATGTTCATGGTATAGAATTAAACTTTTTATTATACTTACATTTGCAGCTACAGAAAGAGTAGCTGTGCCGTTAAAAGTGGGAAGTATATCTCCAATAATACTATTTTAAAACAAGTGTTAATAAACGCATTGTATAAATTAGAGGAAAAAAATACTTACGACGAACCACCATAAAACACAACCGCGTTTTTATTAGTAAGAGCACCTGCACCGTAGTAACTATTTAAGACTAATGAGTGAGACTTACTTAGTTTTACTGCACGTGTAACAAAAATGATAAAACTAATAGAACGACCGTTTTTGCAATGTATTCTTTTTTTTTGTATACATACGTTTGAGGAAAAGAAGAAACATTTTGAACAGTTTCCCATAGATTTTGATCCGCGTGATAAATTGTAGTTTGATTTTTGCTATAATTTTTACCGTTGTTTATACCTGTACCTCCGTTAATAAGAACACTCGTATCAGATAGCTTTACGCTTACATAGGCAGTTGTTGGCTCTGTAATGAAATCTGGAGGATCAAGAACCCGTGTCCAACTACTATAGCTATTTGCTACTACAAAATCTCGACTGACATCTAAATAATAATGATCTGAGAGTACTGTTGCCTCTCCGTTCACTACCTTGGCATATCCTCCTGAGTAACAATAAATACGAGTATTGCCCATTAATAGTTGACAGCCTATAAGGATATATTTTTTAAACAAAAGTACTGCGTAATTTGTTTTTTCGTAGTAGGTACCTGTGTTGTATCTCATAAAAGGTTGTTCTGCAAAAACAGACTTTATTTGACATGCTATACTAATAGCAATCAAAGTAGCGTACGTCTTCATTTTTCTTGTCAAGTATTAACTATTCTCTTTTTAGGTTCGATTATTACTTAGACAAATGAGCGAAAGAGAGACGAAACAGGTTCTACAATAATATAAAATTTTAATCTTAATTACTGACTGTACTACCAGTGCTTACTTTGTCTTACCCAAAAAAAAAAAAGCAGATTTACAGCAGCAGTTATAATAGCATATGGATTTTCATCAAAAAAAAATCAACCAACTGTCGTTTGTGCGGTTCCTGAAGCTTAGAAGCGTGCCTGCATTTCATAATTATCAGGGCCGCTTAGGTACTTCTGATACCAATTATTTGCTATAATATGGCTCACATTAGCTCTTGAAGTCGCAGCACACGAACAGATAGGCCTTTTTGTAGCCTCCAATAAAAAAACCCCCCCCATTGTGCCACATATATTTCTAGGCTTTATATAAATTGCCCTTACAAATCAAACACCGGCCAACCAATTTTTTCTTGCATATATGCGAAGAAAGTATTTAATGCTCACATAATAGTGCTGCAATAGTTGCTACTCATAATTGTTGTGTATGCAGCCATTACAATATTTCTCTAATCTTGCTTACTATTTCAATATAAAAAAAAAACTATGGAACTAACACTACTAAAGGAAAAGACACAAAATTTGGTACTTTAAAAAAAAATATATTTAATACATATTACGGTAAACATAATTATCAGTCAATACATCTTGGAGTTTGTAAACTGTAGAGAAGCCAAATTGAATACCAGTTAAAAATGCCTTCTTGATATCTTGAGCTTTGACAAGTTCTCCATCATAGGGTTGATCCATGGTATTTACAGCCTCTTCTACAACGATACAAGGGAAGCCTTCTTCCACACCAGAATATACAGTTGCATTGACACAGTTATGAATCATCATACCAACAACAACTAATTTCTTGACACCTTTGCTTGTGAGATATTCCTTAAGATCAGTACCAACAAAACTACTGTTTTCTCCTTTGGTAATAATTTTTTCAGTAGGGAGGGGTTTGACACTATCATGAATTTCAACACCATGAGTACCCTTGACAAGGAAAGGATAATCTTTTGCTTGTAAATCCTTCATGACATGCTGGACGAATACGACTTCTTTTCCTTCTTGTCTAAATTTTTGAATCAATTTTGCGCAGGCTTCAGCAGTTTCAACGGGGTTCCAGGTTGGAAGCTTTCCGTCGGGAAAGTAATCGTTCTGAACGTCAACAACAATAAGAGCTTCTTCGGACATGTTTAATAAAAGTAATGATTTAATAAAAGTAATAAAATGCAAAAAAAAAAAGTTCTGACATTTTATACTGATTTGGCAGCGGAAGCAAATATCTCCGCGCAATGTTATTTGTTGGATTTTGGTTTTGAATTACAAAGCCAATGAGACTGTTTTCTATTTCGATCTTACATTTTGGAAAAGTCGCTTTCTTGCATTGCTAAGCAGCGCTTTAAAAAAGAAACATAATGCCCTTACAATCCTTGAGCGTCACTTCCGAGCACGATTTCATGGTTCTGAGAATTAAAGTATCGCCATTATCAAATGCTTCTCTTTTGACACCTTTGACCAAAACTTTTTCAATTGGATTTAAAAAAGATGAATAAGGAGGAAGGTATAGCCTTTTTCTTCGACGCAACTCCGAATAGTAGCGGGCTCATTATCCACGACGATAAAATGGTCTTTCAAATCGCGTTTGTCTAACATTTTTGAGATTTTCTATGTAAAGTTCGAAGGATGCTCCAGATTAAGTTCGATTTGAGAGTTGAAGCACTGTAATCCACCTTAATTCAATTTGAAAATATAAAAATTAGATTTTTTTTGCTGTACAATTATGATCTATGCCTATAGCTTTTTACACAAGAGAAAAACAATTTTTTCTATGTGAAAGTGACTCTCATTTATCAATCAATTTATATATTTTTTCTTTCACTTTTATTATGTATGACTGTAAGCGCTTTCTTATAAATGTTCGTCTTTTAAACGAGCTGATATCTTATATTATTTTATTTACTCTATTTTAGTGTCTTTGTTTTCTTCATACAAACACGTACGCTTCAAAGCAACTGTCTCGTATAAGGGAACTTCTTGTCAAAGGTACTCAAATGTGCTTCGCCCGGCTGTGACACCATGCAGATATATTAGGCTCTTTTTTGTTTACAACTTTACAAAGGTACGTGAAAATACCCTGCACTTTATTTATGAGTATGTAAATAGAACGCGTATACCAAGTAATGTTTTTTTTTTACTTATGCACAGGAACCGGAGTTTCCGCAGATTAGTTTCTGGGGTATTCAAACACACTATAAAAAAAACTCGATGCGTAGTTATATTTCTCTCTCGCTAATCATATTCTCTTTTGTGTCGTAGCTTAAAAGCACAAGCTCTTATTCCCCTGAAAAGGTTTGGTGTTCGCCTACTTCGAGAACTACTAAAAATGGGTACTATAATCCACTGCAAAAGCCTCGTAGATGTATGGTTAAACCATCGCAAATAAATAGCTTTTCTCTAATAATTGTTTATAAATAGGGGGTTGTAGCAGGACATGATGACGAAAAAGCTGTTCTCATAAGTATGGTGAGAGTTGGTTCATTGAAACAATAGACATATTACTGGAGGAGTAAACTATGTACGATTGTCCGGAGCCGTATATATAGAGATTCAATATGCAGGTCTTGAAAAGGGACAATCGTTTTTAGGTGTGCAGACCAATGTTTTACATTTTCATATAAAAACTTCCTTTTTTCATAAACCCCTTTTTCTGATGTACCGAGAAGAGGTCAATATACAAGCAGTTATATTAATCGACTCGTGGCTTCTTCTGTTGCTAAATCCATGCCAGCTAATGCGAGCATCTCCTCTGATACCAAGGTATCGTACAGCTCCGCAGAGTGGATTTTTGGATGATTACTTTGTTGTGAACGACAGTGAGATGACTAAATAGCTTTTTTTTTACGCGTTTTCTGACGCAAGAAAACAGCAATCAAGCGTGACTTTTGGATTAAGTTCAATCTTAAACCACTCTCTTTCTCTCGTTCTTTCTTTTTTTCTTTCTCTATTGAATTTGACTACGTTATTATATGTTGGCAACTCTTAATAACGGTAAAAATATTCTAACACTATTATGTAATCACAAGTCATTACGCATTTTTTTTTCATGCTGGGCGGAGAACACTTCATACTTTTTTTTCTTCTTCTTTCTTTTTTCTTTCCTAAAAAAAAACCACAAAACATGACAACAAAACGAAGACAAAGTTCTTCTCACAGTGATGAGCTTTCGCGTTACGAGTTTGTGGATTATACATCAGTGTCCAGCTTTGAAAAATTCGTGACAACAGTAGAAGAAACACTTTTATCGTGGGGTTTAAAAGATGGATCGTTTGGAATATTCAGTAAAGAGCAGTTAAAACGACATGGAGCAGCTATTCGACATCCTTCTGCGCAAGAATTTACACGAACTGAAACACTTTTGATGGGACAAGATGGATTTCAATTGACTTTTCATCATCATCCTTCTGAACCGCTACAACAACAAAAGGAAAAGTTTCCGTTGTCTGGCGATGAGTTTTATCGGTTTGGACAAGCGTATCATAATTTACATCGGTGGAGTGGACAGGATACGTTGTTGGTAGTGCAACCTAGTATGGATTCAATAAAGAAAAAGATTTTTAATACGGGAGGTAAAGCAAGTATGGATGTTTATTTGGCGAAACAGGTTGTGTCAGCTTGTGCGGTTGCGTTTCAGAATGTCGGGTGTAGAGTACCTGTGTTCGTACAGGTTGGACAGAGTAGACATGAAGTGTATTTAGGGTATATGTTGAATATGGATACAAAGGATCAAGTGTGTGAGACAGAAGTTAGGTTTCATATGTCGCTGACGACACCGCCTAGCTCTCAGTTATCGTATTTAGATGGGTTGAAAACTTTGTTCTTGCAAAAGTTGTCTGTACATCGTGAGGATTATGGTAAGTCTTTATTTTTATTTTTAAAAAAAAAAAAAACTAAAATGAAATTATATATACGTAGGCCTGCCAGGTGATGTTGGTAATGACTTTTGGGTATCAGCTGTATACACTTATAATTTAAAAAATTGGTTTGATGAAAATTGGAAAATTTGGGACGAAGTAAAACCGAGTATCAAGCGAAAGATTAGTTTTAGTGATGATTTTGAAGCTTGGGGTGATGAAGATGAAGGACAATTAAAGAAACAAGAAGAGGATAGCTTGCCTGTCACCGATCATCAGTTACAGTTTGGATCTTTTAACGATCCTTTACGTACGTTAACACTAAGTGCTTTATTTCCATTATCTCAAGATGCGTTGTATGACGATGCGTATCAAACCAATATGGATGCATTGGTAGCGAAACAATGGCAGATATCAAGAGAACTTGCACCCACACATCAACAACGTGCTTATTTATCTAATTTGCTGGAGCAGGTGATTTCTTCTTGGGTAAAAGATCCTTCGAATAAAGAGTACTTGGCGCCGTACGATGATAGTAATGATGATTCAACCAGTGATAGTATTAGCTTAATGCGGAATTTATTTGCACCTCAAACGAGTACAGTCACAGATCAACAAGTGAATTTCTTTAAATCGGATCAAGTGGATAACGTTATTCAGGCATTGTTTGAATCCAACACTAATGTAAAACAAGTAGATCAGAGCAAAACTATAAATTATTTATCAACAAAGGAATTAGGGTTAAGGTTAAAGACTGGATCTGCTGTACCTTATCGATCTTTTTTATGGAACTTGTTGCTGTATAGCTTGGAACAAGTGTCGTTAGAAAATGGTAAAAAGCAAAATGCAAATAACTTTTTAGGATTTTTCAAGATTATTTGGATGGAAGTGTTGAGAAAGATTAGATGGCATTGGGAAAACTTGATACCTATTCCTAGTTTAAACCCGTTCCTTTATGATGACGAAGAGGATTGTAAGACGATAGGAATTGATTTAAGGTACAATATCTTGCATCAAAAGATATCAATGGTCAATTGTTGTATTTTACGAAAGATTCAGAATTCACCACAGAATGGAAATACAGCAAAGTATGATGTGAGACTAAAGAGACCAACGAATTTGTTTGAAGGCGCCAGTGACCAAAGTCAACAACAATCGAAAGGATCCAAGTTTCAATCCATGCTGGAAAAGTTTGTAGATGGTACTCTTTCAGAGTCGGCTGATATGGATGATTCAGTTTCTTTTGTTGCTTCGGATATTGAAGATGCAGAATCTGAAAACAGTGATGTGTTTTTAGATGCCGTAGAAGAGGAGTCTAGCAGCGACGATAAAGAAGAATCCTTGTTAGCACAGAGTAATGATGTGGCAGAATCGTTTGTTAGTTTACCTTATATACCAACTACCAACAGTGCGGATGAACAAGAAGCAGAAGCAGCTACCATTAAGGACCCTAAAGTAGCTGAAGGCGAATTACATACACACGAACATTTGAAACTTTTAAAGACAGGAGAACCTATGCAGATCCCCATCACACAAGATCCCGGGTTTATGACAGAGGATATGATTAACGAACAAGCAGATGTATTTGAAAGTTTGGGTACTTCTACCATAGCAACACATCAACGAGCTAAATTACAGTCTGCTCAATTGTACTCTGACATGCAAGCGTTTAAAGCAGCGAACCCGTTTGCTTGTTTAGAAGACTTTGTGCGTTGGCATTCACCTCGAGATTGGATTGCTGATGATGAACAAGGTGGGCGTCTAAGTACACGTATGTCGGAACCAAGTAATATTTGGCAGGAACTTTGGAAGTGTTCAAAAAGAATACCTTGTTATCGTCAAAAGCCTTTGTTTAATATATCTGTGGAAGCTGAAAAAGGGTTATATTTCTTAGAGACAACTTCTGTTTATGAGCTTTTTTCAATGTAAGTTCTAGATAGCAAAAAAAAAAAAAAAATGTGTGTGTGTGTGTGTGTGTGTGTGTGTGTGCATGAGATTTATTTGTTTGTTTTTTTTTTTGTAGGATGCTGCCTACTCTAGGTCTGATATCATATGATGCACTTTCTACACATCCAATTGCTAAATATAGTAAGCATGTTGCAAATGGGTTGTCACGCTTAGGTACTGATTTAGCAGGATTCCCTTGGGATGATTTACGGTAAGCTATAGTAGCATAATGTATTGCAATTTTTTTTTTAACGTGTATTTTGGTTTTTTTAGTCATGGAAAGAGAACATTTGATAGTACGATTCAGACTATACGTCGACAAGAATCCATCATGTGTTATGCTATTTCTTTACTACGCAAGGTAATTGAATATAAAGTGTGTGTGTAAGCTGTACTTATATTCTATTTTATAGTTACCGGGACAGTATGATCTAGTAGATCAATTATTATTTCATGATCAAGCAATTGTAAAGGAAGGTGAAGAAAGGTCTGCTGTGTTTCAATTATTTAGAAATGACCGTAAGTATCTTATTTTTAGATTTGGGAGGTGAGCAAGAATACTTATATTTTTCTTGTAGATGGGGTGATATCCAAACCTTCTTTCAGAGAATATATATTATATAGCGACTGTAAAGATTTGACAACAGAGGGTAGAGTGTTACCGCAAAGACAATACGCTATTATAAAAGATAATGAGATAAGAATATTAGACATGCAAACAACAGACGCATTGTACTGCTAAAATAATAATTATAATAATATATAACTTTTTTTTGTACCCAATTATTTTCCTCTTTTTTTAAATTTTTTTTTTTCTCTTTTGAAAGTAAATGTGGAAAAAGAGAGAAAGACATTTAGTCGACATTTATAGACTCAATGTGGACAACGATGAGCTAACTAAACTGGATAAAAGAAAAATGATTAACAGTTCCTACAAAGTATACCAAGGCAACGAATTTGACGTATTTGGAAAAGACTCGCAAATAGAAAAGGAAGAAAGGTTTTCACCACTGTATTCAAAGCAACCCGCTAATAAAGAAATTCAGCAAGAGTTAAAACGTACCAGAAAAGTGGATACAGTGATATCAAATACAATTAAAAAAAGAAAGATAGTGTTGCCTAATGTTATTTTTACAAGGAATATGGCTTCGGCTGATTCGCCTATTGTTGGTATTTTTCATACCCAAAAGTGTACAGAGCCTAAAGTTAATCTAGTTTATCAGTAGTTACATAATATTACCTAATATTTTGGATGTTGCATAAATAACAAATAATAATAAATATAAAAAAGGTGCATGGCAATTCGTCTTACATACAAATTGTACCTTTGATAGCGAAAGAGGTCAGAGCGCACATAAAAGAGTAACCACATACGACTTGGACTTTTTTTTTTTTTTTTTTTTTTGGAGTGAAAGAGTAAAGTGACTCGTTCCTTCCTACGTGTAACAACATTTTTTAACGTTGATATATTGCTTTCATGAAATTAAATACACTTTTATATATGTATAGAGGTAACTTTAATCGTGCATCCTTAGATAAGTGGAGGTAGACTTGTGGAATTAAGACTTTGGGAAAGGTAACGATTGTTTTTTTTGGAGAACTATAAAAATCTAAAATAGTAAGTTTCTCACTAGGTCTTCACATAATGAACGTTCGGTTTTTTTTATGAATGTTTGTTTTTTATAAAATTTAATCCGTCAATCCGACTCTCAAGCAGGGTAGACAGGGGTTCCCTAAAAGGATGTCTAAAAATGAACGTTCATAAAAAAAACAAACGCTCATTGACTATGCGAAGACCGCTTAAATATTTGATGTTAATGTTAAAGAATATTGTACTTTTAAATTACTTATAATGACCAAAATCACTACACGAAAAAACTAAAGACACTTGAAGCACATCAGGTAATTTTATTTTATTTTATTTTTTTGTCGTTCTATGAGGAGCCATAAAGACATCAGTAAATAAACTAGGGAGGATGGCTGTCATCTTGTTCACAAGTTTCAATCAAGTCGCACTTTCTTTTATTAGAATATAGTGCGCTAATAACTTTTGCTGACAATTGTAATATATGTTTTTTCCATAAGTACAAATACTTCAAAGTGTTCCTTAAACTGTAGGAGCCATGCACATCTGCTAGTATGCAGGGTTTTACTTTCTGGGAGACAGCTACATCTTTGTATCATGATATTTGGGTTCTACAGCCACTATAAATACTTATATAATCGTTTAGAATCATCTTCCACGAGTTGTGCTGGATCCCTGAACTATTGTTTGTTGTACAAATGAAATATCCGCTCGATGTATGTACTCTTATTAGAGTAAAAAAAAAGAATTGCCTTGCAGCAAAAGAGAGAATTCCAGTCAGCAACTACGCTACTCGCATAGTCTTAAGGAAGACCGGGGGGATTCCAACCATACTTTCACTAAGGACGCAGAGGGGTGCATTAAAGTGACTTTTATTTCCGCAACAAGGAACACCAATCCTTCGGTCAATAAGAGATTCCTACGTTGCTTACCAGAAAGGTCCTTGTACCTAATAATCTTCTTTTCTCTTACACGGAGCAATAAATAAAACATTTAAATTACATCATCAATTCGTACTACCAACAAGTCATAGTTTTTTTTTCGCTCTTTTATTTCGTGATGTGTATTCATTTCTTATATAAAGGGGCTCCATGATCTGACATCCTTAGTAAATAGTTAGCATTTTATTAAATACACTTATAGTGATGTAAAGTCCGAAATAGCAGCTTATTATTCTTTTTATTATTGAGTCAGGGACTACGAATTTTTGCTGAAATTGTTTCAGGAGTAGCACCAGTTATGAAGATCATGTAATCTTCAGAAGATCGTTCGTATCATTAGCTAATCCTTGTACAATTCTAGAATCTCTTTCGTTGTTCATGCTTTGAATCTTTTGCGATTTGTTACATGAATTCAATAGGGATTTCGTAGGAAAAGAATTGTGTTGTTGGTTGGTGGTATTCATTTTTATGAAAATACAAAAGGATAATAGAGAGTTTATATACTGTAATGATAAGGTAACTATAATGGAATATAATTAGATTATCATTGAAGAAGAGGGAGTGTGGTATCGCTAATATGAGTTAAGAACAAATAAATTACCAATTGAATTACAAAAGAAAATGTAAATTGATATTACAAGTATAAGAAAAGATGATTGATGAATATAAGTTTATTAAAAGAAAATAATAAAAGTATAAAGAAAAATAAGGATATTACAAAAATATTCTTTTATAAGGAGGAAGGTAGCAAACTTATGACATCAATAATTATATTGTCCAATCAAATTGCACAGTGTCTCACTCAAGAGAGTAATATCCATGATAAGATAAAAGCCTTTCATTTCAGGATATCTGTTCGTCTATGATGTCCAATGTCCAATGTCTCTCTTATAAAAATTAAGGTAATAATTAGTTGTCGTAACCGTCTTCACGTAAAAAACAAGCTGATTATGAATTAGAAAAGTAAAAAATAAAGAGGTAAATAATAATGTTCACAGTGTGTTCCAGAGCTATAAAATAAATTGTTTGTTTGCTTGTTTTTTTCATATTCCAGACACATCTCAATTTAGGCACTCTTATTGCGTATTAAATAAAACTCAGTTTAAAACCACCTCTCTTTCCCAACTCTTACACCATTCTTTCTTTCACCTAGCAAACATGACCAATCCGCAGTATGATTTTATTCAGGGATATCTGAAAAAAGTCCGTAGGCCTTCATTTACTAAATTTTCCTGCGCCAAAGAGAAGGAAATCATAAAAAAATCTGTTTCAATCCCATTTAATGATAGTCTCGGTCTGCAAAATATTTGGATACGTTATTATAATAATACTACTGTGACTAGAAGACCAAAAGCTCCAACCGCAGCTACGTAAGTATTTACTTTTGAGTAACTTAGTTACACTATATAAAAGCTTAACTAACTAACTCAAAATAGAGCAACACGAGTATCAGACGTCTTCAAGAGGATATTTAGAGAAGCTAAAGCACTGGTAAAAAAAAGACGCGAAAAAATTATTTTGTGTAGCATTTCTGACTAATTTGATACTTTTAGAAGGAAACTAGGTCAAAGATATCAGCAGCTTCTATTACATGTATTGGAAATCAAGCCGAATCATCTGTAGCACTTCTTAACAAGATTGATGATGTAGAAGAGCAATACATTGATACCGAAGGTGACGAAATCGAAGAAGAAGTTGAAGATGAAGAAGACGAGGAAGAAGAACTAACCGAGGACTATTATACAGTGTCAAAACTTTTAGATACTAGCTTCTCGATAAAAGACTGATAACAACGACAACGACAACAATATCAAATAGTAAATAGGTCTCTTATTTGTTTGTCAAACTGACGTAGTATTCAATTGATAGAAAACGTATAGATATAGCATGTACTTTATTGGGGCTTTTAATATTATCTGACCCGGTAATAAAGTCATATTATGCCTAATTCATGCAACTTTTTTAAATTAAGAGAAATCTCTCCTTTTTTTTTACCGGCTTGAGTAAATAAACAAGTCTCGTTATACATCAAAACACTAAAACATCAATAGTACTGATATAGAAAACGACACGTATTCCCTTTTATAATTATTCTTTACGCTTTAAATATTATTGTCTATTTAATGATTTGTTCTAGAAGTAACAATTTATGGTGCGTTAAAATAAGTTATTTGTAGAAGTGTACCCACTTGTATAAAATAGATTGCACGGGAAAAAATATTCCCTATCGTATCAACCTAGGCTGTGTAGATTTGTACCAAGTAAAATGGAGTGCACTGTGGATTATGCACAAATAGAAAATACGCATATCATTGGTTAAAAAAAATATAAAATGTGATCATATATATTTTATCTTTTTTTAAATAAATAAATAAATCACTTTTTTCTTTCTCTTTAATTTTTTAACAACGTAGGTAATTATATACATATAATTTTATGTGTGTAAAAGGCGCGTAACTAAAACTGATATTGATTATTCTACTAGCATTTTTGCTTTCTTTTACGTTCGTACAAAAAGACATTGTTCTTCTTAATAGCACTAGACTGTTATATAGTATAGTTGGCTCAATATGTGACGCCAATTTTCTGTTATTTTTATTGTCCAACTTATAACGAATTATGATATTGGTGCCCCCCTAATAATGGTCTTCCTGACTTATTTGTCAAAGGTGATTACTATTACGGAAGTAGACAGGATTACTCGATCTGTCATTGATTTGACGGAAAAGGTTAGGCTTACTTTATGCTGGCAATTTTCTTGGTGGTTACTGTGGTCTTATATATAGGGTGACTCCATGTACAAAACGGCCGTCGATTCGTTAAGAAACTCAGACAACAATCTGATTTCTTTGTGGGCTAATGCGGTTGCACGTCGTAATTTCTCTGTAAGTATATAGTACAACAATATTTTTTATACTCGCGTTACTTACAAAACACAGGTGCTAAAAAATCAATCTGTAATTGATTACTGGGCTGGACTCTTGGTGAGCCAAAATAGGGAAGTGGCAATCGCCGCTCACCAAAATTCGGTGCTTAAAAACAGTAGCTCTGTAGATTTTTTACCGTCTACTTCTGTTCCAAGAAAAAGGAGTTTAATTCAAGCAACGGATTCGTTTCCTCGTTCTTTTATAAACGTAGAACTTCCGGAAGCAGAAGATGTTGTAATCGAAGGGCTAGATTTCTTTTGCTTACTTTTGTAATCAATACGGTTCAAAATGGAGTAATAGCAGAAAGAAAAAGCCGATACTTTGTAACAGTTGATATGAATGGCATAATAGATACGACGGATGAAACAAACGGTAGTCAGCCGGTAAATCTTGATCCTCAAGCCCGTGTCATCTTAAAATAAAAAATACTATACCGCACTGCACACTTGATTTTATTGCAGGAGAATATAGATTCCACATCTATTGAACTTGTAAAGCTTTCACTCTCACAGATCTTAAATTATATAAATCCTGAGCTTACAAGAATTTATCAAAAAATACTTGCTGTCGAAGAAGTTGAAATTGTTACAAGAACAAGAAAACAAAAGAAGGAAGCGCTCGTGTTTGATGACGAGGCTAATTTAATTATCGACGATATACTTGACAAGTTGATTCCCGATCCTATCAATAAGAATAATAGTAATAGTAATCTCCGTTCTATCGTCGACAAATTAAAGTATGAAGAATCCGACAAAGAATCCACAAGATATCAAGTGTTGAATGTTGTCGAGATGATGTAAGTTTTATTGCTGCCGTGATTCATATTTTTATAGACGTACTTACCTTTATCCTTTTTTGTTGTTTTATCTAGCGTCAAAGGCTTTTGTTTTTGGAGTAAGCCCTCGCCAAAACCCGAATACACTTGCTTGAGAAAATTTGAGAGCTTGCTGGAAATTATTTTAGACGATACTGAACTTATCATGTCGGACGGCGAAAGTATCTGTTCATCTACAAGAGACTTGATGCGTAGCAGTTTGAAAAATTGTGATAATAATGAATTAACCGAGTCTGGTCGAAGAATTGACTTAATTTTACAATGTAGCTGTTTAAACACCACAGTTGAATTATGTAGTGTGGAGTTCAAGAAAGACAATGTAACTAACGCGGAAATCATTCATCAGCAAAGCAAGAACGCTCGAGTCAACTCCTGCATCTTTAATACGCTTAATTGTATCACGAATACCGCCAATAATCAAATTATTTCAGTCGTTTTCGTTGGTACTAGCGGCTACATGACACAGATGTTCTGGTATAAAGATGACTTAGTATCACATAAAGTATGTTCCCTTATTATACCAGTTAATGCACACGAATTAGAAAGTTTAAGAGACACTTTAAAGTATATGTACTTATGGAAAAAGCATTTATTACAATTGTCAGCAAAAGTTATTCGGGAACTATATTCTAACAAAAGAAAGTACGATCTTATTGTTTACTGCAAGAAGTATGAATGTACTTAATGTCTTTATTAGAATACAGCCGAGGATTATCTCATGGGAAAAAATTACATACGTTATTTACTCCATCACTGCTATTACCAACACTAGTAATGATCTCAATATAACACTTACTACCTGCGCGAATAACCATGCATTATTTCGAAATTTTTTGCTTATGGGTGCTGATCCCGGTCAAACTAACATTTTTACCGCCTCTGATGGACACGGAAATGACTCTCATCAGGTTCGAAAATACTCAACTGCTGAATACTACACCCGTGCAGGCTTTAAAAAATCAAACAAAACAATTCTAAACTTGAAAAATGGTGATGAACAGCTTTCGGAGGCGGAAAGGAACATAGCTGCTTTCAAGACAGCCAATATGGAAGTCTTTCTTCTATACATCCATTCTGTTTTAAATAGTATCGATGTTATGGTGAGATTCTATGATGATCGCTTTACTTCTCTAAGGTTTCTCAATTACATAGGCAGACAACGCGCAGACGCCGAGATGGTGAATATTTTTGTCACTGGTGGAAAAAAGTATTTAAAATGAGAATTTAAGCAAACTGGTAGGGATTCTAAGAGAGGAAACAAGAAAGAAAGAAAGAAGAAAAGAAGCCCGGAAGAAAGAAAAACAGTCAAGCAAAAGGGAAAAGGAAAGGCTAAAGAAGAGAAAAGAAATAAAAAGCTAAAACCATTTGAGCAAGACTATCGGATCCCTCTAGTTGCTCTTGGAGACGCCATATTTCCTTCTTCGATGAAAGGTACCATTCCCGGATTAGCAAGACGTCTCGTAAAGAAGTTAAAGTTTGCCGAGCGTGAAGGACTACTAGTAACTGTTCCTGTTATAGAATACATGACCTCCAAGGTAACTGACTACGCTTTAAATATATACTTTCATAAACTAATAATAATTATAAAAAATAGACCTGCTCCAATTGCTCCAGAAACGATACTGAAAATATTGAAATTGATGGTGTTGCTCTGTTCAGTGTGTTACTCTGCCCAAATCAGACATGTAATACACTATGGCAAAGAGACATAAATGCATCAAGAAACATGCATTATATATCGTATAATGTAATTGCTACCGAAGAGGTCCCTACCATCTTTCGAAGATGAAAAAAACCATTTCCTAGTATTAAAAACTAGTAGAAGTTTACATTGTATTTTAGAATTTTGATTTCAAGAAAAAAAAACTGACTTGCCTTTTTTGTAACAATAATGGCCAGGTGTGTAGTCAAATAATAGAATATCAAAGTTACTAAATGCAAAAAAAAACCCCATCCAATTTAATATTTTTAAGAGTATATATCTTCAATTGACTCGTAAATCCTTGTAATTTGTATAAGATAAAAAGTATTAACAATATACCGTGTGAATTAAATGTTTCTTCGTAATCGCGTGCTGTATAAATTCACATGTAAATTCTAAGCTGTACAAAGTCTACAAAAATAAGGTACGTTATACGACGAGATCATGAATGACAAGAAAACCTTAGCGTTTGAGAATAGGAGGATTTTTTTTATTAATACCCGGTGGAAATATGGAACACTACTTTACAAAAGCGAGGATAAAATGTGGTAATATCTATCTCTATAAAAGACTTGGTTCGTTTTGGAAAATTAAATTTTGTGTTCGCTGTGACTGTGACACAGGTACGGATCGAATGTAACGTAAAATCTTATTAAAATCAGGCACAATACTTTAAGTAACTAAGCTGCAGATATATATAATCGAATTCATGTCAAATAAAAACAGTTTTTTTTCGATCATAAACATAAACAATGATCCAAATACAAAAAAAAATTCTCGTATTATAATTTGAGGTTGCAGCTAGTAGCCATGGTTTTAATTATACAACACACATGATACACTTTGTAACCTACCTTATGGATATAATGCAACACTTTTTTGGACCATTTTTTTTACCCTCCCATGTACTCCTCTTTTTTTTATTATTATTCGCGACGATTTACCATACACTTTTCTCACTATACATTGTACTATGTTACGCCAGCGATACAATGCTCATGATATATATTAAAAAACCGAAAAAGTCGGCTATATACATAGAAAGTGATATAATATGTTCCTTGTTTAGATTTTACCGCTCGTGTCTTACTTGTGTTATAGAAACTATCATGCATACCTAGTGTACAACGCTTGTAACGAAAAAGAAAACTCGTGTAAAAAAGAAACTGAGTGCAAGTAATCAATTTTAAAAAACGAACGTATAAAAGGCCAAGTAGATTTTCTTTTTAAAAAAGCTTTATTCAATTCTTAATACAGTATAATGCGATTTCATTTGGCAGCTTTAACATTAGCTACAACACTTTTTTTCTCGGGAACTCAGGCTGGTACTGCGCCCTCAATTGACAAGTGTCCTGCTTTAGCTCCTAGGTCCAAGCCTGCTACATCTATTAGTGATCTTCGTCCTGATGATATTAAAATTGTTGCTGCTCTCGGTGATAGGTAAGTAATAAAAAAAAAAGAATGCTTTCGCGCATGCCTTTTTTAAAATCCATCAAGACTGACATTTCCTTTATAGCATTATGGCCGGTTTTGCCGCGAAAGGTATTCAAGATAATACTATCATCAATATCAAGAATCTTATGGAGAATCGTGGTGTCAGTTACGGAGCTGGAGGAGATGCTGGTGCTGTTACTGTTCCCAATTTCATTAAAAAATATAGTCCCAAATTGAAAGGATCTTCTGTATCCGATCATTTAGTAGAGATCTGCTTCGGACCGATCTGCCCACCTTTACAGTGTACGATAGTTTATAACTATATATTTATTTCCAGTTGTATTAACATCCATTAAAACCTTTATAGACAGACCCTTTAAGGATGTGTTGAATGCTGCTCAAAGTGGAGGTTTGGCCATGAACCTTGATAGCGAGTTGGACTATCTTCTCCCAAGTAAAGTTTGTATTACATTCTTAAATATTACCTTATATACTAAAACACATGTATATACTTTTTTTTTCTTTTAGCAATGAGACTTATGCCAGGAATAAACTACAAGAATGATTGGAAAATGATTAATATTCAAATCGGAAGTAAGTGACTTTATATACATATACATATATTGTACCAAAGTATATTTAAAAAGTATTTTACAGGTAATGATCAATGTGCATCATGTATCGATGCTTTTATTCCTTTGTTGACCCCCGAGCTTTATGGAAAACATGTTACTGCTGCAATTGAACGTATCAGAAAGAATGTACCTCGTGTTCTTATCAACCTCAGTACGTTATATTTGTTACAAAAAGTTTAATTTTTAGATACTAACTATATATTACTTAGTTGGAACATTCAATGTAACTCAAGTCTATACCGTCACGGAAAATCAAGATTACTGTAAACCTTTCCAAGGTTCTGATTTTATCATCAATTCAGTTGAATGCCCTTGTGCGCTCATTAAAAAGTATAGACCTAAAATGGATCTTGTATCTGCTGGTATGTATACAAACTATTAATCCTGAAAAAAAAAGACCTTTAATGATATTATATTCGTAGGTTATACTCAACAATTGAAAAATATTTATGAAAAGTACAAGCCAATGCAAACTGATTCATTTGGTGTTATGTTCTCTCCTGCTAACATTGATATTTCTTCTTTCCCAGTAAACGGATTAAGGTAAAAAAAAAAAAAAAGTGTCTATTCTTTACCAAAGCTATTATATTAATAATGTATTTCCTTTATATAGTAACATTGACTGTTTCCATCCAAGTACATTGGGCCATCAATATGTAGCAAAGGTATATACATAATCTTGTACATAGAATTACATTTAATTAACTTCCTTTGATATACAGAGTTTATGGAATACTATGTTTGTTCCTCTCGCTAATAAGCCAACTGTCATGAGATGGAAGGATGATTTAGAAGTCTATTGCCCTACTGAAGTAGATCGCTTTCAATTAGTTTAAAAAAAAAGATGCAAGCTCTCAAGTAGCGGGTTGGAAACCCCCTCATAATAGTGTACTTTTATTTATTATTAAAAAAAATTTATTCATACTTATTTGTTATTACTTTTTGTGTTACTGCTCTCAATATTAAACCTATTTCAGTTAGACAATGGGAATATTGGCACTGTTTACTATCTTAAAGATACCTATCTCCAGATAGTAAACAACAGAAAAAAAAAAATAACTACACCATAGGTATAATCACTAACATAGAATATAACTATAGAACCATAAGGAGTCAAAAAAGAAAAGAGTTGTATTGATTGAAACAACAGCAGTGTTTTCAGATGGAATTTATTGCCAGCAAAGTAAAAGCCTTGTCTTCTAACTTGAAAATTGATTGCACCAAGTTATGATGAGGGAAGAGACCACTTTCAGTTTATTTTTCGCGTTTTTTTAAAGGCCGGCAAATTCCCCGTGTAGTGAACGTAGTCAACGCGCCTGCTATCAAGTCTAGTCCCCTCTTTCACACGCGTTTATTTTTAAACTATATTATACCTGTTTCTTTTTAGCTCTTTGAGAATGCCAAATTTATAGTACTTGCAACCTGTAGTAGAAACAGGACTTTTCGCTTTCCTTCAAAGTTGTCAATTTTTTAAAAACTCCCGCGCTTTTTTCCCCCCAGGAACACGTTATATTCAAAAAAGAAACACTCAGAAATAACCATAGCTATGCCGAACAAAAAAAAACCACGCTTGATTCTTTTTAATACACACATGCACTTTTTTTTAAAAAAACAGAACCTTGATAAACATCAACAGTCACGAAGTGATAAACACCCTTTTTTTTTTGGTTCTTTTTGGTTCTTACTTTTCAACCAAGAAAAAAACACACCCCCATTTTCTTTTTTCGACCTGTATATATATTGACATGAGTTGGAATGCAACTGCCTCATTAGCGCCTGGTGCTTTCGAATTCCATACGCCTGCCAAGTCAGGTGATGAGTCTGATGACAGTTACCAAACGGTTGACGAGGACGACGATGAATACGAGCCTTTGAGTATAAGCGGCTGGGGTGAAAACGCGGCAAAAGAAGAAGAACCAGCGACATGGAACAATCTTATAGACACTTCCATAAAGGTGAAAGCAGGTGGTGTTGGATCTGGCGACTTACATCGTAGAGGTGGAAACTTTAAACCATTGTCAGAGGCCTCAATTCTGGCTCAAAGACTAAACAAACCTATTCCTGGTAAGAAGTTGGGTGGTGGTGGTGGTGGTGGTGTAAAACCTCGTGGCGGTAAAAAGAAGAAATCGGCAGCACCTGGTGGTGGTGTTGGTAGACCTTCCTTTAGACCTCCGATCAGACCTACTAGACGACCAGCTCCTGTAGCTTACGTCCCTCCTGCTCGTGAAAGACCTGCTAACGCTCCACCATCTTCTTGGGGTCAAGCACTAGTTGAAACACCGTTTTGGGAAAGCAAAAAACCCGATACGCCTACACCTCGTCCTGCGAGTAGGACTTCTGCAATTTCGGTTTTATGTGAAACACCATTTTGGGAAACCAAAAAAACTACTACTACTACTACTGCTTCTGCTGCTATTACTACGAATAATAATAATATTGCTACTAATACTGCTACTAGCACTATTATTACTACTGGTGGGGTTGTTGTTGAAAAGAAACCTGAAGTACCTCAAGCATCCTTTCAATGTAATGTCAATGTCTCTGGATTTGAACCAGTAAAAAAGAGATTTGATCCAAGTTTGCCTGCTTTTAATCCTAGTGCTGCTGCTCATAACGTCAATGCGCCTGCGTTTAATCCTGGTGTTGCTAGTTTCGATCCAATTCCTACTACTACGTCTCGATCTTCATCCACATTATCGTCGACATCATCATCCACTGTATTTAACACCAACGTTCCTGAATTTTTACCATTCGTTCAATTAGCTACACCCAAACCTGTCAAAATTACACCAGCTGAAGAACCTCAATCAGATGCGCCTAAACGTACTCGTATAAGTCGTGGTACCGCCAACCCATTACTTTTAAAGCAATTACAAAATATCAACAGCGGTATCAATCAAAAACCAAAAACAAGTAGTATCATGGAAGATTTAAAGACTTTGAGTATGGATAGTCAAACTGGACCAGAAAGTACGAGAGGGTTAGAAGAACCCGTACCATTAATTCAAATTGACCTGGAATTAGCTCCTGGTATCTCAACCGAAATTCTAGTTTATGAGGATTCTTCCCCAGAGCAACTTGTGGAAGAATTTGCTCAAAAGCATAAACTAAAAATTACCAACACCGCCAAAGCTCAACTTGTAATTACTTTTCAATCACTTTTAAAAGCCAAAAAGAAGGCAATTGAATTGTAAAAAGAAAAAGAAAAAGAAAGTGTATGGGAGGGAAAGACATACTATACCTTATATATATAATGTATATATATATATATCCTTTTTTTTTTGAACAATTTTTAAAAGCAAAATAAAATAAAAATAAGAACCACTTTACTTGTGTGATGTATTTACGCATATTTTGAGGGTATCAGGTTAATTTACAACCTAATTGGTACGTTTAAAATGATCAGAAACCACCTTATGCATTCGTTCATGCATAAAAAAAAGCCATCCTTAATCTTTAAAATATTGCCCCTTTTTTTTATATAATACTACAGTGAGTTGTTGACTGTCTGACAACAAGAGTTGATAATGTAAAAGAAGAACGTGATTGTTCTGAGTAAAAGGTGTCAATGGCTATTGTCTTGATATTAGGATATTCTTCCAATAAATCTTTTATGATGTGAGAGCCCCGCAAAAGTGCAACATGCGTGCTTCAAAAGTAAAGCATTATTTTCTTTTTTTATTAAGTCATTGGTCTACAACCAAAATCAAGCCACCATAAAGAGCCTTCTGCCCCAAACACAATTCCCATTTCCCCCATAGCTAATCTAGACCTAACAAAATCATATCCATCAGATAAATCATCATCTTCTCTTTGGCAGGACTGCATCCATTCTTGTTTATCATTTAAAAGTAAAGTCACTCTTCCGGCTGTTGTACCATTTAACGCATACAGTGAAATATCTCCTTGTCTATTCACTGTTGCCACTCTTTCACCGTGAATAGCGACATTAATAATCTCTTTCGCTGCTGAACCTAACGGTGTTGTTCGAATCGAATGAACCAAATTAGGTCCGTCTTCAAAATTAGGTACGGGTAATGGATCTCTCTTGATTTCACGCTTATGCTGTTTAATATATTGATCTGTCTTCATTTGACAAGCGTATCCATAATCGTTATAAGATGAATGTCTACGAAGCCTAACCGATTTATAAAATTCCTTTGACGTTTTTTTAACCACCGTTGTTGTATTGATACTACTCGTAGAAACAGAAGCTGTGGGTATATTATTATTTGGTTTTAATCCAAGTAAATTAATAAACGTGGTTGATAATCTTCTAGTTCCTTTAGCTGGTAAAGATGAAGAAGGTGTGGGTAAAGGCGAAGGAGATGGTGGTGGTGGAAATTGATGGCCACCGTCTGATTCTTCATCACTCGATGTATATTGTTCAACAGGGTTCCAGCGATAATGATGAATTCTTCTGGATGCATGTGGAGCTAATACGATATTAAGTGAATTATCGTATTCAATGCAGGGTATACTAGACGCGTTTAAATGGTGAGTTGCAAATGCCTCTTTTTGACTATCGAATATGTCAAAAACATGTAGCACGCCGTCTACACTAACTGTAATGAGATTGTCACCCGATAGAAAGACGTTATGAGGTTGATTATCAAACACCTAAAAATATAATATTTTAGATAAGGGAAAATATATACATATATATGAGTGTGTGATTTACCCTATTTGATAACCTAACACCTTTTCTCCAATTCCATACAAATACAGCAGATGGTTTTCTACCTGAAAGGGCAAAATAATCTTGATTTACGGAAATAGAATCAGGAACAAACCAAGGATGACTTCCACCCTTTAGGACTTGAATAGGGTCATGTTTAGATCCTTTGTTAATATCATAAAACATACACTTACTAGATACGACGGCAACAACAACAAAAAAAGTTTAGGTACATATATAGAAAAAATAGATGCTAAATATAAAATATAACTTACGATCCACGTTGTGCTACAACTAAAATATTAATATCAGGTAATACATCCACACATTCGATGGCATTGTTAGGCTGGTCTCCAAAAGACCACTTTGTTTTAAAAGTGAATCCCAAGTCAGTTGTATATTGATATAATTTAACTGTGTTATCCTACCAAAAACCATTAATATTATTTAAAAAAAAAAGTATTAAAAAGTGTGTCTTATTACCTCTGCTAATGTTACTAACAGATGTTCTCTTAATTTGACAGATAACAATCTACCATTATTTTCATCGATTTTATTTAATTTCTGTACTGTCCCCATTCTCCAATTAGCAAAGGTAATTGCTCGACAATACCTTGTCTTCCACGGTAAAGAACTGGCTTCAACTGATTTTGACGGCATATGAGCATAAATATCGGTAAATCTAGAATTTAAATCTTGAAGCCGATTTCTCCAAATAGATGTATCTTGCGTTAATCTTCTCCAAAGTCGGCAAGTCTAAAATATATAACTAACATTAAAATTATGCGAAATAATATGCCTTCTCTATCTATTTATCTTACTAATTGAACTCTAATCAAGTCTTGAAAAGATAATAACGAAAATATTTGAAGTACAACTTCTCTAGGAAATAAACTTAACAAGTCATTGTTTTCATGACAATCTTCTTGGGAATCTTGTTGCTCGGGAACAAACTCGAGATCTGGTCGAAACGTGTGTGTGTTGTTAGAAGTCAATAAAGAGAGTTTACGAAGCGGGTTTACTAGTTGTTTTACTGTCTTTTTACGAGTCATATTATTTATACGAAAAAAAAAAAGGGAAAAAGAAAGAGAGAGAAATCGGAAAAGGAACTGTTTTGCATTTGAGCCTTAAATGGCCTTAAATAGGATCAGCAACACGTTAACTTTAGAGCGCGTGATGTCTTTCACACATCTAGATTCAATCAGCTTACAAAAAGGGAAAGGGTCTTTTTTTACAAGTCGCAATCTCTCTATCTAGTATTGTTTTTAAACCAGTTTTACTCTTACATAATTGTGCTTGCATATAAAAAAATAGTTCACTTTCATTAATTTTTTATATTAACTATCCGAAAAAAAGTCTAAACTAAATGAAAGAAGTTCCCGTCACCATATTTGTTTGTAAGATTAAGGAAGATTATGAAACTGGCGTCTTTTTACTACCCTTATAAATAAAAATATGCTTTCTTTAACCAGATGCTTTTCAGTCTCAATTTAACAACAATTTGTGCGACGTATAAAATCGTCCAGAAGAAAAAACTGGTCTTGGTCAAAATGTTTACATCAAAATATTTTTATTTATTTAGGCGTAATATCAAAAGAAAAAAAAAAAGAAAAAAAAAGGTAAAATATTACCTTGTTATGCCAAGTTTAGTTTCGAAAGGTTTAAAATAAACCAAACTACTTACAGGTCCCACCACGAGAAGGTAAAAGCACTTGGAAACCCAAAAAATTAAGAGGTTACGACCCTATGCGTGTGAGGCAATCAAAGAAGCTATCCAGATTGTAACCCGGAGTGGTGCTAAACACTACAACAGAGACAGTGCTTGGCCAGCCTTCATGCTCTTTCGAGTGAAATCCAACTGATCTTCGTGGAGAATCTCATCCCTATCGTTTTACGCCAACCAACATACACGCAAAATCTAGTAGACTTGGCTTATAAGCAGAAAGTGGTTCACCTTTTTTCAAACGTGAAACCAGCAAATGGCTCCGTGTAATTTAACTTTTACTGCGGCATATACATATAAATACATGTATGCTTGTTGGGATGCAGAAAAGCGAATATCAGCTTTCATCCGTTCCTTTACACATTAATCTCATACAGGTAGTAAATTATGAAGTAGATTAAACTCAAATGTTGCATAACTCAAAGTCGAGATAAGTACCCTAGCTTGGTATCACAAAAAGACCCAATATATAGCGACAGCCTTACTATTGTTAACAGAGTAAATCCTAAAACGTAGTAAGCACACTCCCTCAAGGAAGAAATATCAGGCCCGACCGGAAATCCCAAATAACACGGCATAAGCCAAGCGAAGCGTAAGAATTTTTAACGTAGTAATTCAAACCTTTCATAATGGCAAATGTAATGTGCGCTAGTCCACCGAATGAACCACCAGACTCTTTCGAGTCAACCGAGATAGGAGAGCAAAGCTCCACAACCACAACATAATACTAAGTGCATACTTGGAAAGAAAGAGAAAAAAAAAGAGGAAAAAGCTGTGTTTTCCCATGGTTTAAAAATAAACAGGTTTGTGACAGACCACCTGAAACACAGTCAAAAGTTTTTGTTGACTAAGTGTAATTTTCTGAGGTTTGTACTTAGATTTAAAGAGAATAATATTTTGACAAGTAAGTTTAGTTAAAGATATTAAGATAGTCTTTTTTATTTAATGTTTTTGAGGATATTTATAAGTATCGAAAATTGGTTTAATATCAAATAGTTTGACTACATTTTGCAAGCATGAGAATAAAAGAGTAAGAACTAAATCGGATCTTTAATTTAGGATCGTTACACTAAGAAGAAATAGATGCTTAAAAAAAGTGTGTAGTCAACAGGAGATTTCGTGTAACACATTGCTTAATAAAAAAACGCCAAAAGAACGCCTTATCCAAGTTCATGCATGATGTATTAATTACTTGCCTTTATTTCATGATAACGAAATAAATCACCCTTTCTGAAAAAAAGCCAATTACTAATCAGACCCCAAAGATAAATCAATAACAGCCATTGTGAAAGAAAATAAAATATGCTTGTAATAATAGACTTATACTTAGATGTGTTGAGTTCTATATCAGATAAAAAAATATGTATTGTATGTTTGGATTATGCTGGCCTAACCACAAATATCCTCGAGCTCAAACATGTACTTCATTTCCGTAAATTAGATGCAAACGATTTATTAGATGACAAAGAACTCATTAATGGGTTTGACTGTCGAACATATTGTAAACAACGAGCGAAATAAACAATTTATGTTATGTTTTTATTAATTTAATTTTGCTTGTAGAGAAGCTATGATATACAGTATCAAGTTGATCACTCAAAAAAAAAAAAAAAAAGTAAAAACAAAGGAATACAAGTAAGGGTGTCCTCTGATTTCATAGGATAAAAGAATGTATTTTTTCTTATCCCTTCTTTTAAGATACCTAGATGTCAATTCTGGAAGAACTGAAGGTATTAAAAAGCGCCCTTTGAGATTAGCTTTTGCAATGACTGTCAATACGTCACAAGGTCAAACACTTGACTCTATAGGCTTATACCTTCCTTGCCATGTATTTAGTCACGGCCAACTATATGCAGCACTGTTAAGCTACATTCCATGCAAGCTCCTTTTTATACGAATAAACAAAGTTGAAAACGTAGTTAAAGTACATCACGCTAAAAGAAAAAAGAAGATGTATAGGTTTTTATTTCAAAAAAAGAAAGAAAATAATTTATTTTTGAGCGGTAATCCTAAAAATAAAACAAAATGAGTTATATATAATTTATGCATAGTTTGTTTCTTTTTTCCCCAGTAAACTTACATTGCTTGAAGCTCTTTTTCATAAGCTTTATTGATTTCCTTACGCTTTAATTTCTGAGCAGCAGTTAATAAATTCATTTCAGGAGTCCAAAGATCTTTACAGATCCAAACATCCGTAATTACTTCAGCACCTTTCAAGCCCGAGTTTTTTGCTTGTTCTTGCAAAACCTTTAAAATAAGTTTACGAGCCTGTTTATTTTCACAAAGTGCATCCCAATCCTCATTTTCGATTCCATTATCTGCTAAAAACTTGCGAAGTACAGGTTCAAGCGATACCATTAAAGCGACAGGTTTTGGGTACATGGAATCAGCATAGATACACAAGTTTTCAACAAGTGTACATGATTTATAACAACTTTCCAATTTTTCCAATGCAATATATTCACCATTACTTAATTTAACGAGGTTCTTTAATCGATCAATGATTTGTAATGTACCACGTTCAGTCCATTCTCCAATATCTCCTGTCTTGAGCCATCCATCCTCTGTTAATGCTTCCTTGGTCAATTCGGGTTGTTTATAGTAGCCAGATGTAATACTACCACCACGAATCCAAATCTCACCTTGAGAACGAGGTAAGTTGTTATGCAAGTATCCAACTTCAGGTTGATCGACTAATTTAACTTCAACACAAGGTACAGGTGCACCTACTTCTCCTAACGCCCATTGTTCTGGTGCCATAATAGCACACATACCTACTGATTCTGTCATACCATAGCCTTGTAGAATAGGACAAGCCGCCAACGTCAAAAACTCTTGCGTTTCAGGAGAAACAGGTGCACCACCAGAAAGACAATATCTTAAACGACCTCCCAATTGTAGTTTCACATTTTTAAATACAACTTTATCTAATAATCCAGCACCCATGTTGTGCTTCTTTAAGAATTTCTTCATCTTCAAGGCACCCATAAAGATCTTTTCAATACGAGGACCACGTTCCAAAACCTTATTGAGTACAGTCTTTCGAATGGTTTCCCAAACCTGTGGTACACCTGTCATAATAGTGGGTCCAAATTCTTGTAAATCGCCTTTACAGTTCTTGACTGAAACATCAGTTAAGGTACGAATGGATCCATAACCTAGTGTGACACCTAAAAAGATGCAAAGGTTTTCTACCAAGAACTCAAGTACATGTGCCAAAGGTAAATAAGCCATCATTGTATCATTGGGTTCCAAAAGATGTTGTAACATACGACATACACCAGCAATAGCAGCTACAACATTACCATGAGTTAACATAACACCCTTTGGGTTACCTGTACTACCACTGGTATACATAATACAACACAAATCCTCACTTGTAGGTTTAACAACCTCTACTATATTTGCTCTACCCAACTTTTCCAATTCTTCATACGACATGATGTTTTTAATATGTTCAAAAGATTTCAAGGTGGCAATATGTTCGGCATCAGCCTCGCCACGATATACAATAGAGTCGACACTGGAACAGTCTTTTAAAATCTTGGCAAGTAAGGGTAACTGATCACTGTTTACAAAACAAAGACTGGCTTCGGATTCTGTAATGGCGTGGTGTAAACCTTCTGCTCCTAACGTATCATAAGCTGTCACAATCGTCATCGCTTGTGTGAACGCACCTACATTTTATGATAATAAAAAGTAAGTTCAAGTGTTTCATTACATGTATACGTAGTATCTTTTTTTTTTTTTTTTTTACCGTGAGCCATAAACATCCATTCAACACTATTCAAAGAAAAAAAAAAGTTAGCTAGCGTGTTTTTTCTTCTTCTTGGCAACAAATATTTACCTTGTTGAAGCAGAAATTTGCAACTTATCACCTTTTTTCAAACCAAGTTGACGAAGACCAGCTCCAATATACTTTGTCATCTCTGCAGCTTCAGCATAAGTGTAATGATGGTACTCACTTAATTGAAAGAAAGTCCAAGTTTTTGTTTCCTTCTTCTCTACACCGTCTACAACTTTTGTTACTTGTTTACTTTCAACAATTGTATCTTGTAAGTGACGATACCCAAATCCTTTACGGTCGCTAAAACTGTTGCTGGCGTATTGTAAAACATCATATAAAGTTTCAACTCCTTTTGCTGGTTGCGTCATTAACTCACTAGGTGAAAGAATCGAACGGTGAACAGGTCCTTCCCCTGGTTGTGCTTTTGAAACAGGTACAGAAAATTTAGATATCATTTTTTTTTTATAAAGTGGAAAAAAAGTTAATATGTTTCGTTTTTTGTATTTATAACAAATTTTAATTTGTGACCTTTTTCTATTCACCGCTTCTTTGGTTACTTTTTTACCATGTGATTCTTACTACTTTTCACTCGCGCAGAGAATAACTGGATTAGGTTTTATGTGAGAAAAGCATACACTCTCTTTTTATTCACTAGATCATGCTACTAATAAAAGAGTAATGTTGTCCGTGCCACTGTAGTACGCGCTTTAAAGTAGCTTAAATTAAAGTAGTTTCAAAACCTGTTTGCAGTTGAATGGATGGTTAGAAAAAAATCGTGTGTTTAATCTCAGAATTTAATAAAAAAAGCCAACTAGGCGCACCGACCATTTTACCTCTAAAAATTGCTTTCTGCATAATAACATGTACTTTGTGGGAAGAAAACGTACCTATTTAAAGGATTTATGAGTGTAATTTTCTTGGGTAAACACAAAGAAAAATTACACTTGTTCTTTCTGTTTTTAGCCAAAGAATTTTAGCATAATATTTTTTTTCACCGTTAAGGAAAACTGTTACTCGAGTTTTTTTTTTTTTTTTCGTATACTAAAAAAAGTTCCTTCTGTAGAAGCTCACCCGATGCTTATAGGTATACATACTTGGATATTATAAAATTTAAAGTAGCATGAGGACCGTCTCATATGCAACCTTAATTCAAGTAGTACAAGACTTTGTTAAACATTCTGAATAGTCCGTAAGTACTGAAAGCGAAATATCACATTTATAGCGAAAATTTATTTGAAATTGTTACTTTTAAAATCTATTTAAAGTCATTGGTTCACCGGATTCTATTGAGCGATCACGACTATCATCTTTACCAACAATCTTTACAGAAATACACAGTGAAGACGAGTACCCTTTTGAAACTACAGAAATCATGAACGGTACATCATCGCCTACTTTAAACCCATTCATTTTGGGATAAAAATCATACCTACAGACTGTTTCTGAAATACCTTCTAAAGAAACCGTATTATTATTCTCAGACCTATCAAAAGTTTTAAACCGATGAAGTTCTAAATAAAAAACAATAAGTTATACGAGTTACATGGCTTTTTTTTTTTGTTTTACCAATGTAGATGTACGCTCCACCTAAATCATGTTGTAAATTCAAATAAAATACTTTGTTTAACGAATCAGGGTTTATAATATCTCCCTTTTTAAAAAGTGGAAACGCAGTACTGCTATCAATCTCAACCACATTTTTATCTGTTCTGTTGTTTTTGTATACAAACTGCTGACTACCTTCACGCTGATAAATAGTAAACCCATAATTCTCACTAAACACTTGATGTAACATACCCCTCGAAAATGCTTTATGATATATCACCGGTTGTAGTTCAAAAAGTTGAGTTGGTAATTCGGGTATAACAACACAAGTTGTTTCAATTCCTTGCTCTCGATTAAAATCTTCTGCTTCCTCTATTAACATCTTGACGATCGTATGTTGAAATAGTACGTTTTTGTTAAAGTATATCAGGATAAATAGGTATTTTATATTAGCATATTTTGCAAACAGCTGCTGATTTATCAACGAAGATTGTACAGTAACACTGATTTGTTGTAAAACAGGTTTAAAACAAATATTTAAAATATCTTCAAATTTCAAATCAATTCGACAATAACAAGTTTGATTAAACCGCAAGTCTTTAATACTTTGCAAGTTTGAATTTTCTGCTAGAATCTACATATATATTTATTTATTTTTAAAAAAAAAGTATGAAATATGGTTAAAAATTATATATATACATAGATATTGTTACGTCTCTTACATTATTTGAAATATATTCTTTAAGATGAACCATAAATTCAGATTTAGTTTTCAATGAGAATAGTTCGGTACTGTCACTTTTATGTACATTGCATAATCGAATTAAACTGGTATTTTGAGTAAGCTCGTTCCACATTAATAAGCATAACGAATCGTACATATTTGGAATTCGAATGATATTATCTTGCAAGATAATAGACTCTTGTTCTGAGCAAGCACTAGTCACTACTTGGTTTAAAGTGAGTTGTACATAATCTTCATGTAATTGAGCCAACACAAAATAAGATTTGAGCGGAAACTTTAATTCAACAGATAATCTTTGAATGGCAGGTAGTAATCCCTCTCCCTGTGTAACAGCCCTCAGTTTTTTAGAGGGATCGTCTTTTGGTACCAAACCGCTTTCTAATACGAGACCTTGGAAATCGCGTTTATTAGTGCCAATAACATGATCAAGCAGCATCTTTTCTATCGAAACCATGTACCCAATTTTGATATCCGATTTTTCGGTATGTGAGTTCGTTGGAAACCTGTTTGATATAAGATGTTTTATATAAATCATGTACATCAATACAAACGCCTTGATATATTTTTTTTGTTCAGTCGATACTGGATCTTCTACGGAAGATTCTTCATAAGTGTCGTTTGTATGGAATATAGATTTTTTTACATAAGCTTTGTACTTTAATAAAGATGTTTTGATATGGGATCGACGTTTACCAGAAGAGACAGTATTGTTCAATATGGCTTCTATCTCCAGCATAAAGTCTTTATCAATATTTAAATGATTGTAGTGATCCATCAGGTACTTTTCAGCAAATATGATAAATCTAAAAGTAAACTGAAAGTTCATATATAATATAAAGTGTGTTTGTTTTTACCAGTACTTACCGTTTCTTGGTATATATAGTTGTTCTATTTGAAACCTTGAAAAAGGATTGTAACGAAGGTAAACTATAAATGTGTTAGATTAACCACAGTGTATATTATATTCTGTACTTTACCATTTATCGATTGTGAACGAGCTGTGACCAATGGTCTCTTTAATTAACCCGTTTTCATCTAAAAGTGAGTACGATAATAAGGTAGACTTTAAAGAAATATCTGTTTATATATATATGTATATTAGTTTTTCAAAAAAAAAAGAAAAGAACAAGACAATTTTCAATGCTTTGTCGAGAGACTTACTTATATTTATAATAACATTTGGCCTAGAATTTAAAAATAGAGATGATGAACCAGATGAATAACCTTTAGATAACATCCTTGGTTTAATATACATATCAGCGTTCTGAATAGTTTCCAACACGCCTAACCCGGCACCCTGCAGAATGTTCTTTCTACGCACCACCTTTGTATTCATATTGACTTTTTTCATTGTTGTTATCAAGTTTAAAAACCTTCTATTATATTCCAGCGTATACTTTAACCATTCCACTAACGAAGGATCGAACTCGACTTCAGATGTATAATAGTCTTGTAATATAACAATACCATATTCCTTTAAAAAATTACTTGAGAGTAGACATTTTAAATTGTCAAGTAAGGTTTTACCAATTTCAACACATATATCATAAATACGAATGGATTTCATAAATGTTGTATGTAGTTGGTTAAATTGCCAGTCTTTCTTTTCGGTGATAAAAGGATCCATCAATCGATCGTAATTACCGTTGCTATTCTACATATAACAACGGCTGTTTTAACACACAAATATCAAAAATAATTTTTTTAAATTTACCGTATCCATAAAATTCTTGCTGTATATTTCTTCTACCATCATTTCAACAATTTGGCTTTGATCCTCTAGACTCAACTTGGAATATATAAACGTCTCTATACAATTTTTAATATCTTTTGATGTAATCAATAAAGATTGTGAACGCATGACTTTAGGAAACAGAACGGATCGAGGAAAATCAAACAAAGTATTCACGGTATATATCAAATCTAATTTAATCCAAACACCATCATCTTTCACCGCAGCCAATCTAGCCAACACTGTATTCTGTCCTCTCCGAAACCAATCATTTTTTCCTTCTCCATCTGCCGAATTTTGTAAACTGTAACATATTGATTCAATATCCGAAAAAAACAACAGTCTATCCTTGTGATCCTTTTTTAATATCAAACCAGCCTTAATAAAAATCAACCGAATCAACTCTTGACTTATCTCTTCGGGCCACTCTGAAGGAACTACAAACCCGTAATGAACCATACCCACAGATTCGATCGTTTTTTCCGACTTTTGCATTGATTTCTTGACAGCCAAAGTTAAATAATCAGATACAGCTTGCACAAGAAACACATCATCTTTGTTCCAATCACTTTTTTCTTTTTTAAATAATCGATATAATCCGTCCGTAAAATTATCTATATGGCTGTAGTCGTGATTGTCGTCGGCTTTCAAACTTGCGTTACCCCAACATAAAACTTTTGTCTGTTGTTTATTGTAGGTAATACAAGCTTCTTCACTATTTATTAGCGAAAAACATTTAAATTTTTTTTTTTTCGAGGCAAGCTTTTACTCAGATAATATATACCTTAACGCACCATCTAAAAATAAAAGTGATCTATTTGAAGTAGAAATCATCTTTAAATAAACTTTGTCTTTTCCAAAATCTATGTGATAAATACATCAATAATCCAGAAAGAGGGAAGAAGAAAAAAAGTTTAGCTTAGTGATATAAATAACTTACGGATAATACAACAGTCGGTATGTTGATGAAGATCATAAACTTCATTCATAGTAAATAAATAACTTATTTAAAAAACTGACAATAGAAATATAAAAAGAAAAAGAGAGAGAGAGAAAGATGGGTCCACAAACTCAAATATAAGTTTTATCACAAATGTGTTACACTAGTTTGATGTTCGAGAAACAGGTCGCGATCGGAGATTGTTTCAGTTGGTATTTTATCATGTCGCAGGAAAAAATAAGCACTTTTTTTGGTACACGTTCTAGTTACACGTTCAGGCAAAAAATATGTGACGCATGAAACATTTTTGTTTTGTTAAATAAGTTGTAATATAAAAATAATTAAATAGATCGCATGAGCAAATAGACCCGCTATTTTATCAATTTATTTTATAAAAAAATAATTCACTTTTTCTTTCTTTTATGCACTTTTTTTTCTTTTATGTCCGTACAAAATGATACTGTTTTTCTTAAAGCAACCGCCGTGCAAAAGAGCGCTTGCTACAAAACGTTCAAATATAATCCACCCGACTATGATATCGTATACATAACAGACTACTTTTTTTTTTTTGGCACTTAATAAAAGTAAGTAAAAAGAAATACGCCACTTTCTTTCTGAAAGTGTACCAAGAATTCGCCCTTTTTTTTTATATAAACAACATCGCGTTTTTAGGAATTACCTAGAGTTATACTCTTTCTTCGTTCCTCCATGTCGCCAAAAACAAGAAACAGGAGAAGAATGCCAATATGGTATGCTATTATTCTATAAATTACTTGGAAAATAAAACTAACAGTCGTTTTTAGAGATTCGTGCTCAAGGCTGGAAAAAAAAAAAAAAAAAAAAAAACTACCATAATAGCAGCGGTGTCCCTAAATAAGCCATTTGCAGTTTCACAATATCAACTTATTTATAATTAAACACGCAAGGCTTAATCTTTGAGACAAGCATATGGCTGCTGGTAGGATCAGCCAGGTAACTAATGATTAAGGAACGTACTGTACCTGAAAACTCTTTATGGAAGGAGGGTACACCTATGACATACAAGAAGTCGCAGAAGAAGACTACAGATATTCTGCTGACGAGGCTTCAAATAATTGTGATAAAGCTTTCTCTTACTGGGCAAAAAATATAAGAAATAATAACCACAGTGTAAAAGTTGCCAAGTTCCATAATTTTATTCGTTTGATATTAACAACTTTTTACTTTCTTTTTGATAGCCTTTGCTCATGATGGCTAGAGAGTTTTGGATGAACGAGAGAAAGGCCAGAAAGCTAAACGGAGCAATTCTCCAAAACGATATTCCCAGACCTCCCATGCCAAGAGACAGAAAATAGTACCAGTAATGTTATTCGATCACAGAAGTAGATAGTAAATAGCTAATGCCTTTTTTTTTTTAGTAAATCAGGAACAATTTGCTTTATCTTGGCGGTTTACAAAAAAGTATAGGAACTATTATCAAAGATGATGCTAAGACTACTACTATTATTGACTATAAGACAAATTATTTCAAAACGTAAGTTTATTATTTCAGTCGAAAATATAAATTATATTTCATTGACATTGTGTTATCGTTTAGCTATGAATCGTACGTATAGGTGACACCATTCCGAACATTTGCAAGAAAATAAACTATACCCCCAAAGATAGACTTGCGAATTACTCTAAGGTCCTTCACTTGTATTGATTTAAGTGTTGTTGAATACTCCAAGAGGTATCATGCTAACAAGTACTATAAAGATAAGGCGGATATTGTATTATGTTCTATGAATTACTCTCGTGATATTTTTAAAAAAAACCCAGCAGTTGCAGGATAAAAATCCTATACATGTTAATTTCTAGACAAGAAGATGAAATGTTAATCGTTCACTTTACGGACGAAGGTTGGTTTGTTGTTGAAAAGATTACCGGTATAGACACCCCCAACCCCTACCGTTGATACTGTAAAAAAAGGTGCAATAAAAACGTATGTTAATAACTTGAAGTATTTTGAGGTACAGTGGTTGTTACATAATAATAGGAAGTGTTATCATCTCAGCATTAATTATCTCCGTGTAGTTATGATTACCCTCTTGACGTTACAAAATATATTAAAAAATAATAAAGCTACCTATATTTTAAAAATTAATAACATACCTAAGGTGAGATAGATATTTAATTCATAATTCCAAGTTTATTTTCTAACCAACCTTTCTACTGCTTATAAAGTATGCTAACATTGAAGAAGACAATCACTTTTTTAGAAAAGTAATAAAACAAATTGACAGTGAAAAAAACGGTAAAAAAATATATCTACAAATGTAAGTATACTAAAAGTATCTAACAATTTTTTTATTTTAGGCTTGAATCCATGGCAAATAAGGATTATTTATATGATGCTGAAGAAGACAACATTGAAGAAGATTATGCTAATAAGTTATATTCTCCAATTATGGAAGCTTGCAGAGGCTCAATAAAAAATTGGTAATTCATTTTTACTTATTTATTCAAAATCGCTACTTAAAACAATTAGTACTTTTTTTTTCTCTCTTCTCTTTTGTTCTCCCAAACAAATAAAAAATGACGGTCGAATACCCATTAGCAGTCGTTATACTTGCCTCTTACTTTCTGCTTATCATATTTTTATTCTACAAGATATCACCTCAACTTACACAATGTATCAAAAACTTGACACCTGAAGTAACTTTATTCTTGATACTTGCTGTCTTTTCGTTTATTTCAACATGGACGTACATGTTTAAATTCTTTGCATTCAGTTTTTACCAATGGAAAGAACTTGCCGTTTACAAGTATGATGTATCTCAAATGTCCTTTTTAAATTCTATTTCCTACTGGTTACATGATGTGTCTTTGTTCGATAGCGCTTGGAGACAAGTATGTGTTGGTGCTTGGCAATGGTTATGGAGTCACCAGTTGTGTAGTTTAACTGTAGCTGTTTGGACACCTATTTTAGCTATTGAAGGTAAGTTTTTTTTTAAAAAAAAAAGAAATCAAGGATGTTATATTTAGTTAAACCGATAAATTATATCATCAGGTTATAAACGTGGTATTTTTCATATTTGGGCGTATATGATCTTGGGTCAAGTAGTAGCTATCTCAGTTGGATCCTCCTTATTCTTTGCCGTTATGTTATCCCGTCAACCTATCCCCGACAGACAATCCCCACCGAAACTTTTGGCATCGCTTGCTGCATCTACTATTGGTGGTATCGTAACCGTAATTATATCCCCATTTGTAGCCGCCACTGAAGGATTTATGCCCAACTTGTTAGTCATGCACATCTTATTAGTGTTCCCACTTGTTGCTTTAAACTACTTGCCTGCCTTTGAATATACCTCCAACAAGACAGGGTTAAGTGTCATGGCACTTTACCTTTTATCAGCTGGTGCCAATTTCTCAATCTATGTACATCAATGGATCGAATGTTTATCTGTTCTTGAGGTTCAATCTAATAACTTTATCTGTGATGTATTCAACAAGTTATTCAGCACCTTTTTCGCGCACCCAGCTCAATCGAGTATTAGTTACGATATTGTATGTATGCAAATTATTTCAATGGCATGGATGTATACACAAAGTAAACACGTCTTTAACTCAATTCCCTGTGGGATTATTGCATTGATGTTATCCACACCCATTTTATCTGCTTCGGTTACATTACCACTTTTCTTTGCTGCTTGTGAATATGAAACATTTTCCGTCCAAAAGGTTATTTATTCGCAAAAAAAGAAATAAATAATATATGCATATAATAAATAAGGTTTCTCTTTTTTTAAATAGTGTTAAATAATCTCCAAACACCTTGAGCATATTGAACAATTTCAGACATTCCCATTTTACTTTCTCCATAAACACGATCGACAAAAGTAATTGGTACTTCTCCTACTGAATAATTAAATTGTCGTGCTCTAACAATCATTTCCATTTGGAATACGTAGCCCTTGGCAATAGTTGCATTAATCAATTGATAAAGTACATCCTTCTTATAGAGACTGCATATTTTAATTAGTTACTTTACATATAACTTGATAAATAAGCTACTTACCGGAAACTACCAGTAAGATCAGATGCATTAGGACGAAGCATCAATGTAGCCAAGAAATTAGCACCGCGACTATAATCCATCTGTCAAAATCATTTTACGCGTCTTTTTTTTCTTTTTCTTTTTTACCTAACAAGTTTACGCTTCAAGTCCCAACCGTAAACACCGCCACCACTCTTATAACGAGTACCACTGACAATATCATAATTCTTATCTTGTTGTAACCTATAAAAAAAATCAGCATAACCCCGTTCTCTAACATATTTGTATCCTTACTTGATCATTTGAGGAATAAATTTAGGCTAATACAAAGTTAGTATCATATAGATATATAGAAAATAAAAATATATACTTTACGTGATGAGAGAAATCAGCGTCCATAATAATAACATGAGTACCAGTAGCAAATTGAAGACCGTGAACATACGCGGTACCTAAACCAAGCTTACCAGCACGAGGTCTCAATTGCTATATATATACATATAATAAGTATATCGTCCATTTTTTAAAAATAAATAAAAATCCTTACAATACGATCCTCTCCATAAATACTAATAAGTTCTTTTGCAACATCTTGAGTTCCATCAGGACTATTATCATCAACAATAATAATTTCCCAATCTATATGTTGTTCCTTAAAGGTCTTTGCAAGAAGCCAAGTAATGATGGGTAAGTTTTCGCGTTCTTGATAAGTAGGAAGGATAACTGTATATTTGTTTTGTGTCATGTTGGAATCTTGTACGTTTAAAACAGAATGTTCGTTAAAGTTGTCAATTGTCATTTTCAAAAAGAAAAAAGAAAAATATTTATTTTTTTTAATTAAAGATAATTTGTCTTCAGAGAGCTGGCCAATCCTTTACTTTTCAGGAATTCAAATTCCACAAGAAAAACCTACAAACAAACAAAAAAAACAATTTCTACAGTTAATTAGCATTTTGCTTAATATGGTTGAAATTACTAGATCTCCATGTACTACTTTCCTTTCCTTTTCAAAAGAATTTAGCCTTTTTTTTTTATGAATATGGAAGATTAGAGCAACCGCGAGGGAGTTGAGTTGTTAAATAAAAGCGCTCTCTTTTTATGTTTTGTTACGCGTTATTTGTATACTTGCATCGTTTGTCAGCTACAATACAACGTTAATTTATTATAACAGATTCAAATAGGTATAGAAAAATCAAATATATGCATATTATTCAGTTAACTATTCGTTCAAAAAATTCAAACAATCGATCTATGACATATTTACTTGATACGTATTTACATGTACTAAACCCTTCAAAAAATATTTTTTAGTATAAGTAACGCAAAAGGTAGAAGGCAAAGTCAATATAAAATACTCGGACACTTACAAAAAAAAACCATTGTCGTGTTTAATTACCGTCTATCGAAAGATTAAAGATTCCGCATGCATACAACAACTACTTGGGTCCATAAACAAACTCAAAATATTGATTAATCTTAAGTATAACAAGTATCGTATTTGTGACATCTGCATATAAAAATATATTGATCATTAAAGTAACAACTAAATACTAAAATAAACCAAATAAAATCTTATTAATAATGTAACATTTGAAATATGACACACCATCAACAATATCCTGAAATACAGGAATTCAACCGTATCAAACATGCGACGCAACTGGCCGTTCACATACACCCTATATAAAATGTGGCCGTTCACATATTACACCCTATACAAAATGTGGCCGCCCAATTATTACACTGTAATATATATGCGGCTACTTCGATTTATAATGAAATATTTAGTAGTTACTCCCTCCCAAAGAAATGAATTGTGTATTTATTATAATTATAAGTTACTTATTATATTTATACGAAAGAGATAAGGTACTCAAAAATATGGTTTGGATAAAATAAAGAAATTAAACAGTACACGATTTAAATGTGTACTGTTTAGAATTCAAATGTTTCGTTATGAACGTGAAAGTGACGACGTACAGCCTCGTTAATAACTGTCTTTGTAAATAAGGTAGAACCGCATGCATGAGCCCACACTCGACGGTTGGTGTTTACGGTTTTGATCTTGTCCATTTCAACGTTAACCTTGGGTCTTTGACCATATATTACGTTAAAACCTACAAGCTCTTCAAATATATTGGGACTTTCGTATTCTCTAGTGACATATATATTTGCAGTGAGGTGAATAGGCTGAGTAGAATTCTTGACAAGCTCAGTCCAATAAGCAAACATATCAATAAAAGGAGGAATCTCAACTATAAGTAAATAAGTAAATAAAGAAATGTTAGAAAACAGTACCTTGGTTAATAATAAAAAAATTACCGGTGGATTTAATTGCCCACGTAAGATATATATGTTCAACAGCTACAGTACGAACACCACTGCATCTCCTTTGTAAAACATCCTTGATGATAGCTAAAGAAGGAGTAATACCAATACCAGTACTAAACAGAGCAAGAACCTGGAAATCTTGGTAATCCAAGCTAGGACCATATGGCCCATCCACAATCACTCTTAATTGTTCGTTGGTACCAGCATGTTTGACTAAATCACGAGTTTTATTACCAAGCGCTTTAATATGGAATGTTCCGACAGTTGTAACGGATTTATTACTAGGTAAAGGATTTGCACGACGACGAAGACTACTTGTATCTGATAATGAATCAATATCAAAGAAATTATCGGGCGATATATTTTCAATTCTTTCAGTCTTGCCATCTTTAATTGTGTTGGTGGCGCTATCAATCATACACTCTTCAATATAACTCTCGGTATGGTTATTAACTCGAAAGACCTCGGAGATTGTATAAGGGTGCCAGTTAGCGTACTTCCAAAGTTTACGACCATTTCTTGCGATAGAGACAAAAACGTATTGACCGGGTTTAAATGTGTTCATGTTCTTGTTGGAAAATAAGACTCGTACGATACCTTCTTGCGTAGAGGTATCGGAAACTAATTTATCTACACGTGTAGAAGTGGTTTTTAAACACCATGATGAATAAGATCGAATCACTCGGTCTATAAACCAAAGAATAAGAGCAGGAATAAAGAAGGCGAAACAGGTAGGCTCGTGCCAGCAAGCAAAACAAACACCAACAAGCATAAATATAACATGACAGTAATAGAAAACCTCAAAGTAGTTACGACGTATGTATTCTAAAGATGTTGCAAACATAATTAAGAAACCAAACATGGCAATAGCACCAGAAGTTTGTTCTTGATCTAGAAATAGTGCATCTTTAACGATCATATTTTTTTCGTAACCTTTCCAACTAAAAATAAAATTGTCAGTAAAAAAAAACAATTGATTTTATGAATATTATATTACATTCTCCAAACATAATGAGGAATAAATTCAGCAAGACCAATCCGAGCAATAATACGATGAAACGGAAGAAGTTCTTCAACAGTTAAACCAGACATTTTAGTTAAAATCGAATTTCTTTGAGCGAGGAAAAAAACGAACCCCCAATTGACCATACCGACAAAAGCAGCACGACGATCCATCGTAGTAATAGCATTGATAACAAAACCCATGCCAGGGTTTAGAGCGAACGGAGCAAAGATAATAAATACTGCATTTATTAAAATAAATACAATAATACCAATAACATGTTTTAATGGAACCATCTCAGTAATAAATGGAAATCGAATAACATGGTAAAATTGACTTCGGAATTTTGAACCGGGTAAGTCAGTAAGAACTTTACTGTCGTTACCGGCTAATCTTTGTTTTCGAATATAATATACACGGACTTTGTTTATTTGATATCCTATACAGTATATAGTAAATAAACCCCACCAGAAAAATGCGTAGGATATACCACAGACAAAGAACCCTGATGTCGTTCTAACAGTAAATCCCATTCTAAGAGAAAATATAATATAAAAAGTAAAGAAAAAAATAAAGAAATAAAAAAGACTGTGTCCAATATATATATATACATGCTTTATTGAATGAAATATAAATCAAAAAAATACGGATGATTTTGAAAAAAAAAATACAGATCAGATTGTTCCACAATATTGAAAAAGTTTAGAAGGGAGGAGGGGATATCTTTTTAACAATTCATTTGGTATAGGGACCCGGATATTGTATTTCCAAATTCAGAATGGACATTAAAGCGTACTTGCTAACGTGATTTAATCATTATTATAGATAGAAAAGTATGTCATGATTTTGTATTATGAAATAAACCACGTAGTTACAATGATTACTATATCATTTTGAAAGGATAGATTTTTTTAAAAAAAAGCCCCGAGTGGTACATTGGTTTTGAAAGGCATAGTTTTCGTTATGCTAAAATAGACGGCCTCATGATATAAATTACTATGATCAAACATAAAAACTTGATTTAGATATTATTTACGAGGACAAAACCTCTCATTGAATATTATACCTGCGATCGTATAAACCTCTCATACAAATAAAAGTTTGAAATGGGTTTATACTCTTAGCTAATATGGTCATTTTTTATCTCTAATCTTTTTTTTCTTGATGTTAATCTAAATATTAGATAGCAGTAGTAAAGTCAAGGAACAAATAAATTGCTGTTAAAACTAAATAAAGTGCAGCTGAATTAATACGAAAAGATGAATTGATTTGAAATGACCTGCATGTAACACATAAATGAAGAATATGGAGAAAGTTTTTATTTTAGCTAACGTCATATACTATATAGACTTCTTTCGTTGCAATAAAAAAAAGTCATCGGTTTATGTAAGACCCTGCTTGTTTTACATAAGAATTTTTGACTGTAAACAGTATACTTTTTCTTTTCGGTGACTAGAGAGGCTTACTATAATGCTGTCATAAATAGTATTTAATTATATATCTGGGGAACCCGTCTTTCATGTAGGGTAACACATGCATTACCCTCAAAATGGAGATTTTTTTTTATTATTTTGATTTTGATTTCCCTTTTCTTCAAATAATCAGATCTTAGGGTTGATTTAGGTTGATTTGCACGCTAAAGCTAAAAATCTGATAACTTTTTACCGATACTTTTACTTTACAAAAAAGCTAATAGTTTTGAGCCATATGATGCCGATCGAAAAAAAAAGAACCCTTTCAATTCAACAAATGATTCCATGGGTTATGTAATTATACCTTTTCTTGTTTCTTACTGACATAAAAACGGATACAAGTATTTTTTTTTTTTGTCAAGTGATCGGTGTTAAATAATCGGTTACATTGAACAAATTCATTTTATTAGATACACACATGTGTGATACAAAAAAAACGCATATATATTAGTCCAAATAAATATATTGAGTCACATTATAACGGAAGTTACCAGTCATTCAGTTTGAGAAAGGGGGATAATAACGTATTTAAGGACATGAAAGAAAAAGCAGAATAATTGGTATTAGATATAGACTCCTTTAAAAGATGTATATAAAAGAAATGATTACCTCTGACCAATAAATGCAGGTAACGAATCTATGTCCGTACAAAATGATACAGTTTCAATGAATAACTTATCTCGGAGAGTATGAACTTTTTACTATATATTTTGATTCAGTCATGTCTTCTTTATTATCTTATCCCAAAAGAAATGTTCTGTTACGATGGTCCAATATTATAAGCGACGAAAGTGGAATCTTGTGGCCGAATGCTACTATTTCTCAGATACACCAGCGTGATTCCGGAGCTAGCCTGGGGTTTGGAGAGGTAACGATAGCCTAAACCATGCTTTATGTCAAGATCTTTTGCACTACTTTCTTTCTTATATTAAAAAAAATGCAATAAATATATCAATTTTAGTGATGCTAATAGGAAAAATAATTGTACTGGTAATAGAAACATGATCATATTTATAGTATAACTAGATCAATGTGATTTTGAAAGAAATAAAAGAGACTTATGCTTTTCATTATTGATGGCTATTGCTTTTTTTAGTCTATTTATTTGTAATTTCTGAAAAGAGCTCGCTTTGTCGAGGCATGAAATACAAAGCCAATGAGATCACTTAAAAATAAGCTATCGCTTGCTTCACTAATTCTTGATCGAAATGTTTTTTTTACCATAATCAAAAAAAGCCTCCAGTGGCGCCCTATTTATTTTTCGAAATTTAAAAAGCCAACTGCAGTTAGGACCCTTTTTCTTTCGTCCTTTGTATCATACAAGATCTATCAAGAAAAGATCTTTTTGATTTATAAAATAATGTACGCCTACTATAGAACCTCATGTCATGGTACAGTAAATCAAAAAATCCTTCGAGGTTCTTTTTCGAGCAATGACTCCTCAGATCTAGTATTAGTAAAAGTAAAGTTTAAAAAAAAAAAAAACTCAAAACACAGTACTTACTTTCGTGTTTTAGGGAAACTCTTTAGAATGGATGACCATCGGTCCAGTGACGGAATCAGATCCAAATCTATTAAAGCGGCAATTACAACAATCGACTTTTGGAACCATAATCGACACACAACTTTTAAGATGCCTATTTACAGAAACCGCGGATACAACAACAACAGCAACAACACTCGAGGAAGAGTTTTACGAAGACATACCGTACTCGAAAAAGATAAGAAACCATGCAATGATACAGGGACGGGATGTTCTTGTTGCACTTTCGGAATATGGAAAACTTATGTTTATGACAATTCATAGTGATTTGGACTTAGGTGTCAAACGGTTCGAAACAATGACTGAAGTATGAAATGCATATTAAAGAAAAAGGGAGCGAATCGATAGTATACTTACTTTTAGGTAGGTCTATTTGGATAGTCCGGGATTAGAATATACAAAGGTTGGAAAGAAATTAGCAGTGGATCCATAGTAAGTTTTTGAAGAGAGAGTAATTTGACAGCGTTGATAACTTTTTTTTAATAGTTCACGAGCTATAGCAATTGGGTCCTTCCAAGATTTTTTTGATATATTGATATTAAACGAAACAATGTCTCGAGTCAAATTTGATCCAATTATAGGTGTAAGCTATATTTGACTTAATAAAAACGTAGCAACTTTTTATTTATATTTCTATTACTAGAGAGGTTCTGAATGCGAAATGGGAATTATATGGCATATGGAATTTTTGTATACCGAAACCACATCAATGGAGAGGATATTATTGGCTTTAGTTATTTACAAGTAAGGAGGGGATTATATTCTTCGTGTTACTAATATATCACTAAACGTTTATGTATATTAGTGATATCGATCGTTCATGTCGTATCGTTATATATGAAATTGATGCGTCCAATATTGATAATGTAACAATTGATAAAGTAGGAAGATTGCCATTAGAGAGAAGTAGGTATACCGATACAAAAAAAAAGCATATAAAGTATAATTGACATTGACCTCTATTTTAGATACCCCGCTTCCACTTTTGTTAATACCTTTAAAATTTCGACCTGAAGCATTTTTACTGGTTACCGTATGTTTTTTTATATCTGTTACTACTATTACCACATCGAACTAAAATGTTTTTTAGGAGCAACAAGTATGTTTATTAACAGCAGATGATTTAACTTGTGGAAACGTGTTATATCCATCCACCCCTATTCCAAAACAATTTAAAAGCACAGAATGTAATATTTATGATAGAAATTCCGACCGCGATTACAATACCATCTTCTAATAACTTTTTTTTTCCAAAAAAAAATAGGTCCACTATTTACCGCGTATGCATCACATTTAGACTCAACCCAAGAATATATATACCTAGGATCTGCTGAAGGATGTTTATATCGATTAGAAATTTCGAGTACTGGAGAAATGACCTGGACCACTATTGAGCAAACCAATCAAATCAGTCAATCCATGTGTATGCTTGGTACAATTAATATGATGGATCAAAATAACGATAATGAAATTACCAATGCTGATATTATTCTATATTCTGGTGAAAGTGCAGATAGTCAAGTGATAGCGGTAAAGAATCTATTTGTATACATATATAAAAAAAAAGTCTCTTTTTTTTATTCATGCATTATTTAGATTCCTTGCCAACAACAATTAGATAAACCAACTACAAACCACACAGTCTTACAATCTTTAGTGAACCGCGCACCATTAACTGATTTTCAAGTAGCTGATGATTTTCGAGACCATCAAGATGCTTTGATTGCGTGTTCTGGTCAAGATAGACACGGTTCCCTAAGTATAATTACTCATGGTATTGAGACATCTGCATTACATGCATCAAATCAAGAGTGGAGCGGGTAAGTAAAGAAAAAAAAAAATAGTTTTTTTTTGCATGAATTTTAATTTTTTTTAAAAAAAGTATCTCGCGGATGTGGAATTTAACAGCTACACTATCAAATTCCGAACAAGTTCCTTGCTTACTTGCTTCTTCTGCTATTGATACGCATCTTCTTTATGCTAAAGGTATTTTAATGAAAGAGAAAGCACCAATCTTGAGAGCTAAAGCTATTATTTTATATAGATGGGCATATAAAAGACATTACTTCTTCTTCCAATATTATCTTTGACACGGAGACAATCTATGCAAGCACGATTAATTTAAAGGAGCGACAAGTACTGTTACAAATCCATCCTAAAGGGCTACTCATTACTGATATTGATTATAAAGGTAGTATATATCCCGCACTTCAAAAAAAAAAAAAAAATACTGTGAAAACCATTTTTAAACTTACGTTGTAATGTTATGCAGAAAATTCTTGCATTCTAGTAGATTGGAACCCAAAACATGAGACTGATTTTAGAATTGAACTTGCTACTGCTTGGCACGATAATGATGAAGAAATTTATATAGCTGTGTGTATTATGAAACAAAACAAGTTTGTTCTTCAAGTATTGAGTGTTGTTGATACATATAAGGATACAGCATCAAGGTAAAATCAATGATATATTTTGAATTTACTGGTTTTTTTTTGGTATTAACCCATTTTTTTTTTTTTTTCTAAAAAAAAAAGTACGCTATTTATTAAAGAAGTCTCCAACATAATTATGCAAGCATGCCCAAGTTATGTCGGTCATTTTCATATTCGGTAAGATATAAAAAAAAACATTAATGATAATATTTCCTGAACAAATATATAATTAGATCACAATCAGTACTTGTAGTTGGAACATTTGATCCATCATTACTTTTCTACTCAGTTAAAAACAACACAATACAAACCACACAAACACTCGACTTATGTAAAATATAACAGTACACTTTTTTTTTTTTCTAAATACTTATTTATTAATAAACCTTTCTACTTTAGCTTGTCTTTCACCTGGTCAATTCACCGTCCCACACTCCGGTGCCATCATCCACTCACCCTCCAACGGCCCCTTATACTTCTTACTGGGTCTAAGACAAGGTTCCATCCTAAGTTTCAAAGTAGACGTCAACAACACAATTGTATTTGACAAACGACCTCACCTCCATAACATTGGATCTCGAGCAGTCAGACTATCACCTCAATACCAATCCATCAACGCAGTATACGCTTTATCAGAGCAACTATGGAGGTTAACTTGCTTTGATACAAAGCAACTAGAAATGGAACATATTTTACTTCCCAAGTTTAATAACTCGATTGATGCTTTTGCTCCATTTGATTGTGATTTACCGTTACTTCATACCACTGGTGAACCGTTGGCTGTAGTTGCAGATGGTAAATTACGAATTTTTCAATTAGGTTTAAAGAGTCAAACCAACACATACAAGATTAATTTAGGAGAGGTAAAAAAAAAAAAAAGTCTTTTAATCGTTGGTGATGTTATTATATGTATTAATCGAAGCAACTTTGTAGACTCCTAGAAAGGTTATCTACGATAAAGAACTGGATTATATTATCACTATCACAACATCTATGGAATCAGGCGAACGTACCAACTCAATGAGACTTGTTGACCCTTCCAGTGGTCAACCTTTAGCTGATAGTCAACTTCTTTGGACCGGTACAGACTACGGAAGAAGTGATATGGTACTATCAACCGCTGGTAAATAACAAAAAATAAAACAATAAAAATAAAAATAAACTAATTTTTTTTTTAAAAATAGAGTGGAACGTTGAAAATAATGGAAAATTATACAAGTACCTTTGTATAGGTATCGGACACCCTAGGGAGCCTTTCCATTCTTTTAGATCTGGTATGTCTGCAAGAGTATCAGAGACATTAATGAATAAGGGAACCTTGCTTTTATTTAGACTCAAGACCAAACCTAATAAAGCTTCTGGATTTGCATTGACTAGAGTTTGGGCTCAAGATAAATTACCTGGTGGTGTATTTGCTATCCGACCTCATCCAGCTGGGTAATTTTTTTTTTAAAAAAAAAATAACTGATATATGTATCTAGTTGTATTTATTTATTTTTATGGTAGTCTTTTGTTCTCTGCGGGGCGTCACTTGTACTTGTATAGATTAGTAAACGGAAGGTAAAAATATGATATACTATTACATGGCTACCATTTTGATTAATTTTTATATTTATAAATATAACCAGACTTGTCGAAGTAGCTCATGAACCATTACGATTTACCATCACTTCAATTCATGAAGACGGTGACCGTATATGTGTTACTTCCCATACCGATTCGTTATCATTCTACCAATTTGATCCCGAAACCAATACCTTGGAATTTTTGAAAAGGTAAAAAATATAAAAAGTAATATTTTAAAAAAAAAACCTAACACATTATTTAGTGATGTTGTAGCACGTAGTATACATCATTCACTCATGTTAAACAGCCGTTTAGCGGTCGGTGTAAGTCAATCTGGCGGTATGATAGCACTCTACGACGACCCCAACGACACATCATTTGAAAGCAGACTCAAATGTTTATTTTCGTTTCACTACCCAGACATTATCGTCAAACCCAGCTTAGCCTTACTCAGATCACAAAACGATTTAGACAGTGAAGCAGATTTACTTGCCCGACACTTATTGCCATGGTCTCAGGAGATGCAATCAGAGACCGTGATAGATAACACGGTACCCATTAAACCTATTGTAGGATGTACTGTTTCGGGTGGTATCATTCACGTCTACAGAATCAGTCCTGCGTTATACAACTTGCTGCATACACTGCAAGAGATCTTGATCGAATTTGAGCCTACAGCTCCATTATTAGGATCAATGCGAGACTTTAAGAAATGGTATTGTGGGCTATCTGGAGGTGAAAAAGATACAGTTCATGGAGATCTGGTAGAATCATATTTGAGACTGTCAGCAGAGGATCAATTAGCTGTGATTGGGGATGGAGAAGGTGGTGGTATAAAGCCTCAGTTACTAAAAGTTATCAAGGTACTGTGTGAAGATACTGATAAGGATTTGATGATTGATGATGTAGATGCTTCGGATCATGTATTTTTAATTAGAGATATACTATCAGGATTTGAAAGATACCGATAGCTTCAAAAAATCTGAATAAAAAAAAAAACTTACGTAGTTAATTAGCACGTACTTTCTTTTTAGCGGTTATAAAAAAAATCAAGTTTTGGGGAACTGGGTTATTTCAATTGGGTTTATAAAAAAAACAAGTAAAAACATAAGGATTAGTAATCCATTTTTATTTTATTTTGCTGTCATTTTTAGTATTGGAGCATATAATTGATCCAAAACAACCTTTAAATATTTTTTTATAAAAAAAAAGAGAAGTTAGGCTACAACTGGTTGTTTATGCTACCTGTCAAAAAATCAAGCAAGCGGGAATTAAATACATGCGCTTGACGGAAACAACCACTCTTTTTGGTTGGGGAACTGAGGTTTCAAGTATAAAAAGAGGACGTTTTTTTTTAGAAAAAATATATTCACTAAACATTTTTATTAATATGAACAAGTCAAGCCTATTTTCTCCTGTCAAACTCGGACACAACCAACTAACTCACAGAGTTGTTCTTGCCCCATTAACGAGATTTCGTGCTACTTTATCTGGCGAACCCACTGACTCCGTAGTCAAATACTATTCGCAAAGAGCAAGTCCCGGTGGATTGATGATTACCGAAGCAACATTTATCAACCCTTTGTCTGGTGGATTTCCTCATGCTCCTGGCATTTACACCCAAACCCAACTCCAACAGTGGAAAAAAGTAGCTTCAGCCGTTCATAAAAAAGGTGCAATTATTTTTTTACAAGTTTGGCATGTAGGTCGCGCAGGAACAAAGTATTTAAATCCTAATCAAGAAGAAGTTATATCTGCATCTAGTATAGCTATTGGCGGAAATAGTGTACTTACTGGTCAACCCTTTGAAGTTCCTCGTGCTATGGATATCAAGGATATAAAAGAAGTAATCGCAGATCATCGTCAAGCTGCACTGAATGCTATTGAAGTTGGGTTCGACGGTATTGAAATTTTAAGTGCTACTGGGTATTTACTTGATCAATTTATAAACTCTAATAGCAACAAGCGTACGGATCAATACGGTGGCAACAAAGAAAACCGATGTAGATTAGTTCTGGAGGTTATTGGTGCTGTTGTTGATGCCGTGGGACAAGAAAGAACATCCATTCGATTGTCTCCCGGTGGTGATTTCCAAGACATGAAAGACGATACACCTATTGAAACCTACAGTTACCTTGTATCCCAACTTCAAGAAAGATTTCCTCGATTAGCTTATATTCATTTGATTGAAGCTCGGTCTAATTTTTTCACTGACGAGGTCAATACAGTTGATACTTTAGCTCCTTACCGCAAGATATGGAAGGGACCTATTATTACTGCTAGTGGATTTTCCACTGCTACACAACACGCTATCGATTTTTCAGAAAGAACTGGTAGTTTAGTTGCGTTTGGTAGAGCGTTTGTTGCTAACCCTGATTTACCTCACCGTCTTTGTCATAATTTACCATTAAATAAGTATGATAGAAGTACGTTTTATACAAATGATGATGTTGGATATACAGATTACCCTTTTACAGAGCTCACACAAAAATAAAATAAAATAATTTAATTGAATAAATAATAAAAGATGGAGGGTTTATTTTTTTCTATATACTATTTCGCCTTTATCACCTTCCAAATCACCAAAATAAGCGGACTCTGCCATATTACAAAATAATCCAACATCTAAAACTCCCGATAAACATTTAATTTCCTTGTATAATTCTGCTGGATTTTGTTCAATAGGACCAAAATCACAATCAAGGATTAAGTTGCCATTGTCTGTAACTACAGGTCCTGCTTTATTAGAAGGTGTGGCCATTCTCAAACGCATTTTGGCAGATGGAAACATACGTTCCAATGAAAGTCCTACAGATGCTAATGCAATTGGTATCACTTCAATGGGTACTCCACGTCTCCACTTTATAAGTATTTTTTTTTTGTCAGTTCCAATATCTGTTTGTACTTAAAAATGTCATTTTACCTGTGTACCAAGTTGTAAAGATTTCCTTTTTGTATCTATAGTTACAGGAATTTTAATATCGAGATGAACTATTCCATAGATTATACTTTAAATTAAACTACCAGCAACCAGTACAAATCTACGTGAAGATTGAGCCACAAGCCTATCTTGAAATATATATCCTCCACTTCCTTTAATAGCATTCAAATTGGAGTCAATTTCATCAGCACTATCTAAAGTGACATCAATCACGGGAAATCTATATAACCGATGCGTGAATGTAAGTAAACTATTTCAAGTACGCCCCAAAAAAATACTTACTGCTCTAAAGAGCCTAGTTTTAGTTCATGCGAAATAATCAATTGACGAGTTTGAAAACTTGTTGGTATGCAGGTCACGGTCTTTGCAAGTCGCGTTTTTGCCAAGTGTTCAATAGCATATAACATAGTAGAACTAGAACCAAGACCAATAACAGAAGGGTTACTTTGAATTAAGTCTTCAATAGCGTTAACTCCTGCCCATTGTTTACCGTTTTCTGTAGCTAATGTACTTGAATGTCTTTTTAAAATAGCAAAACCTTTTCGAAAAACCATCTAAAAGGAAGGGAAAAAAGGGACGAAAAAGGAACGAATATTAGTGGGTGGTTATTGTATGCGTCAAAATTGATTCCGAACCACCCCGGATCTTTAATTATAAATATCATCCCTTCACTTTTTTTTAACTTTTTTTTTTTCTTCTTCTTTTAATAATAAACACTTTAGAAAAACCCTACGATATGTCAGTCCGTTCAGCTTCTATTGTTCGAAATATAATGTTCGGTAAAGGATTAGTACGACCTTTTCGACCAATGATTAGACCTACAGTTCGAGTAAACAATGTTTCCTTGACACCATCACTCAACTTGAGATTTTATACCACTAGCCAAGAAGCCTCTAAAATATCATCAATGGCCTCATCCCCTGAACTCTTACAAGCAGCTAAATCTCAACCCAAACAATCAAAAATAAAAGAACTCACAAAGAAATATGGCGTAGTCGGCGTCCTTGTTTACCTTGGTGTTGGTGTTGTTGATTTAGGTGTTACATTTGGTATAATTCAATTAGCTGGCTTAGATAAAGTAAAGGCCTTAGAAAAAGGTGCACTAGATGTATTTTATAACACAAGCGAGAAATTTGGAATCACAAGGAAACCTGCTTCGATTGAAAATGATACTGTTTTAAATGATGATGAACGAGATACCCCTTCCTTTGCTTCTGTATTTATTTTAGCTTATGGTATTCACAAAACCCTTTTACTCCCTGTTAGATTAGGTGTTACTGCTGCTATTACTCCCGCTATTGTACGCAAATTACATCAATTAGGTTGGGCTCGTTACTTTCCTAGACTTTTAGGTGGTTCTGTTGTAGCTAAAAAACCATAATTAACAATTGTACATATATTTTTTTTTTTGAAGGATAATTTATATATCCGGAATAATAATAATAAAAAGGAAAAGTGGTCACTGGAGCATTAGAAAGTACACCCCCTTTAGAAATTAGTAACGGCGATTCTTTTTTTTTATAAGAAAATGACAAAGTTGATTTTTCAGTAGTTACCCGCTGTAGACATGATAAGTTTCACGAAAATTCAATCTCGTGTTAATATCAGTAGTAGATGCTCCGAGGGAGCTATCATCACCATTCTATTGTGTCAAGAATCATGCAGGACAACATCACGCTCCTGTGTTTTAATTCATGTTCTTTATTTTTTAAAACAAGTAACTATTCACTGCGTATTTCACTTGTTTAATAACATCGGGGCCAAAACCACTGTGCCGTAGACCACCTTTAGTAGCGTTATTTTCGAAATAGTATATAGCTATTCGCATAGGTAGTGAGTGTTATATTGAGATCATTACTAGTGCTGGCAAAAGCAGTGATGGAGTAACGTATGTAATTTTTTTTTCCATGAGATAATCCTCGGCTGTATTCTAATAAAGATATCAAGTACATTCGTACTTCTTGCAGTAAACAATAAGATTGTATTTACGAAATAGGATTCACTGTCGTCCCTTCAAATGTTTACACGATGTAAGTTTTTTTTTCTGAAGGGGACATACTTTATGTGATACTAAAACATCTTTATACCAGAACATCTGTATCATGTAACCGCTAGTACAAACGAAGTCTACTGAAATGATTTGATTATGGGCGGTATTTGTAATACAATTCAGCATGTTCAAGATACATGAATTGAATCTAGCATTCTTGCTTTGCTGATGAATTATTTCGGTGCTAATTATATTGTAAAAAAAAAGGGGGGGCTAGTGCACAGAAAATCCCTAGCTAGAAATGGGAGATTTTAACAAACCAGAGGTTGAGGAGTACTTTATGCCTTGTACGATTGATCCTGGCCACAAACATATTTTCACTACGTCCATTGGCCACAGTTCTAGTAAACATCAAGTTCTTCGTTGCTTCAACGATTTGTAACGGCGCTGTTACACTGGTACTAAAAGAAGGCAACATCACGTAAAAATATTAAAAATTAGATGTACCATAAAGAGTTAGAAAGTAATAATCCAGCCGCAAAAACAAAGGCCGGGAAATTTAAAGTGCATTTGGACTATAGGTATTCTTCAACATCTTTGTCCTCGGTTTCATTTTTACGTCTCTAATTCTGCACCTTTCGACTTCCGCAACTATCAAGACCATCAAAGATCCAACGTTGAAATGACAAATATAACATTAAGAAGAAGAAAGAGGAGCTATATTTCCAGATTACCTTTAACGCACAAATAAAAATTCTTAACCACAGATATTGCGAGTTACTTGACATAAATTTTAACCTGAGACGATGTCACTAAGTTCAAAACTAATTTCCAGTAAATAGACATATAGCTGAAGAAGCAAGCACGACAGGTCTGTAAACAAGCAAGCATTGTTATAAGTTATTTAGCTACAATGATATATTTTTTATATCTTTGTACTTATTTTCAAAATTATATAAATATGGCTCATATTTTATTTTTATTTTTGATAGTTATTTAAAAATTACAATTTCATCTATAGATTTCATTTCCTAAAGAATAGTCCAAGCATGATTACAAAGAACATTAAGATAGAGAGATTGTATGTTTGTTTAATTGCCATATTTCCTACAGATCGGTTCCCCCGAGCCAAGACGGTTTCCCCAGATACACATTGGGGTATCATCATTTTGTCCGAAATATAGTACCCTTCAAAAGTACAATTTAAGGTGCATTTATCATCATCATACCCCAATCGTGTTGCTATCGCACGACACTCTTGTTCAAATAAATCATCTGAAGAGACACAACAAATGGGACACGTAAAGACTTCTGTTATTGGTAAACTAAATCTTTGATCAAGTTCTGTAGAATTACAAATTAAGTTACTCATGTTCCAGTATAGTAGTTGAAAGAAGTTTACCTAGAGTTTTGGATTTTACTTTTTTTTATAAGAAAATCCCAGGTAATATTTTTGCGGTAGCCAAATTTAACGTTCTACTATGCTCAGCAACACAAGTTAATTATGTTACATAATGATATGATAGAACATTCTTGTGGGAATAACTATTTATCGAAAACGAGACTTATGTTGGCAATAGTTACTTGAACTTTTCGATGCTTTTCTTGATACACTACATCATATTTTGTCTCCACTTTTTTTTCTGAGCGTGCATAAAGAACGCGTACCCAAAAGCTAACCCAGTGATTTTTTTTTTTTAGTTGTGCACAGTAATTGGAGCTTCCCCGAAAAATGACACGGATTTTCTTTTTGTGTCGTTACAATCCAGACGCGTGCTACCGCTGTTAATAAATACACCAGAATTAGGCTCGCACCAATACCGATTTTAGCGAGCCGTCTTTCTTGTCACCAAACAGACACCCCGAGGCTTAAATTCGTTCGCCATCAAGCGTTATCATATCTCTGATTCTGACTATCAATCAAATAACATTGTTGCCTTCCTGTTCCAAGTAAAGTCTTTATATCATTATTACAGTCACTTTATTATAATCACTTTTATTAATTTATTTTATTTCATTAAAAAAGTAGTGATGCAAAATGAGCGTTTAAAATTGTTATAGTCAAGAAAAACTGGCTTTTTTTTATTTTTTTTATAGTAGTTTTTCTATTGTCAACTCGTTAGCAAGTTGGTGAATGAGTTTTAAAGTAGAAGAATGGACAGAAGCTGGTAGAAATTGTGCTTTGTGAAAGAAAATGGCCCAATGAGTTGACCAAATTGCCTGTATTGGACAGGTGATTACTTAGATGGACGAGATATGAGGGACGATGGTTAAGGTTGGATCGCGATCAGGGAAGTCGGATATTGCCAGCGGGGAATTGTGAATGTTTGAGAGGAAGTTTGGTATATTTGTTGAAGCGAAGGGAGATATGAAATCGTCACCTATCGTTGATCATGTTAACGTTAACAGAGGGCAGGGAAAAAAGAAATGTAAAGCCGAGTCTTCAGCCGCAGAGCAGCGTTTGCATTATGAAGAATGGTCGATATCAGGAAAACGATAGTGTAATAGGCTGGAATTAGGTATGCGGTTATGAATAAGACGATACCAGATAGTACGTGCTTTGAGATAAAATATTGGAATATTTTTGGACAAGGAGTAGGTGTAGGGACAGGTGTGTGGGGAATCTATTATATTTCTAAAAAAATTTGGGGAGTTTGTTTATGTTACCCGTAATTAATTCGAGATCTAAATTGTCGAAGTGGATAAGATAATAGGTGAGAGATCTATTGAGGAGTTTTGGAACTGAGAGAGGCTGGTAGGAATATGGAAATTTTGTAAAATAAAAGAACGTACTCGAATGATGGGGGTTGCTAAACCATTAAGTACTTGTTTACAAATGCCCGGGCTTACTGTGAGTTCAGTGTTGGTGAAATTATTGTGTCGCAACTTCAAGGTATCAGGGTTGTATGTGAAAATATGAGACAGTCGAAAGTCTTTGAAGAGTTTACTCTTGAAGTATTTGCGAGGAGGGTGTGAATGTTGGGTGAGTGGAGGGTGAGATTCTGGAGAAAATCGTTTTTTATGTGGAAGGGGAATTTTCTTTTTTACTAGGTGATTGAATGTTGACATCTATTTTCATAGGCTACAGTTATGTAACAAAAATAATCGTTTTGTCTAAAGAAATAATTATAACTAGAATCTCCAAGAACATAAAATCGTACTTAAATCATTCAGTAAAGTTTTTTTTTTCCTTGGGGTTTTAACAGTTTACAATCGTTGAGAAAGGTGGGACAGTGTTTATTTTACGATTTCAGTTCTTAATTACCATTATTATATTACTTACGATTAATATTTATTATCGATTTTATTAAATATTTCGATCGTAATTATATTGTTGATACATGGACTGGGCCCAAAAAGTTATACAAGTTAAAAAATATTAATAGTTTGAAGAGGAAAGCGAGCGTTTTCCATGTGCTTAAATAATTGCGGTCTTGACGTTTTCCTTCAATTGCTTGTTAACTGTTGATAATCTCGAGCCAGCCACATCCGCCGGGTTTACAGCATGTTTCTTACCAAATGAAAGCGTATTCACTTCATTGTTTGAATCCAGTGCAATTTGAAGAGCGTGTACAAATTTAGATAAAATATTCCATTGCTCGGTAGTCTGTTTATTGTAACAGGCGCGAAAAGTAACAAGTGAATCATTGAAACGGGCTTTTGATATATTTGGCAAGTTAAGTAGGACATTTGACGCGATTAAGTTGAGAAATCTAGAACATAATACTGATACTGATACATCCGAGACGCCATAATTTCCATTGCCGGGAAAATCACAAAGGTTAAAGACTGTAGCTGGCATAAGTGTCTCATGTTTTTCTAGTAAGTCAATCGAAGCTCGGTACGGCTTATGTGTACTTATGTTTCCGAAACCTGAAACTAGCTGTCTTATGTAATTAATGTTATATTCGATGATGTATTCCATTGCTGCTTCCATTGTTTCTTTGTGTTCGCGTATGTTACTTTCAGGGTAAATAATCGATAAAGCGGTGGATGGTGACAAATTTGTACTAGGCCTGATGTTTACATCTAAATGTGATCCAATTTCAACAGACATAATTGATAAAACATTCATGTGATAGCCGCCAGTCTTCAGCTTATTCTTCACTTCGTAAACATCAGATTCCTCGCATATTCCAGCTAATAAAGATTGTTTACTAGCGGGAATATACTTCATGCTTGTTTCTGAATGAGCATCTGCTGATTTAAAACGGCAATAAACTTCACAAGTCAGCAATAAAAGGCTCTTGTCTTCAAAGTGAACAACAGCACCAGCGTGTAATTTGTGAATATTTATATTTCCTGGTACACGAAAAAATGTTTAAGTAGCGGAAAAGATAACTTTCAAAGTCTTTAGTCTGTTACTTTTCACTTACTCTTGAGAATGGCCATTGCTCTAAGAAGAACCGTATTAGTTAGTATAAATATATTTAAAAAGAAAAGAAAAAAAGAAAAAGAAATGCAATGTGATAAAAAAGGATGATAAAATAGGAAGAGGGGTCACTGGTATTGTATTTACGTACGTGTACTTGCTGTCCAAACTTGATTCAAACAAGTTTCTTTTTTTTTATGCAGATAAAACCAAATTGAACATGTGAATAACTAAACCATGCAGCGAGATTTTTATTAAGTAACAAGTGTGTAAACTATCACTTTTCGACTAAACATTTTTCATGTATTTACCAGGAAATATAAAACTTCAATTAATCCAGGTAGATTGGATAAGCGTATACCTTTAATGATGGAAGTGGCGGTTATTTTGGGAGGTGGTACTATTGGTACAACTGTTTCTTCATGAAGTTGAATTACTGCTTCAGTTGGAAGAGATCTAGTACCATTGAAAAAGGGAAGGATATCGGCCACGTGCTTCACGGTATTAGTTTCAAATAAACTAGTTACAGAGAAGCTCTCTTTAGCTTCTGGGTGCGACTGGTGAAATACAGCAGGTTCACAGCCAGTTCCTGCCGATAAATGCCTTGCTTTTTTATACTCTTGATTACTTAAGGGGGACGGTATGAGAAAGAGCCAGCTCTCAAATTGGAAATACTGTCCAGTTCTTTTTCATTATCTCTCGGAAATCCGATGATCATATCATGTAAAATAATACAAGTTATCATTATCTCTTTCAAGACGCCCTTATGTGAACCTATTGCTGGTGTGGCGACGATATTGAAACGATGTTCTCTTGATTATTCAAGGCTCGTTTGGCTCCGGTACTGAAGTCAAACATCTCCATATCATAATCGAATGCTCGTTTTTTTCCTTGTTTATCGGCACAGATAGATACATTAATATTCTCATCGTGTAGCTCTTTCATATGTGTAGTAAAAGTATCGTTGTTCGCAAGTTCACGTCTACATTCAGTGAGAGGGAACTGAAAGACCCCATTCGTTAAAGAAACAGCGACATTAACTTTAAAAAAAAAGAGGTCAATGCGTTTTGTGGGAAATAATAAAAGTAAAAAATAAACTCACATCCTGCAAGCGCGATGTCCACTTCAAGTACGTGTACGCGTCTTTTATGTTTCCTTAACGCGTCAGCGCTTTTAGAGTTAATAAATTCCATTGTTCTGTACTCTGTTAATAGCGTATTAGGTTTTTTCCAAAACAAAGAAAAGGCACACAACGTACCGCGTGATTTCTTACCTGGTTATTATAATAAGAGCACAGAAATAGGAAAATGCCACAGATTTTCTTTTTGTCTCTTTACAATCCAGACGCACCTTATAGCATGGATGGATCCGTTTGTTAAGGTATAAAGAAAACAAAAATGCTAAAGTAATAAAATAATATAAGTTATAAGCTCTCGTTTAAAAAGATGAACATATAAGATACTTACTGGCATACATAGTTAATAAAAAATGAAAAAGAGAAAGTGATTAATCTAAAAAAAAAAAAGGTTGAGGGTCATTGTTTACCATAAAATACGGGGCTTATTTTCTCATGTGATCTATTTAATCACTCTTACGTAAATGTTACAACCGCCCGATTAGTTAAAAGCTGTTCATCTTTTTTTTAAACTGTGTATTTTTATTTATAACACCATTAAGCTATCGATGATAATATTTTAAGAAAATTATTTGTAAAAGGGGCCGAGTTTGAACATCCTCCGTCTTATCCTCCTCCTCGGTTAGCTTCATGATACTAAGATTGATGATGGTAGAAAGGTTGTATGGCGGGAAAGAAGAAAATCTGAACTTTGTAAGCATTTATTTATGCTCAGCGTCAAGAGCATATACATTGTTAATATATTCTTCTAAAACGCACCAGTGAGAATAACAAATTATTAGCTAATCTGTACTTAAGTTAAAAAATATATTTTGTTTAACATTTACTTTCATAAGCCAGTAAAAATTCACGACTTTTGGTTTAACCTCGAGACGGCTTTCTGACCGAAGCTCGTATGCTGGACCTTCTTCCGCATATCTTAAACTCCAAGGTTATTTATGAAATTCTTTTGGAATTTTTTGCCTTTATACTCTCTTTGTCAGGCTAGATAATAGTAATACTCAAATAAGTACATCAAAAATATTTCTTTTTTAATATTGAATACTTTACAACGGCCTCTTTCAAACGTATAACATATTCTTTAATTTGGTCAGGAACTTCTATTTGTCTGATCCAATCAAGATCATCCATAGTCGGCTCTGATACTTTTGCATTTTTTGAATTTGTTAACATTTTTATGAGTAGACGTAAAATAATTAAAAAATCCCAATGTTCAGTGTCATTTGGATTAAAGAAACTCCTGTTTCCCTCAGCGCTCAATACTCGGTATGTCTTGTATGCAGAATCGATCTTCATATTATTACTAAGGAATAATGATACTAATAATAACGGTCTACATCTAGTAAAAAAGCAAATCCATGTAACGTTAGAAATTTTCATTTTTACATAAATAGACGAAAAATAAATACTCCAAGTACTCACGTGTCTTCCTGATAAACCAATAGACATTGCGTTTCATCTCAGGATTTGTAAGTTTCTCGTCTTTTACATGTCGGTGAGCTGTTTATTCAATATTTCTTCTTTTATTTGCGTATTATGTTGTAATTGCTAATAATCAATTTATCCAACATGTCCTTCATCACTTTAGGTAATTTTAGACCCTTTTCTTTAATAGTTTTGGCATTGAGGGTATTTGTAGCAGTTTCACCTACACCATATTCATCAGAATTTTCATGATCAGCCACAGTTTCTCTTACTATCAAATCACATTTATATCCAATATTTGTACTAGACGTGCTTGCCGCTTCGCTGTGGTATTTTGCCAACCACCTGCTGAACTTTTATTTTTTTAAAAGTTGTTCATTATTTTTTTTGGGGGGATTCAATCCTCTTTAAACTCGATATTTTATTAAGAACATAATTAAGTTACAGATGAATAATATTTTAAAGATAAAAAAAAGTGTCAATAAGGTGTCAAAACTTTTGAAAAATGAACAAAAAATTTCCCCCGCTTAAATTTAAGATTTTGCCTCATTTTAACCCAGACGCACGTTAAGAAATAATATTAATATTTTTAGTCATTCTTTTTTTTTCATATTTTTAAAAGATCTAATTGCCCAAGAAGGAAGTGAAAACACAGTAATTTAAAGAAACATGTGGATATTTTAATATATTTGCACCTATGCACTAACTCATCTACATTCAGATAATTTTTTTTCGATATTTATTAAAAAAAAGTATAAAAAGTTCGACCACTTCAACCAAGAGTAACCAAACAGAGATCAAATTGTAATATAATCAATATAGTAACTATTCCTCGAATGTGCTTCTTGTTCTTTTGGGGCCTTTTGAAGGAGAGAGAACGACTTTGATTGATTTTACGCGGTAGCTTGGCGAAACAATAGACTTGACATCACGGTTGTCGCTCACATCAACCAACGAATACTGGCTTTCTAGAGTTAAACGAGCTAATAAAACAGTGTTGTTCGTGTTGACAACGAATTGTCTCCAAGTATAAAGGTTCAAGATACATTGTCTGAAAAGATCCAACTCTAACAAACTTTTCATCATTATGAAATCTCCAACTTCATGACTAACAAAGCAATCTTGGAACCTGAACAGTTGGACGATATAGGCACTTCTTCCTGAGAAATCAAGATACACGATTGGTAAAGTGGGATCATTTACCAGAAGACAGATGTCATTAAGAATACACGCGTTAATTTTAATATTCTTGTGCTGTTGGCAACGAAGAGCTGATTTATATTTGTTGGGTTTTTTAAATCCGATAGAGCACAGTTCGATACTTTCTACTTCTCCTTCTTCTGCTTCTTCTATATTTGACTCAAGTAAAAGATCTGAATGCTTTCCGTCTGCTACTTCGGCTTCGTGAATGATCTGCATTCTTTGTACTGCTCTACAGATCGAACTCCCATCTTTGCTTAATACACTGTTTTTAATAAATATTGGCTCAAGTAGTTGTTGAAATAACCTCAAATGACAAGATTTTGACGACTTTGTTTCTCTTTTATACAAAGGGAAGTTCTTGAGGCTATAGAAATTTGATGTAAGTACAAATCTCTGCAGTAAAAAAAAACAAAAAACGCGATATCTATTACTGACAGTAAGTTGTACTCATCAGATTTTTTATTCTTCTGCTTTGCCTTTTCTTGGTCAATGGAATCAATTATTTTATCTACCTCTTTGCTATAAAATTATGAATATTAATCATTCGATCATTTTTTAAAGGTATTAACATACTCGAACTGAAAGACTCTAAGCTTATCAAATAAAGCATTAATCATGGCAGCTGTAGATTCATTTAAAGAATCAGTAAAAAATTTCTTTTTTTTATACGTTCTCTAACTATTGAGTGATAGGTCGGCTCAGGTAAAAGTCTAGCAAAAGTGTTACGATCTTCTTCGTTAATTAAATTTATACAAGATGATTGAACAAGCTTTTGTATAGAATCACCATTTAAACCTTTTGCCTTTTTGTTCATATAACGATTTAAAGGAGAAATATAAATATTTGCTTGCGACAATGGTATGCCTTCAGTTCCAGCCGTTTCGTATCCAGACATTTTTATTAAAAGAAGTAAAAAGAACCCGTTTTTGGTTTACATATTTTTTTAACCTCTTTTAACAGACTACCAAATGAATACGGTCTCGGTGTAACTACATTTCAACCAGATTTTTTTAGCATAATTAAAAATCTTACCAGTGTAAAGATCTAAAGTGTCAAACGAGACGACCATATTTGTTACGGCGATGTTCTAGTGAATGGTAGTGGTCCTTCTTCTCCTTTCCAAATGACATTGCAGGGTGTGTACGCGAGTACACTGACACCATGGACTTATTATTACAATTAAATACTCAAGTTTGGTCAACAAATTTTTGCTCTGCTATATTTTGATTGCATGAATATCGTAAGTTGCTGTGATGTAAAAAAAAATAATCTATCTTCGACACTCATATACCCACAGTTAAAATGACGTGTATTACGTTTTATAACAGATGTTGTATTTACTACACAAAAATACATTTATATTATATACATTTTATTAACAAAGAAAGGATTTATTTAAACAAACAAACACAAACTCATCACTGAGTTTGGCTATAAGAGTAGCATTCCCTTTTTTTAGCTTGGTGATTGTAACAAAATGCTTTTGAAGCATTTTCGCCATATCATTCTCATGCTTGACAGGTATAGCTGACATACTTGTCTTCAAATCAGTTACTTGATAAAAACTAGTTTTTGTGACACTTAAGTCGTTGATAGCTTTAAACAGAAAAATGACAGAGCTGTCAGATTGTTTAGAACGACCTTTAGCAAGGATCAATTCTTCTTCCAGCGCATTTTATTTTTCTTTGATTTTTACAAAAGCATCTTTCAGCGTTTCACACTCGTTTACGTAACTTCGAAGTTGTCTTGCACGGACAGACAACTTATCTTCAAGTTCCTTCATACGTAAACGTTTTTTAGCTAAGTATAAATATATTTAAGTAAGCTCTAGTTTAATATTTTTAATATATAGATACATGTAGATTGTATATCATACCGTTTATAACAAAGAAATGAGTAAGTTCTTTTGGGGAAACCATTGAAATAGCTTCGTCAACAACGGAAGTGAAATCTTTTTCAATTAAAACAAAAATACAGAGGCATAACTGGGTAAAAAAGAATATGCTTCTAATTTTTTCGTTGACGATGTATTCTGTCACTATTGCTGTGGATAATTTATTTGTAATACATAAGGGAATGCTTGTAATAAATAAGGGAAACGTTTCGACCATGATATTTGTCAATAACACGACTTCCTTTCTTTTCACGCATCCCTTCGCGGGAAAGCATGTATATATTTACTAGCCGCTTGCAGCGACCAGCGTTTTGAGAACCTTTTGGGAGGGCTGCTGATATTGGCTTTTTCTTTTGAGTTGTTCCAAGAATACCTTTTTTTGTGCTATATAATATTATATGGGAAGTTTCTTAGTACGCGTTCTATTTACACGCTCAGAAAAAAATGTGTTGTATTTTACCTTTACTTACCTTTATAAAGAGTTTTTTTAAAAAAGCAACTTGATATCTATACGCTATCATAATCGTGCTGGGCCACATTTGAGGGCTTGTAGCAAGTTCTCATATGCACGGCTACCGCTAGAAGAAGAACAGTATCCTTTTGTACGGAAAACAAAAGCACTAGAAAAAAGCGGAATAATCGATATAAGATATAAAGATGTACATAAGAAAAAAAATTACTTACTGGTATACACAGCGAAAAAGAAAAAGAGAAAGAAAAGAGATTATTTATGATTAATTTTATTACTTTTGATAAAATACAGAGTCTATATTTACTCATATGTACCACTAGCAATTCTGTAATAGCGAGTGATTGGTCTTTTACCAACAATGCTACTCAAGAACTACTGTATTAATCAAGGTTACTATAAAAGGAGTCTAACCAAACCTACTTTGTATTTTACTAGCGCACTTTAACATTTAAAAAAAAAAGGGGAGCGGGCCATTTATATGTTTTTTATTTATTTTAAAGTTCAATAAGAGGAGCCTCTTCAACAGGTTGCTTTTGCTGCTGCTGTTGTTGTTGTTGATTGTTATAATAATTTGGTTGATTGTTATAATATTCAGGAGCCGTAGTTGGAACAGACGGGAATTGTGGTTGATAAGAAGTGTATTGTGGTTGAGATGGTTGTAGAGTAGTTGAGGAAACTGGAGTTATAGGAGTCACTGGAAATTGTTGAGTAGATGTGATAGGTGTACCAGTAGTACTAGGTTGCGTATAAGGTGGTGTACTAATAGTGTACGGTTGCGTATAAGGTTGAATAGGCGTAGAAGTGTATGGAAGTTGAGCTGTTCTGTCGGCTGTATAATGTTGTTGAACTGGTGTACTAGGTATGTCATTGTACTGCTGTGGCGTACTAGGTATGGCATTGTATTGCTGTGGTGTATTAGGTACTACATTGTATTGCTGCAGTGTACTAGGGATGGCATTGTATGGGTGTGGTGTAACAGATGCGGTAGGATACTGCGAGTAGTTCGACTGGTATAACATATCGGGTTGTGGTGTAGAAGAAACGGCTGCAGGGAGGGTATATGACGGCGCTTGGTTATAAGGCGGGTTGGTAGATGGCGTATTGTACGTACCATAATAAGGAGTGTAAGGTACACTGGCACGGTGTGTAGCGTTTGATAGTCTTTGTTCCAATAAATTGTCGTAAGCTTTGACAGCTTTATTTAATTTTTCATGTAATTGTACAAAATTATCTATCAAAAAAAAAAAAAAAAAAAAAAAATGGTTAGTACGATATAATCTAGTAAAAGGAGGACGAGGGTATTATTACCATGCTTTTGACTGGTGTCGTCTAGCGTTTTCACTAACTTGGGTTGAAGAGCACCAATTTGAGTATACAATTTATTGATTTGAGAGTCGCCGGATATATCACCACCCATTGATCTTACACGTTGTATTAAAGTAGAAAACAATTGAATGTTTTCCATGTCAATTGAAGATAATTCATTACTGTTAAAAGTACGAGATTGAATCGCGCTACCGATCTCCATATCCTTTAAGGAAGCAGCAATTGCAACGGCAAGATTCTCTTCTTCCTCTTCTTCCTCCTTTGTCTTTTTTACAATAACTGGATCCTTTTTAATGTTATAAGACGCTATTTTCTTTTGTTGCTCTGATTCTTTTAAGGAGATCTCGATTGCTTTTTTTAAATCGTCTTCGAATTGGTCGTCAGGGGGAGGAGGAGGAGGAGTAGTTGTCATGGTTGCAGTAGCAGTTGTTACGGTTTCAGCAGTTTTGATCTTTATAGAAGGCGTGTATGCTGGTGTTAATGAAGAAGAGATGGAAGCTGATGTACCGAGTAAATTTGGCATTGCGTCTTTATCGGCTACTTTGGATAGTTTTACTTTAATGTAACAACCGTCACATACACGTACGGTGTCATTGATACCAAGGTGCGGTAATGGAATGTTCTTTGATGAGCATTGTTGACAAAATGTGGCACCACATTGTCTGCAATGATGCTATATATATATAAATAAGATTTAAAGGAGGTTATAATAAAATAAAAAAAATGGCATCTATGTATAATACCTTTCTATTGGTCAATGTAAATGGCGTTCTACAACGTTCACAACAATCTGAATCAGTCCATTCAGGGGCCTTTTTAATAAAAAGTTCTTAGAAAGAAAGAAAGAAAAAAAGACAGCTTTTTTTTTGGGGGTCTTACCACAGCCGTTTCTAACAAAATTGAATCTATTTTTTCGGTTATTGGTGGAAAAATATATCCTTCGGCACGTAATAAGCTATAAGTTCCAGATATATAACTTAACGAAGAGTTTCCTTTGGAAGCAATTCCCCATACTTGAATAAGATATAATACTTTTTGTTTCACGTCTTGATTACATCCAGTCTATATACACGTATTAGTTAATAAAAAATTCTTTCTGACCACACACACACACACAAAATATGAACACAAATTTACAGGTACTTTTATCAAGTGAGTAATTTCTTCCATAAAATCCCTAGTAGCTACTTCTTTTACAAAACTACTACCACTATTCTTCACGCAAGTATCTACTAACTAAATATACATGTATTTTTTTTTAGAAAAGTCTTGGCACGGCGTAGTTAGTTTTTCTTTTTAAGTATACTTACAGATAAAGTAGCAAGTATAACGTTGGGATTTTTATGCCCAAGACGTTGCTTTAATGCTTTCATGGCGTCTTTAGGGTTTACTTTTTTGCTTCTTATTTGATCACTAATTTCGAGATGGAGAGCTAGGTCAACTTGACCAGCTGGTAATAGTTCGGAAGTAGCCTTTTCTGTAAGAAAAAAATATTAGTAAAAATAAAAGTGTATAGTGCACCTAAAGTGTATATATATGTTACCAATTAACTCGTCTAAAGCACTTTGTCCCCACCAAAAAGTACCCATATTATTTTATTTTTATGTAGTAACAAAAGAAGAAAAGAAAGAAAATAAGAAAAGGAAAGCGCTTTTTCTCTCCCACAAGGTACCTTTTTGAGTAACCAATGAGAATAGTACAATGCACTGTGTTTTAATTATCGATTCCAAAATTGCAGGACATGGTACAACTTTGTTCACTGGAAATAAAACGCTGATTAAATAGTGATACAGCTTAAAGTAAAAAGTGTGAAGGTTCGGGGGAGATTATTAATAGTAAGAGTAGTGAGCACCAGACTGTTTAGTAGTCAACTGAATTAAGACTTTGGTTATTTATTTATTTGTAGAAAACGTTATTCAACGACTAGTCTTTATTAAAGTATGAGTCAAAGCGATGTATAGTTACAACGGGACTTGTCTCAGTTAAAAGAGAGTGGTGAACAAGAAATAGATTCACAAAGAATAAAACAAAATAGAGTTTATATGCTAAAGGTAATGAAATATCAGCAGTTAATCCAAGGTCTGTTGTTCTCCAAAAGATGTTATAAAACATATGGTAGTTGATCAGAGAGGAATAATAAAGGGATAACTTAGGAAAACTAAGTACATCATACTTTTCGGATCGATCGTATGAATTTAATATGATTAGAATTGAAACGATTCGATTTCTTAAGTACAAGCAAGTAGTATCATACAAAATTCTCTTTTTTATTGGCTATCAAATAAATCTATTGGGTTAATGCAGTCTTCTTCTTCTTATTGTTCTTCTTCTTCTTTTTAGCAGGGTTTTGAGTAGGAGTATCTACATTAGCTTCTTCTTCTTCTTCTAAAGGTCTCTTTTCAGCTTGTTCATTTGGTGATTTTCTAATGAAACAAGCAACAAAGAAACCATTTGTTAAATCTTCTGCTGGCACAGTACGAACAACGCACTCGGCAAGATCTAAATCATTTATTTAGTATTTTATGACAAGTTTTTTTTTTTTTTTTTTTTTTTTACCCTTATTTCCATTGATCTCTTCAGGTATACCTCTTCTATTCCAAGTAGGTAAAACAGACTCACGGGTAGCCAACTTGAAATCAGGATGTCTCTTTAAAACGGTCTTTACTACGTGTTCATTTTCTTCAGGGTGGATAGAACAAGTAGAGTAAACAACACGTTTGGCCTTGGGGACTTTTTTTTTAAAAAAAAAAAATGTAAATTATTTAGGGATCCAAACTTACATAATACATGTATACTAATAACTTACATTTGAGAGCATGTTCAATAATTGAAATTTGGAAATCAGCAAGGTTTTGTAATCTTTCTTTTTGAGTCTTTCCATCAGCGTCTTTACCAGTCTCTAATCATATAATTCCTGTTTAGTGGCATTTTTTTTTTTTAAAAAAAAAAGAAAAAATGTATCTTACTCTTTTTTTCATCATCGTCATCAACAAGGTGATCTAATCTATTGATAATACCTGATCCAGAGCAAGAAGGATCCAAAAGAAGGTATTCGACTTCTGCAAATTGTATATCGTTAGGATCGGTTTCAAGGAAAGATCCATGCACGGGATTAATATCTATCGAGGATTTATCATAGTTAGTAACATGTATTGCTTTATATTAAAATATCACTCACTTTTACAACCAGCTTTGTAAGTTAATTTTTTTAACAAGTCTAATCTACGAGAATCTAAATCGAATGCCCAAATCTTTCCTGTGTTCTTCATTAATGCAGAAAGGTGAGAGGTTTTGTTGCCAGGTGCAGCACAAGCGTCAATAGCATGAGCTCCTTTAGTAGGTTGACAGACGTGAGCGGGGAAACAAGATGCTTTATCCTATTATTATTCAATTATATTAATACTTGATAACATATAATATATATATATGTGTGGGTGTGTGAGTGAATCAATTTTTACCTGTAAAATCATGTTACCGTTAAGGTAGAAAGGATGAGCATGGAAATCTGTCTTTTGGTGGAATACAAGCATATCAGGAAGGTGGCGATCGACACAAAAGTCCTTGAGCCTACATATTAGTAGTTAGTATCGTTTTCTCTTTATATATCTCTTTTATTATACCCTAATTCACGGAAATCTTCAGGACAATCAACAAGAGTATATCCTTCGTTTTTGAAACTCTTGATAGCTTTACCAATTGTAATTTTATGTTCATTTATACGAGCATATCTAGGAATAAGTACTAAACAACAATATAATGAATAACATATTCATTTTTTTTTTAAAAAAAAAAATGTATGTGTTACCTGCATCCTTTACTTTTTGACTGACTAAATCTTCGTTGTTAGTGACACCTCTCTTCACTTTAATTTTAATTAGCTCTGCTTTAAGTCTGGATTCGTGACGTGTAACGCATTGCTTCAATGGAACATCGTTTCTACAAGTGATACCTCTCTTTGTAAACATTAAATCGTGGATCAAGACAAGTGCAAGTGATCTCTTTAACTATAGGTGGTGTATATAATTAATAATGAATACATCAAAGAGCCAAAAACTCGATATTTACCTTTTTTTCTACTTCACAAATTTTAGACTTGTCGATAAGTTCATTTAAAACTTGTTTATCTAAATTATATCACTATGTTTTTTAGTAATTCCGTATTATATAGATCTAGATCTCGAATTGTAACTTTACATTTTAAAGTCTCGCAAACAAGTGCATACATCTTCTTTTTGTCCCATACTTTTGGATCGCCAATGACTAAACCTTTAATTGTACCCTCATGTCTAGCAAGTTTGTCGAGAATACGACCTGCGTGTTGGTAGAAATTCATTTTTAAAAGTGTTTCGACAAGAAAGAAAATAAAGAAAAAAAAGACAGGTTTTTCTTTAAAAAAAAAACCAGTGACTGGTCTTTTACCAATAAATGTGAGTTCTTCAAACTACGGTCACTTTTTGTTGAAGAAGAAAATGCTGAATGATTTTATTTTATTATTAATCGATAAAAACAGTAAAGATAAGTCCACCAATTAACCCTCCTAAAATAGGAGCAAGCATAGGAACTAACGAGTAATAATCATGCACTGTAAACACATCCATACCCCAACCTGCAATTGCAGTAAAGGACCGAGGCCCCAGATCTCGAGCAGGGTTGATAGAAAATCCAGATGTATAGCCCAGACCCAAGCAAATTGTCATTACACCTGCTGCAATCATAAGTCCTTGAGCGGTTCGGAACGGGATATTATTAGGATGTCCAGAAACCATAATAATCAACAATAATAATGCGGTTCCAATTACTTCTGATGCAATGGCAGAACCAATACCAACGTATAGTGGTGGATATGTCCCGAATATACCGGCTGTACCGAATTCACCTAAGATTTGACGGGCTCCGTCATCAAATTGTGTAATGGCTGGTTCGATAATCGAATAGAGTAGAGCTGCACCGGTAAATGCTCCTAAAAGTTGTGCCAAGATATAAACGGGGACTTTGCGGGTTGGGAATCCACTAAAGGCCCAAAAAGTAACTGTAACAGCTGGGTTAATATGAGCGCCCTATTGTATAGAAAAAAAAAGATCGTCAGGGGCAGAAATAAAGAGACTATAATTATATTATAATTCTTTTTCTAATTATAGTCATTTACAGACAAAAAGAAATGACAAGTTATTGTAATAAATACTTACAGATACATGACCGGCTATACAAACAGCAACAAGTACCGAAAGACCTAATAATGATGTTTTTCCGATGATGAATATGATGAATACTATGACACTTTAAATTTTATTTCTTCTGTATTTACCGGACCCAAATGAAACTGTTAACCATGATCTATGAGGACCGATATGCAATGTCTCTTCTGCTGATATACCACAGGTTAATAAAATCAAAATCATGGTTCCAATAAATTCGGCCAAAAATTCTCTGTGCTACAAAGATTTTTAAATGACAAGATTTAATGCAAAATAATAAAATGGTTACAAGGTATATACATATATATATATATATGTGTGTGTGACTATGTGTACCTTGACTCTGAAAGATCTCAAGCTCGCTATAAGATTGCCATAACATGTTTTACGAGAGGTGGTAATAAGATCTTCTGTATCATTATTAACATAAAAGGTTAGTGGGTTAGATGGAGTTTTTTCAATTGAATTGTTATCGCTGTCTGAAAGGTAAATGTGGTGGTGATGATAGGATATAGACGGAACTGCAGTAATGGAGGAGCGCGTAGATGACATGATTTATGCAGATGTTTAATTTAAGGTGGGTAAAATGAATGACTTTCAATAGAAATGAAAAGAAAGAGAAAGAGAAAGAGAGAGATAAAGGAATGAAAATGCTTTTTTTTTAAAAATAAAAAAAGGTGGAATTAAATAGGTCTAAATACAAGTGATTTACGAACAGAACCGATAGGTAAAGTAGGTAGGTAAAAGGATTTTTTATGCAGCAGAATAACAATACTTTTTATTTTTTGAAGTGGAAAACTTACCAGCAATGTTTTTTTGTGAAGATCCAGAAGAGCCTGTCGAATTGTATTGTAGACAGCTTTCAATCGAGATGAGAGGATCTTGTTCAGTTGCCACTGTTGAAGTTTTATCTCGAAGTGAAGGCGTAACTCTAGTTTCTGGTGTTGACCAAAAGAACATTCTTATTATTTCCTTGCTATTTTTTATATATAAAAGAAGAGGGGCGCGGGAGAGAGAGAAAACAAAACTGAGGTTAAAGGACATAACGTCATATAAACATAAAAAAACTGAGGTTACACGTTCTCTTTACACGTTCAGGCAAAAAATATGTGACGCATGAGTCATTTCAGGTTTGTTAAATAAGTTGTAACAATAAATTTGTAGACGTGTACCTATATATAAACGATTGAATAGATTGCATGAGCAAATAGATACCGCTATTTTATCAGTCTAATAATTATTTATTTTATCTTTTTTTTAATTATTTTTTCTTTCTTTTACATACATTTTTTATTTTATATTCGTACAAAATGATACTGTTCTTCTTAAAGCAACCACCATGCAAAAGAGCGCTTGCTACAAAACGCTCAAACGCGGTCCACCCTACCATAATAGCGTACAGATATCAGACTTTTTTTTTATTTTTTTGGCACTTTATAAAAGTAAGTAAAAAGCGATACGTCGCGCTTTCTTTCTGAACGTGTACCAAGAATTCCTCTTCTTTTCTGCCAAGAATTAACTTACTTCTTTCTTTCTCTTACTTAAAAGAACAAATGTCGGAAGAAAGACAAGCAGAATCTAAGAAAGCTAGTAGGGATGAAACTCAAGTGTCATGACTGCTTTACGCGTACAGCAGCAAAAGAATGGAATATAGTAAACACGTTAGCTTATTATATTCAGCAGTATGTGCCTATCAAAGATGCCTATGAAACGAAAAACTTCAGTCAAGCCTAGAAATGAACTCATGTAAGAAGTGAAGGTATTAAGAGTGATAGAAAATGACGACATTTATTTATTTTTAAAACTGTTCCTTCGATTCCTTAACAATGCACAAGTTTCTCAAGAGAATACGTAAGCAAGCCCTTTGGAACAATCCTCAACCTCCTCGTCAGCTTCTTCGTCCTCTTCTAAGAAATTTGCTGATCTTGTAAACAACGTTGGAAGCATTAATCAAAATATTACTACAGTAAGTTTGAGGTCAATTGAAATTCCGGTTTTTTCTTATTTCTTTTCTTTTTTAGGTTATGAGAAAAGCGGCATATACGAATGATATATACAAGCTATA